>CM062815.1:542561407-542711407 GCA_031772625.1 Pinus tabuliformis | reverse complement strand
TGTGTTATTCCACCTATCTTCTAAAGAATATTTAGATTGAGATTTGATCAACTACCAACAACAGTACTGGTTAATATCCCCACATGGTTTAAATGATTTTGAACTTCTGACCTATGAATTCTCATCTATAACATGGCTTACTTGAATAACTCAATTAATTGTGTTAACTCAAACTTGTGTATGCGGATATAAAATTTACAAATTACATCAAATTAGAAAGATTTATGAGTGAAAGGTTTTTTTTATAACCTAAAAAACAATGCTAAAATTTCACTAAAAATATTTATATTAAATATAGAATTTGATTATTAACTCCCTATAGGCTTAAATAGCCTATAGATATTTGTTCAACAACTTTTTTAAAATATAATCCATGATTAATGGAATGCACATTTTTATTTACTTGTTATAATATTTTGTTAATACTATACTTATTCACAATGACCTGATATTTTGTTAATACTATACTTATTTACAAACACATAATTAATAGTTTAAATTTGGAGTAGATGATAAATTTCACCCATAAAAAAAACTCTCACCTCTTTTTATGTTTATATTGCCTTGGAGCAAAGCTATGCATATATTATTGTATATTCTTGTCATATTTGATGATGAGCTTGATTGTGAGTATGTTTTTATTGGTAATTTAAGTGTACGTCGCTGGTACTAGATAAAATATGCAATTATGTGATTCTGAGTATGTTGTTATTGGTAATTTAAGTGTACGTGGCTGGTCCTAGATAAAATATGCAATTATGTGATGAATTTGAAGTGAGTGGTCATTCATAAATATGTAGTTGAAAGCTCGTTGTCATAATAAATATCTAGGTAGAATTCAAGTGTCATTGATATGAAGTTAATGGTTTTCTATAAATCAATGGTCCCTCCCTTTGGCGTTTGCATTTTCTACAAGTTTGGGAAGATTATAGTCTAAAACCAAATAAGTGATTTCCACCTACAAGTATGATTGTCTTAACAAATATTCTACTCAAGTATGATTGTCTTAAAAAATATTCTATTCACTAATGATGTAGGCTCCTATTCATCCCATGTTATCTATACATTAATGATGTAGGTTCGCTTTCGTTCCATATTGTCAAACTACGGAAATATGTGAACTTTATCTTTCTCAAATGGTTCCATGGTTTCCAATGTGTACAATATAATGTGGCGTCCCTTTATTGCATTGGCTGATTTGGGGTTGTGAGGTTAATCCAGTATTTGGCGTTCAAACGTAATTTCCATTGTTATTCTCTTGCCATACATTCTAAATAATATTTCAAAAAATTCATAACTGATTATATTTGCATTCTAAATAATATTTCAAAAAATTCAGAACTGATTATATTAGTATTGCTCATTAAAATTATGTCTGATCGAAAATTCTTTCATTTAATATATTTTAATAATTAATTTTAATAATGGTTTTTTAAACCAATTAACGAGTCAAAGAACTCCTCTCATTACACTTTAATTCTTACTCAAATGGATCTAAATATTCTATCAATCATAATGTTTAATTAAAACATCATAGTATTTTCACCTTTGAATGCCAAAAATTCAAAACTAACACGTTAAAAATTAATTCAAAACTAATATTATTAAAATTAATTCAAAATTAATTTTAATAACGGTTTTTAAAACCAATTAACGAGTCCAAAAACTCGTCTCGTTACACTTTAATTCTAATTCTTACTCAAATGGATCTAAATATTCCATCAATGTTAATGTTTAATTAAAACATCATAACATTGTTACCATTGAATGCTAAAAATTCAAAACAAACACTTTAAGGCTTCAGATTCCCTGCGTTCTGGCCTTTTCCACCCAGAGTTACATGTAGCTGCTACGGCAGACATTTTCCACTTTGACTTTTGCGCTCATGTGTCCACTAAATTCCGGGTTCAATGCTATTGGCCCTTCTCTCGGCCAGCTATGTCATGAAACCCTAATGCTCCTATATAAAGAATCCTCATTCTAATTTTCGCAGGAGTTCGATAGCATGAATAAAAACATGGAGCAGCATGACACCAAGGGCGACTGCTAAGATGGTGCTGCAATGAACTAGTGCTGTTGGTGCCCTTAGTGTCATGCAGCTCCTTGTTTATACCCATGTAGAGGAATGACAAACTAATACTTCAGCACCTTTTTCTGTTGTATTTCTATTTTGTTTTGGATTGTTTTTGGCTTTCTGATTTACAGAAAAGAAATCATGGAGTCCCATGGTAATCTGAGTGATTCTTATTTTTTTTTTATTGGTTTTGAAATTGATCAGGAAGGAGAAGCAACGCAAAAGCACTTGTGTTGATTCACAGCTCCGCTTACTCCTCGAAACAATCAGAGATTCCCTAGCTCTGGGAACCGGAAGGTGTGAAGCAGAGTTTTCTTTCTTTTCAACCTGATACTTCTATTATTAAAAGTGCATTAACACAATTATGATGCAGAGTACTGTGCGGTTCTCAGACCCTTCGAATTATAAATTGGATTTAACTACACTTTGATTTATATGATGCGTGCAGACTTTGCCCATGGGGTGGAAAATGGTGTAGTTGCACTAAATACGAAAGCAGATTCAGAGCTACCGACTTCTACTTCACTGGTTCTTGAACATGTCAATGTCTTTTCTCTGCAACAACAGCCCTGAGGAAGTAGCTGAGCCTTCAATCTGTATGTATGGGATTCCAACTAAGCGCAATGAAATGTGTGTGAGTAAGACGTGGGATGTACATGATGGATCACTTCGAATCATTTTACGACAATAAATGCTCTCTTTTCCTCTTCTATTAGGTTTTGTAATGAGAAAGGGTTTCTTTCTTCCTTGTAACTCCAACACTATTTTCTTTGTCGGTGGAGTTTCTGAACGTATTGGAGGAGACGTGTGGAAGTATCAGAAGATTTCATATCATGCAAAATATGAATAGATTGATTTGTGCGGAGAAGGCATTCAAATGCATTCCGGCGACAAGACTTCCTTCTTCTCACAACTCAAACAAGTTTACATTCTCCTCATTTATAGTGCAACTCCGTTAATATACTCGATTAACATTCATCATCTCTGGTTTCTTTTTATTGTAAAAAAAAAGATGGCAGTGTGCAAAGGCGAGTATGATGTAATGAGGTGATTCAATAAAACTTCGAATGCCTTGCTTTATACGCATTCTTTATATTTAATTTCTCTATCGACTTCACCATGACGTCCCTGATAGATGTATATGTAAGAAGAGAACAATATCAAAAGTTATATGGGAACCTAAAATAATAATAAACTAGTTTGTAGATATATCAGGTGTTTATATTTCGACATCTTTTAAAATTTAACTAGGAAACTCAGAGTTACAAATTTGTTTAATAAATTTCTACTGCCTTGCTAGTGCTAAAGGTGTTGCTCATGAATTAGATTTTATTAGGGTTTGTTGTGCATACAATACATCTTTAACTAACATGGGCCAATATTATAGTAGGTGTTAAAATAAATGTTTAATAATATTAATGCTAAAGAATAGGGTTAGGTCTAAATATTCTGCTCGTACATTAGATCTCGGTGGGTTTGTTATGGCATGCAATATTATGAACCAATATTAAATTAGGATTTGAATGAACTTTGATAATATTAGATTATATCTTAGTCGGGATTATGATGACAGGTTTCCTCTAATCTTATATTAAGAGATTCACGTTTTCTTAAATAAATTTAAATGAATAAGATATATATTTCAGTGTTATCAATAGGGGTTCTCAGTTATAGTGATTTAGTTGTTTTTAATTTTTCTTATGTATTAAAAATTTTAAAAATGAGATAAATTCATTTGATTATATGAAAAAATGTTTTAATTAAATTTATTAAAATTTATTGATAAATTTAATTTATTTTTAATTTAGAGTATAAAATTATTTATGTGAGGATTAAGTTAGATTCTATAATATTTTTATTAATATTAAATAGATATGTTTCATAAATTATTTAAAATGAGTATAATTATTATTATTATTATTTAAATATCCATGACAGGACATGGGAAGCAAATGAGTATAATTATTATTATTATTATTATTTAAATATCCATCGCAGGACATGGGAAGCATTAAATTCAAGGGTCGAGTTGGAGCGCTAATCCTTGCTGCCACAGTTTGAAGAGATTTGAATGAACACATCCCGGGAGTAGTACCTGCGCGCCCTAGATGGGATAATCGAAGCCCCGCGGTGCTCAATATCTGCTGCTGGTCGATTGTGCAAAATTTACAACCTTAGTTATGTATCTAACTTATGCGGGATACGAAGGATACTTAACGCAAGAAAGAGCACGCACAATGTAGCCCGCGGTGCAGAGGAGAGTGTGAATACACTTGCAAATACTGAGCTGAAACCTAGAACTCATGTGCATGGGAACCCTAAGGAATATTTAAGAAATATTTAATTTTTTGAAGCGTAGGCGCGATCTGAATATAGAGGACTTGCAGTCTGCGCACATATTTATTTGAGAGGCTTAAAAAATAATCTTGAAATTCTTTTCAACTCCATTACAACCCGGCTATACTGTACGGAAAATGTCCATTTTCCACTAAAAGCGTAGACGCGATGTTAGGTTTAGGCTTTTTGCTTTCGCCCAATAGATGGTTTAGGGATTTTTCTTTCCCGTTGTTAGGTTTAGGGTTTTTGCTTAGCCCAATGTTAGGTTTAGGGTTTTTTTCTTTCGCCAACCTCAACATTCTTCCGGTCTTTCGTACCACTAGGCACGTAGCTTTACTTTGCTTCACTCGTCCCTCTGGATGTTTTCCATCAGCGACACGTAAGGAGGATTATCAGGAGCGATGAAGCTACGGTTACGGCAGGGTCTAGGGTTTCTATCTTAGGAATTCTGTGCCAAGATCTTGCAATTGTGATCAAATATCAATAATCACAGGCGAATGTAGGATAATCTATTGGAGGTCTAGCAAATCTGGTCCGATGAACGCATAATCGGTGTTCTTATTAACCACTCTTGAAAGAGACGAGGCCCGAGGAGGAAGATGCCGTTGAATTTTTGAGTGAGCTAGCAAGGAGTCAGATACGATGTAGCACAGGTCTGGCCCTTCCAAGTGAATAGCTGGCTATGATCGCATCGCCTTGGCATTGCATTCAAGCTCGACACGGAGAAGGCTCAGGCACGTACATTCTTGAAGATCGCTTGGGTCAAGGAAATCATCGTCACATTTTTTACCGTTAACGGAACAACTCTGACACAAAACATCTACCCCACGCATTTAATTTAGCATAGTCCACTTTGGAATTGATGTACAGTTCATGCAGGAAGACTCGGGACGGAGATCACTCACTAATCGATGAAAACAAAGAAATTATATCAAGCGCAGGCAGAAGGCTGTCAGTTTACCTCTTCGAGATAATATTAAGTTCAATGAGATCATGGTATTGGAGGACTCTGCGCAGGCCTTCCAATACGAAGCAAAAGAATGGGAAGAAACTCCTTAATAACTTGGTTTGCGGAAAACTTTGGCGCATTGTTGGGTTACACTCAGAATAGCAGAGTATGATACTTCTGAAGGGATGGCTGCTCTCGTTTGAATGTTCAAGACAGGCGGAAGAGGATCCTAGATTAAAATAGGTGGGAATGGGTTTCGCCGGCATTATATCTTATGAACTAGCAGCTAGGTTTCAATTTCCATTCTGTCTATGTCCACATTACTCTAGTTTGAGTAAAGATTAATAATGGGGGAATCAGTTGTCTTTTCTCTTCCCGAAATAACTCCTTAAGGGATGACACTCTTTTAGCAAGTTTCCGTCTATGTATGTATCTATATATATATAGGGATGGCCAAAATATAAGTGAAATTTAATTTCCATAAAGTTTTTGGTGATTTTATGATAAGTTAATTGGTGTCATAAAGATGGTCATTTCAAATGTAGTTCGATGCTTTGAATATAGCTACTTTTTAATAATTAATCTTAATCTTTTAGATTGAAAAGAAAAAAAAGAAAAAAATTGGTTTGATAACTTCCCAAAATGCAAAAGAGCTAATCTAATCTCTTCTCAAGAACCCAATTGCAAATATTTAGAATCTCTAGCAAATAATACCATAGAGTTGTCACGAGGGCTTACTTAGGCCATCCTAAACTTGGGGACGTTTTGAAAATTTTGAGTGAGTAATTTTCATTTCCTTCCCCTCATTACAAATAATATTTTGACCATTTTCTTTATTGATCCTTCTAGGTAGGACTAACACACAACTCTATGGACCAAGGATGTGACTTCTAATATAACCTTTATATTATGTCTTTCCCTCACCCTTCTCTTATAATTCCCTTGGATGTGTTGAGAGAGACCACATGTATTGACATGAAGGATTTAAGCTTCCCCATCCCTCCCTAGGCTAAGCTAGTGCATTAGAAACCTCTTAGTGACTTCACTCACTCCCAACCCCATTCCCTCCCTTGAGAAGCTAGTGCATTATAATGAATTAGCGGCTCCCACTCTTGTTAGGATGCCAAATACAATTTCAAGCCTAGAAATAGGTGACATGGAACCTTTAAAGAGGAATTTAGACTTCCCTATCACTGTAAAAATCTAACTCAATTAATATCCATTAGTGATCCTCACTCTTCTTAGGTTGCAAAATACTATCTTAAAAATAGAATTAAGCTACATTAAATATTTGAAAAAGGAAATATAGACTTTCTTATCTCTTTCAGAAGCAATATATTTAGAACCACATAGTGAGTCCAACAATTGTTTTCAATTTACAAAATATAACCTCATACTTAGAAATAAAACACATAGAATATTTGAAGAAGGCATCAAGAGAGTGTTGGGGGCACCTTGAAGAGAAAAATACCAAATATAATTCAAAAATATTTGTTTGGGAGACCTTAGAGAAATTTTCTTTATGAATGGTTTCAAATGATCTTCACATTAATCTTACACTCTAGAGGAATAATAATTAATCCTTAAAAGATTAATGGAGATTCATAATCCCTTTATTACTTTTATACCAAAATTGATAATAAATGGAAAATAGGTAGCTCAATATTCATTGAAACTACTAAACAACTATAATTCTAACTTTATTAGAATTAATAATAGATACTACTAAACAATTGGAATTCTAACTTTATTAGAATTAATAACACATAGACAAAATGTGGTCTTAGATTTATCTAAGCTATTAAAGAATTGGAACTCTGGCTTTATTGACGGTTTAAGTGTTGCGTGTCTCGTTATAGGATTGAATAATAATAATTTTCTATTTCTAAGTCAATATTTTTCATATTAAAGATTCAAAACATAGTTCTTTATACGGAACTAAGGAAGTAATCCGATTTGAATAATAATAATTTTCTATTTCTAAGTCATAATCTTTTTCATATTAAAGATTCAAAACTTAGTTCTTTATACGGAACTAAGGAAGTAATCCAATTGTTTGAATATCTATAGTCCATAGTAAAAAAAAAAAATATTATGGTAAAAATATCTTCAATAATCATTGGATGATTATTGGATGAAATGAGGATTAATATCGGAGGAAACTTGACCTTATATCTTGGTGCATGGCGAACAACCTAACCAAACACTCTATTTGACTTCATAGAATTTTTTGAATTTTTTAAATAAAAAAACGCATTTAACAAATAAATAATAGCTGAATATAAATAAAATTATAACCCTCATCTCATTCAAATACCAAATAACAGAAATTTTCCCTCAATGTTGCCCAAAAACTCATCAAAGTAATATTTGAGAATGGACTGATGTATTGAGTGGCTTTAAAATGCAAAGATTAAATAATATTATATTATCTCTCATCCCGTTTGATGGTAAACAAGAGATAATTTAACCAGGAATTTACTACACACTCATCATGTTAATATTTAGAAGGGAGTGATGCATTGAGTGAGTTTAAAATGAAGGGAGGAAAATAGTTATTTATTTAAAAAATTAGGGAAGCTAGTAGAAAGAGTAAGCCATAATGAAGTTCATATTAGTAATGCTATAAATTATTCTATGGGTTGTTTGCAGACTTTTTAATTATTAGATTAGTGGCTTTAATATTTTTTCTATTAAAATATTATGTAGGATCAAAATAAGGAAAATAATGTAATAATAGTATTAGAATAATTATAATAATTTAGATTTAATAATTTTTCTATTAAAATATTACGTAGGATCAAAATAAGGAAAATAATGTAATAATAGTATTAGAATAATTAGAATAATTTAGATTTAATAATTTTTTTATTAAAATATTACGTATGAAATAAGGAAAATAATGTAATAATATTATTAAAATAATTATAATAATTTAGAAATTAATAAATTTAGTTAAATCATCCATATTAAAATAAAGTTCTCAAAATACGATTGACTAATGATAAATTGAAATTGAGAAATACATTGAGAAGTAATTATGATGATATTCCTTACTGACAAGAAATTATAATGCATGTGTTCAGTACGGTTACGTTGAACAATGTAGTTATTTATCATAAATTTGTATAAAATTTAAAATGTAGTTATTTATCATAAATTTGTATAAAATTTAAAACATACCATCCTGAAATTATATATAATTTTTTTAATCAAATTTTAAATAAATTATTTTTATTATATAAAATTTAAAAAATTAATGTTATTAATTCTTATAAATAGTTTGTGATTATTAATTTTTAATTTAAATATATTTATTGAAAAATTAAGATACTATTTTAAATAAGCTGTTATGTTGGGTGCTTTGAGTTAATCTATCAAACAACAAAATTACACTAATAAACGAAAAAAACAAATTTTGTAATTAAAATCATAGAAAATTAAAACTGGTAGCTATAATATATATTTTAAGTTAAATTAATTAAATATGAAAAAATAAAATAGGTCGATAAAAATAAAATAACTAAAACATTAATTAGAGGTATGGTTAAAAATATAATTTCCTCAATTACTTTTTTAAAATATTAAAAAATAATTCAAGTTAAAAACATAATTTAAGATATTAATTTAAGGTGTTAATTGAAACTGTAAAAGAAAATTAATTTTTTAATAATAAATAATTTTTTTCCATTGTATTCTAGTGTATTTTTATATTAGTAAAAATCACTTCACTAAAAGTGATTGATATATGATTATAGGAAACATTAATATGTAAAAGTAGAAAATGAT
The DNA here is from genome assembly GCA_031772625.1 of Pinus tabuliformis. Taxonomy (NCBI): domain Eukaryota; kingdom Viridiplantae; phylum Streptophyta; class Pinopsida; order Pinales; family Pinaceae; genus Pinus; species Pinus tabuliformis. Next base: position 542,702,258 of record CM062815.1, on the reverse strand, counting down.
AATGATAGTAATATATCAACTATTTTTACTTAATTGGTTGGAGAGGTGAGGAATATTAGAATAGGGTTAATTAGGGTGATTTTTGTTGAATGTGGTAAGTTATTGCAGATGAATGTTTATTATGGTCAACATATGGTTCACTATGATTTACCATGGCTAACCATAGTTGTCTATGTTTAACTATAATGGACTATGCTATATTAAAAATGACTTTCATTCATCATGGTCAACCTTCATTGACGATAATTTTTTCATGGTTTCCCACTTAACGGTGCTTGACCACCCAACCATGGTTGACCATGATTAAACTTATTATGAAAGGTTAAATATGGTAGATAAAGTTGGAGGCTAATTAAGGTTAACCATGGTTGATTATGTTTGACCATGGTTAACGATGTTTGCCTACGCTTGATCATGGTAGACCATATTCATTATGGATGAATCTCGTTTACCATGTTGTGTAAGGTTAAATATGGTTGATCATGTTTGGCCATGGTCGATAATGACAATCATGGTTGAAAATGGTCCATCATTGTAGACCATGTTGACTATGGTTGACCGTGTTGTTTATCTTTGACCATCAAGATAAACTGTGACCATGTTGACCATGGTTAAATATGGTTTCCTATGGTCACCCATGAAGGGTATAGTTAACCATGGTTCGAAATATTGTCCATGCTAGCCATGGTAGAATTTCCTAGAGTGTTGTCAATAACAACTACTTGTGGTTGATCATACTGACTATGATTGAGTATAATTGGACTTAGTTTACCGTGGTTTCCCATGGTCAAACATGGTTGACCATATTTGATCATGGTTTCACTAAGAAGACCATTCTTGATCATGTCATCTAAGGTCAGAACATGGTTGACCATGGTCCCCAAATCATCCATGATCAACAACTTGATTACATTGTTTAAGGTTTACCATGGATGATTATGTTTTCTGATGGATCTCCATTATTGACCATTGCTGACTCTTTTCAACGATGGATAATTCATTGGCCATGGTTAACTATTGGTCCCTATGGTTACCCATGAAAGGCTATAATTTAACCATGGTTGACACTATTTAGTCGTGGTTGGAAATGTTTAACATGCTAGCCATGGTAGAATTTGGTAGTGCAAAGTTGGAAAAAACTACCAATGGTTGACCATAGTTGACTATGATTGAGCGTAACTAAACATGATCCACCATGGTCAACCATGTTTCATCATGGTTTTACCAAGTTGATTGTGTTGTCTGTGGTCAAACCATCATTGACCAAGGTTCCCCATTATTAATCATGGTGGACCAGGATCAACAAATTATCTATTGTGAACAACTTAACCATGTTTCCCCATTGAACTATGGTTAACTACTTCACCATGATTAACAAATTATGTATATTAAACCACTTGACCATGGTTTCTCACTGAAATAAGGTTAATTTCTTGGCCATGTTGTTTAAGGTTAACCATGGTTGGTTATGGCTTCCCATGCATATCCATCATTGCCAATTTCTAACCATGGCCAAGTGGTCAACCATGGAAAATTCATTGAACATGGTTACCATGGGTACCTATGGTGATGGCCCAAAATATTGTCCTCATAATGTTGCAAATCTCAAGAATCTAAACATTAATTATCAACTCGGGGTTCATGCAAACTGAGGAGGGGTCAAGACTATATTTACAATTGACACTATCTCTTTCCTTTTCTAATCCTCATATAGGTGAAATATGTCGTAGTGTGTAGGTTAGATGCACTGAAATCTAGTCAAGTTGCCAGGCTAACTATTCTATTGGAAAGTGAAATTGTAGAAAATACTTGTAAACGTGAAATGGAAAACACCTATGTTGATTGTAGGAAATAGAAAACACACTTTGATTGAGAATACAAGACTCAGAAAGTAAACTTGAAATCTATTTTGTAGAAGCTAAGAACAACACTTTGAAAGCACACAATAAAAGGATCTAATGGAAACTTCATGAAATCTCTTCTCCCCCAAAATTCATCATCAACATCTCAGACATATAACATGATAAATAAAATAAATGAATAATTTATTGTTGATATGGAAGAAGAAAATTGGTTGTTAATAGGTCACTACAAGATTCCCTATTTTGCTACAGGAACTACAAGCAAGAAAGGCTACTGAAATGTAAATTTAAGATGAGGGAATGGGGTAGAGAGGATGGAAAATGATGTTATTTAGATGGTAAAAGAATAAAAACACTAATTATAATATTTAGTACTATGAAACCCAGTTATATATACCCTCTCTAATCATAATCTTGGCTACACGGTAAAACATGAATTTGAAAAAATTGTAACAATAGGTGAAATGAAATGGAAAGAGACTTGAAAATGAAGTGGTAAGTAATATGAGTGATCTAAAATGTTTAGATATTGTAAATTATTTGAAAAAAAATGTTATCTCATAAAACCACCTACCTAACCAACCATAAGGCTATCAAAGTGTAATTTCTAGAAATGTTAATTCAAGAGTTGAACAAAGCAAATAAAAAACCATTAAAATGATAGTAATATAAATACAAGATGACTCTTGTAATATCCCTGGAGCAGGCTACGATTTTATTAACATGGAAAACATATATATTATTTATTAATAGGTGGATGTGATCTGAATGGTTGGTTCCAAGAATCAGTTAGAAAACGTTTTCCAATTTTGAACGGTTTGCAACTACCTATGGTTATCCACATCATTCGTTTCCAAGCTCAAAATTGGGGAGGAGTTCTTCCCTTTTACTTTGCACGAAGGTAAAGCGGTTAAGTAGGTCGAATTTAAATAATTCACATAAGAAAGTGAAATATTCAAAGCTATAAAGTATATTGTAGGGTGAGAAGCTATGGAAATGGAGATTACTTGGACTAGACTATTAGAGTACATTTCCTCATTGAGAGCCATGCCAAATGAATAAGGAGAGGATGATTTATTTCCAAATTTGATGTTTGTGGTGAGATGTTGAATCTCTTCTTCTTGGAACCATGAGTGCATTTCATCTCACGTCCATTTATCATGTCAACAGAGAGTTTGAAGCATTTACCTTCTCCATCAAGCAATAAGCATTCTATGTCAACTAATTGGGAAATAAGGAAGATATGTATTCCCAATGTATCATCGTGAACTGGAAGATCATTCAAAGAGAGGTCCGTGTGGAAATTTTGGTCATGTGTTGGGTGTCGCATACCCCGGTAACCTCGCATGTAAAAGGTAGGGAGTTAGAAGTTTTTATGCAATTACCACAAGCATTTAGTCAATTCACAACTCCACAAATCATCATTAACCGTAGATATACTATTAATTATTACATCAAGTGAATTGCCATCAAAGACAGTAAGTTTCATAACCATTGCGTAACCTTTACCATCACTGTAATAACATAACTGTCTCATGAATCCATGCATCCATTTCTTGATATCCTTAACATGTTAGATAATCATGTACTAAGACATTATGATTGTCACATCAAATAAAGAACCATAATCATTAAGGACCCATCATTATCAACAGACACATAAGGCAATCACATCAATCACACCATAAAACACGGATATACCCTGGAAACCCCGTAGGGTGAAAACCAGCAAACGTTTAATCTTATTATTAAACGCTCGTGAGGGTTTTCACCCCTCACTCAATGGCTTATAAGGGATTCCATCCCTTAACCATTGTCTTAAAATCTTTACAATGAACTATCACTAAGCTGTCACATAACTAGCTAAAAGCTAATACAATTTACATGTATTCTATTATTCACATACCGCCACATGCAACATTCCTTGTGGCATAAATGTTCTAGCAATGGACATTACTGCAGCTTGATCTCATCTGCATGGACGAATAATCCTTTTCCTGCCATTGTTAAACATTACTTTCCTTTGGCACCAACCGCCATCTTTTCCTGTCAATGTTGTTGACACAATCTTGGCAACAAGATTAGTTACATTATCAATAATCCATTAAACAACCTCTAAAAATGATCTTTATCATCTTCTCATCTGCATGAGCAAGCATCACATACTACTACTAGTACATCTATTCCAGTACATTCTGATTCCATTTTTCACACATATCTCTCTCTAAGAGATCTAACCATTAGTTTACAAGTCCATGTTTCTTTTAAAACATATAACACAATGGTTAAGTTTACATACTAGGTAATAAACTATTGTTCTGTGCCTTTGCACATGCATTCCTTTCCAATAAAATCCAGCTTACTTCTATTTCTATTATATGAATTCCTTCTTTCAATAAATGCAATATTAGCTTCCCTTTCTTTAATATGCCATGAATGCGAATGCATTATTTAGATCTATTTCTTTAATATGCCAAGAATGCATTATATAGATCTATTTTCCTTTAATATGCCAAGAATGCGAATGCATTATTTAGATCTATTTCTTTAATATGCCAAGAATGCATTATATAGATCTATTTTCCTTTAATATGCCAAGAATGCGAATGCATTATTTAGATCTATTTCTTTAATATGCCAAGAATGCATTATATAGATCTATTTTCCTTTAATATGCCAAGAATGCAATATTTACTTATATTTCTTTAACACTCATTCTCTTCTCCAAGAATGCAACAGCTATTAAAATAACACCTATTCATAACCTTACCCAAAATAGCTATGTTTATAAACAATAACACATACTCGTTTCACAATACCAGCATAAACTCTTATGTTTTCCAAGATTGTCATAATACTTATCTCTTCAGTTGCATCATCAACAAGCTGAAGCTACTGTAGACATGGAGCGCACAATAGCTGCAACAATGCAACTTGAACAATAGCTGACAAGGGAACTGGACCGCGTGATTACGTCATCAGCATATATGTTTAGACGCAGGCAGTCTCTTGCAAATTTATCTGTCGGACATGGGATTTCGGGAGTAACCACACGCCGCCTTTGCAGAAATGACAAATTGAATGTGTTGAACCGAATAGGCTCCCAGGATACAGAAGCAACACCATTGTATGTCAAACACATGACCTTCATATGTTCAGCGTGATGCTCTGCCAAAACAGAGACAGAGGAGCGTGGATCAAACACGTAACCTCATAGACCAGTCTTCCAATACGTAGGCGACATCATTGTGAATCGATTTGGGCACATCTTGCAACAGTTGTGAGAGATTGTTATTTAAAACCTGCCTTGAGCAATGAGGAAATGGCTATGAGGCAACTGGACCGAAATCCTCCGTCATCTCTTGCTCTGAAAACCAAGTGCAGAGAGCTACAGCTTGACCTTCACATCAAAGAAACAACGCTGTTGTCTGAGAAGTATGAAAGGCCCCCAAGCTGGATGAAAACCAAATCCAACCTCCAAAACAGGGCATTAGAGCTGAGTGATCAATTTTAGGGAGCGGACTAAACGGAGCTGAATAAACTAACTCCAGGTAAGAGCAACGAGACGCCCCCCCCCCCCGATCCTTTGCAGAGATCCCGGTTAAAATCGAATCCAAGAAGCAGTTGCGAACCAAGAATCCGTTTCGAAAACCAATTGTTAACTATTCGTAATTGTTGAGTTAGTACCGACCCTCAGTTACAACCAACCCGTAAATATCTCATACGGTTTATTATGATGCGGCAGAGATGTTACATACTCCCCCCCTTAACAGGAACACCGTCCTCGGTGTTCATCTTTCATTGAGAACTTGAGATCTTACTCATGGTACTACCATGGAATCCACACAAAATGTGACCTTTCCTCTTTAAAATCAGAGTTTTCATTCCAAGAAATGACAACAAATAAAATAGTAATGATATAAGCATAAGAAATATCATTAGTTATAAGCGTCAATAGTCAGAAGCATTCATAATTGCAAAAATATGCAACTTCTAATCGCCACCACTTGGCCCTTATTCATTCATAATAAACAATTCTCTGTGTCAACTTACCATTACTTACCATCTATGCCTGAAAATCATGAATACCTTCATGTAAGCATTTCAATAGTGGTTGGACAATTCTTCAATCCTCCATGGTAAGTAATTCCTGTATTATATGACTAACAAATTCAATTGCATTAGTCACTTATATTTTGAGTCAAATGAAATACTTTTGACTATCATTTCAACTGTGTAATGCTAGATGATTTCTAAATCACAGTACTTTTACAAGTACTTAAAGAGCATTAACACCAATCTTCAAATGATCAATCACTGCTCACATGCACACTGAAAGAATTCTTACTAAAGACATCAGCAAAGTACTTCCAGAAGTACCAAAAGAGCACCTAGCTCTCTAATCATCAAACAGTCAATCACTGCATCAAGCAAACACTGTCTTAGCCTTCACTAAAATGTTCACAAAATTAATAATACAATAAAGGAATTAAAAATTTCAATTACTCCTTCTTGAGCACTAAGCTCATTTCTTGTTAAATGTGCATAACATATTTTACACAACTATATGTAAAATTTGTTTTAACATAACATATAGCTAATTAGTTAATTCCTTTAGCCATGAGACCACAATGGACTAAAGAATTCCCAACCCATGGGAACTGGTTTCCAAAACCAAATCGAGTCATTTTCACATCCAGACAGTTTCTTTGATAGAGACCTTACCAGGTCTAACATGGAATTCCACTGGCCAACCAGCTCAAGAATTCCAATGACCACATAGGGTCCAATATAGGATTCCTCTTGGCAGCGTCCTGCCTATTCCTCTGACAGCGTCCCGTCTATGAGGAATTTTGGGCCTCCTCCAACAGGCTCCAAATCAACAGAGCTGCCTCAGGCTTTTTACCCTCTTCACCGTCTTGGCAAACTCTTTTCCCTTACTGAGATCATTGATCTCTAGGGAGAGGAAATCCGGGCAGACAAGTACCATCAACCCCTCCGGGCAGGTAATTTCCATCAACCCAAGGCATATCCGGGCAGACAAGTACCATCAACCCCTCCGGGAAGGTAATTGCCATCAACCCAACTATCTGCAACTGTCTGACATGTTAAATTTCTCTTTTATTACTCTTTCTCAAAGTAATTACAGAATGAACAATATAATCATTATCATTACAAAATAAACATGCATTTACACTTATCCCTCGTCATGGGTCCACAACATCAAGATTGATGGGAAACATATCCATCATACACGTTGTATGCATGAAAATTTTCCAAATAACATAATTCATGCATATCATATAACATCATTCTTTCTCATTTATAATTGCATTTCACATTGCAGCAATTTATGTGATGAGTTTTCTTGTTGCCATGAAGCTACTACTACTTAATCCATCAGCAACGTTAGTTATAAATATGCATCAGTTAACACGTATTCCATTTCCAAGAATTTTCATGCATACAATATTGTCATGTATAAAAGCATATGCAAATACTCATTAATGTATAAATGTCAACAACAGTTTAGTTAATCATCTAAACATTTCCAATTTTGCCATAGTCTGTTGTTGCAATCATCATTAATGGAGTATTAGCTTACGTTTACTATGGCTAGGTTTAGTCATGCATCGTTAGTGTAATTAAACATAATTTTCTCCAACATACAAGAACATAACTCTTATGTCACAATGACTAATCTTTGTGCATACCATTTCTTATCATATAAGCCCTTTTTTAATGTATGCAACACTTATTCCCTTCACTAGAAGACTACCATCATTTCATACAGAAAACCACATACCTCTTCCTTAAAGGAAGTTATTTTAATCCTCATTTCTCTATCTTCCGATGTGAGGGTTTCTCAAGATTCCCTTTCAAGAAATGATTAAAGATATCTATCTTTAGGCATAAAAATCAAGATGCAAAAATAAGGTTTACTTATCGTTTATGCATCAAAATCAAGCAATCAACACAGCTCATCCAACAAGACAATCTCTCCAAGAGATTATTATTTTTCGAGGAAGCTAACATGACCACTTTATTTAAGTACACACAGACTTATAATTCCAAAGTCACAATAGCTACCAATATGCAACATGTGTTCTCCTAACACAATTACTTTACTTCAATGCACATAGTTTTTTTTCATGAAACAAGTAAGGATTTTGATTCTTGTATGAACACTATTCTAATGTGTCTTTAAGAAAAGAACCTCTACTTTTATTTTCAAGAAAATTCTCATAAAATCCTGCATCTTCATACATGAAGTATGCATACCCTTAAGATGAGACTATATTTATGTATATATGTAATATACTCTTTCCTCAAGAAGTTACTTTGGCCATATTTAGCAAGGATTTTATAGAAAAGGGACAAGCATTTCACATACAAGACTCACATGGAGTCTTCCCAATAAGAACTACTTATTTGCTTTATTAAGAAAGCATACAAAATAATCAATCTTTAATTGCATGCATTAACACATTTTCTTTACCAAGAAAATCTAGAAAAGAACCATTCTTTCATTGCATGCATTCAAATACTTTCTCTACTAAGAAATCATATAAACATTCATATGTATTCTTCAAGAAAGTGAGCAAGATACTTATCTTATCCTTCGATCAACATGCATAACTAACAAATTAAACCACCCTTACCGGAAGCAATTTCTCTACTTATGCAATTAGAAACATAATCTCCTAAGTGTCACACATGCACCAGAGTTACCACTTGATTCTAGATGCAACAAATATCATAACACTACTATGTATCCATTTCAGAATAATGACTTCAAGGAGACATTACGAAAATCATTAACAGCAACACACTATAGTTATCATTTTCCAACTTCTTAAGCATGGTCAAGGGAATACTCATATGCACATCAAGCACTATCTAGTCATTCCCAGGCTCTTTTTTTCCCATCTCCGTCTGTCCCTACAGCACGGTCTTCTTCCTTCTCCTTGCTTCCATTTCCTTTGGAAGCATCTATAGTTGGGGAAGGTAGTTAGAGTTTACTAACAACTGCATTAGCACAAGTAGTCTATTTATGAATAATTATCACATGTAATTATACCAGGAATGGGTCCTAAAAATGTTACCCACTGAACATGCCTCTCCAATTAAGTTCACACTGGAATGCAACATGCATAAGAAATCCATCATTCCCATAGTAGAGATAAATCCAACCATCATTAAATCGAGGCCTAATAGTTTTTATCTCTCAACAAGTAATGATAAACACATACCATGCTAATGGATCTCACTTAATTAGCAGGTATTCATCATTAAGTCTATTAAGACATAAGCATATACCATTCATCATGCATTCTCATGGTGAATAAAATTAAGAACTCTTCTCATAAACAACTAGAACTATAGCACAGAGAGAGTAAGAATCTTCACACACACATTCCATGCATGTGACATCAATCAACTTCACTTATTTACGAATTGTAGCAATCTTAGTCCAATTCAATTAATGCATATACGTTCTATGGGTTAGTCATACAACACTAACCAATCTCAACTACCAATCATCTTCATGCATCCATGACAAGGCTAAATCAAAAGTTAGTTATTACAATCAAGTCCCACTACTTGACTCATTGAAATTAGTTCATTGTAACTTCAATCATGTTCATTAAATGCATCATTGTTATTGCCATATTTGCAAATCAAAACTTGGTAGTTGATTGTTACTTCCCTCAATGGTTGTTCAATATGGTTCTTACGTGTAATGAGTGTTCAATATTGTTTGTAAGTGCGACAAAAGTTTCATTGTCTTTTATCCTCATCAGGAATCCAACGTTATGAACGTAGTTATGCAACAACTTATTACTTAGTTATCAAAGAAGTTATAAACATGAATCACACCCATCATGCCAAAAGTAGTGTACGACATAAATAAATATGCGACTGATTAAACTCATACCTGAGTTAATGCCTACTGATGGCGTACCTCAATATCCTTTCTGCTTACCAATTCCCAAAGGCGCCAGTATTGCAACCTTTAGCTCTGATACCACTTGTCACATACCCCGGTAACCTCGCATGTAAAAGGTAGGGAGTTAGAAGTTTTTATGCAATTACCACAAGCATTTAGTCAATTCACAACTCCACAAATCATCATTAACCGTAGATATACTATTAATTATTACATCAAGTGAATTGCCATCAAAGACAGTAAGTTTCATAACCATTGCGTAACCTTTACCAATACTGTAATAACATAACTGTCTCATGAATCCATGCATCCATTTCTTGATATCCTTAACATGTTAGATAATCCTGTACTAAGACATTATGATTGTCACATCAAATAAAGAACCATCATCATTAAGGACCCATCATTATCAATAGACACATAAGGCAATCACATCAATCACACCATAGAACACGGATATACCCTGGAAACCCCGTAGGGTGAAAACCAGCAAACGTTTAATCTTATTATTAAACGCTCGTGAGGGTTTTCACCCCTCACTCAATGGCTTATAAGGGATTCCATCCCTTAACCATTGTCTTAAAATCTTTACAATGAACTATCACTAAGCTGTCACATAACTAGCTAAAAGCTAATACAATTTACATGTATTCTATTATTCACATACCGCCACATGCAACATTCCTTGTGGCATAAATGTTCTAGCGATGGACATTAATGCAGCTTGATCTCATCTGCATGGATGAATAAACCTTTTCCTACCATTGTTAAACATTACTTTCCTTTGGCACCAACCGCCATCTTTTCCTATCAATGCTGTTGACACAATCCTGGCAACAAGATTAGTTACATTATCAATAATCCATTAAACAACCTCTAAAAATGATCTTTATCATCTTTTCATGTGCATGAGAAAGCATCACATACTACTACTACTACATCTATTCCAGTACATTCTGATTCCATTTTTCACACATATCTCTCTCTAAGAGATCTAACCATTAGTTTACAAGTCCATGTTTCTTTTAAAACATATAACACAATGGTTAAGTTTACATACTAGGTAATAACTATTGTTCTGTGCCCTTGCACATGCATTCCTTTCCAATAAAATCCAGCTTACTTCTATTTCTATTATATGCATTCTTTCTTTCCATAAATGCAATATTAGCTTCCCTTTCTTTAATATGCCAAGAATGCGAATGCATTATTTAGATCTATTTCTTTAATATGCCAAGAATGCATTATATAGATCTATTTTCCTTTAATATGCCAAGACTGTGAATGCATTATTTAGATCTATTTCTTTAATATGCCAAGAATGCATTATATAGATCTATTTTCCTTTAATATGCCAAGAATGCAATATTTACTTATATTTCTTTAACACTCATTCTCTTCTCCAAGAATGCAATAGCTATTAAAATAACACATATTCATAACCTTACCCAAAATAGCTATGTTTATAAACAATAACACATACTCGTTTCACAATACCAGCATAAACTCTTATGTTTTCCAAGATTGTCATAATACTTATCTCTTCAGTTGCGTCATCAACAAGCTGAAGCTGCTGTAGACATGGAGCGCACAACAGCTGCAGCAATGCAGCTTGAACAATAGCTGACAGGGGAACTGGACCGCATGATTACGTCGTCAGCATATATGTTTAGACGCAGGCGGTCTCTTGCAAATTTATCTGTCGGACATGGGATTTCGGGAGTAACCACACGCCGCCTTTGCAGAAACGACAAATTGAATGTGTTGAACCGAATAGGCTCCCAGGATACAGAAGCAACACCATTGTATGTCAAACACATGACCTTCATATGTTCAGCGTGATGCTCTGCCGAAACAGAAACAGAGGAGCGTGGATCAAACACGTAACCTCATAGACCAGTCTTCCAATACGTAGGCGACATCATTGTGAATCGATTTGGGCACATCTTACAACAGTTGTGAGAGATTGTTATTTAAAACCTACCTTGAACAATGAGGAAATGGCTATGAGGCAACTGGACCGAAATCCTCCGTCATCTCTTGCTCCGAAAACCAAGTGCAGAGAGCTACAGCTTGACCTCCACATCAAAGAAACAGCGCTGCTGTCTGAGAAGTATGAAAGGCCCCCACGCTGGATGAAAACCAAATCCGACCTCCAAAACAGGGCATTAGAGCCGAGTGATCAAGTTTAGGGAGCGGACTAAACGGAGCTGAATAAACTAACTCCAGGTAAGAGCAACGAGATGCCCCCCCCCGATCCTTTGCAAAGATCCCGGTTAAAATCGAATCCAAGAAGCAGTTCCGAACCAAGAATCCGTTTCGAAAACCAATTGTTAACTATTCGTAACTGTTGAGTTACTACCGACCCTCAGTTACAACCAACCCGTAAATATCTCATACAGTTTATTATGACGCGACAAAGATGTTACATATGGTCATTTTTGTAGTGATTTACTGGAGTAGTGGAGTGGTGAGTCATATTTAGCAGTAAAAATTTCAAAGATCTCATTAATATTCCAAGTATCATTGCTTTCCTTATTTCTTAAGAATTTTTCTCCCAAGACCTGCAAGATGGAAATAAGATTGTTCTTTCTACCCATAATTTTGGTTCCCCATAATTTTGTCGTTGCTCTTAACATATGAAAAATGAATAACTGTTCATTTTTTCCTATTTCAGGAGGAGTTTCTTTTAAAAAATTCAAGGTTCCCGATGGGTCTATGGATTGTATGCCTTTCCATGGAAGGTTGATTCCCCATGTACTGATTTTTCAATAATCTCATCTGCGAACTGACTCCTTGATTTTACAATTTTGGTTCATATAACACCAAATATTCTGCTAATATCAATCATTATTATTTTTGCATTTATAATAATAAATAATTGGAATTTTACGACTATAATGCATTTAATTAATGCACGTGAAGTATGGATAAAGAGGCGAGGTCTTACAATTGTGTGTATTTTCATAAGGCATTGAAAATTAAAACAACAAGATTACCTACATTTATATTATTAACCTATGTTACTCCTTCGATAATTAAATGAATGGTTTTGTATTAAACGGAACAAGTGTATTGATACACCATGGTTTTGCATTAAAAAAAATAAATTGTTATATATTATTTTGCAACAAGAAGGATAATTAGAAATAAATACCATGGTTATGTGAATTTATTTCCACGGGTTTGTATTTTGATTAAATGCATTAGAAGTATGGTTTTTTACAGAGTAGAAATGAAATTGGATGTGTTAAATAGTTATGACTTTGTAATTTGATAATGCATTTAAATGTAAAATATTAGTTATGGATATGAGTTTTAATTTTATTTATGCATGTACAAGAAAATGTTTTCAAACCAAGAGTTACAACGCGTAGAATACTATTAATTGTTCTAACATAGAAAGGAGAACCAATAGAGATTGAATACTGGAAATAGGGAGGTTTTGTTTCTCTCACATTATATATTTGATGGAAAAGTCATAATCTTTTGGGTTTCGATAAATTCATATTTCAGATAATCACGATGTTATATTTTTAACAATGACAATGGTTTTAGGAAAGAATCACGACTTTCACAAATAATGGAGTCATAGCTTCTAAACTAATCTCTTTTACATTGAATGAAATATGGATTATAACTAATACTATTGTAGGTGGTGAGGTCATTATGTATAACTATTGTTACATATAGAGTGAAAATTCATCAAATGCAATTTACAATGAATAACTTACTATAATAGATAACCATTCCAAAGAGATATTGTGCTCAAAGAATTGTTGGTAAAGTGCTTGAGAAACATGACTTTATGTTTAATGTAATGGTCTCTAGTTAATTATCCTTGTACTTGATATTACATTTTTTTTGTAAAATTTCAACAATAGACAAGGGATGGAATCCCTTTTGGCTATTGAATGAGGGGTGAACTCCCTCATGAAATGCTTAATAGAATAAATGATTGTTGATTTTTTCCTTTAGGGTTTCCATTGTATATTGGTGTTCATTTATGTGCTTCCGTATTTGGTTATGTTGATGATATTATTATTTTACATGATGTTGGAAATTACATCATTCTATGTTTCTAATAATTATCATTAATTGAACAATTCTAATGGTGAAAAGGTGCAATAGGAAACATCATTCTAACTGATTGCATTAATGACTGTCCCTTTACACAAATAGCCATTCCATTGGTGTAAAGGATGACTATTAATAAATTATGATGGTGATATTAGTCATCATAAGGACTAAATAGTCATTATTGAAACTAAAATGACTATGAGAACTACCGGGAGACAATTTTGGCTTCTGTAGGGGGATGATGGTATGCATATTGGTAAGGGTTCATCATAAGTGAAATGTGAACATAGTGAAATGGAGGAAAACAATTGAATGAATGCAGTGCCAACCAACGACTAATCTTGAGTCAATTGTTGAGGCAATTGGAGTATTATGCTTCCCTGTTGTTGCTTGGATGCATTCTAGGTGTAGAAGGGCTTACTCTCACTCAACTTCTTGCATGGAAACTTCTATAGTCACCCAAATACATTTTAGTTCACCTTTCTGAGATGTGTCACTTAGGAACCTCACAGATGAAGGAATAAAAAAGAAAGGGAATTCCACCATTGTTTCGTAAATCACAATGCCATTGATTTATGTGCATCATCGGTTGTGTAAACATACGAGTAGTAAAACATGTACTCCTATGCGTGTTTCTTGCGAGTTTGTGTTATATTTCATCCATGATATCTTGCCATTGTTCATGGTATTTGATTCCTATTTGGAGGAAAGAATGAAGAGTTTCTCTAGAAGAGGTCGCTAAACAAATTTTGAATATAGTTTGTGTTATCTCAATAAAATTTCATTATGTAGATTAAAGATTAAGTTAGCTTGGCTATTTGGAGGAAAACACTTAATAATTTCGTGAATTAAAAATAATCTAGCTTCGAGAGGGTACTATTTGAAAACAAAATTGCATGAGAACCTTTTGAAAATAATCCATGTGAACATTGAATATATCGATAAAGAAGTAATGCTATATTTTCTTGAAGTAAAATGCATGTGAACCTTGCACATAAGAGATAGAAATACATTTATATATTTAAAATAAAACGTATACATTTGCATGCAATAAAAAGAATAATCTCTTTGAAAGAAAATATATCTCTTTCATGCAATCAAAGAATAATTTCCTGGAAAAAGAAAATGAAAGAGTGCATATGAATTTGTTGAACAAAATGTTAGCCATGTTATTTTAGAACCACTGCATGGTAAACGATAGAATATTTGTGCTAATTCTTTGGAAAGAAAAACATATGAATTCTTATGCATCAAATGATAAGAACGAGGATTATTTTCTTGTAAAATTGCTTATAAAACATGTGCATATAGAAAACAACCCATGTTTATTTTCAGAAAATATTTTGTGTTTATATGCATATAAGGAATGATGATTGTGTTAAAAGAACATAGGTTTCATGCACAAAATGATTTAAGAAGTCATGTTATTTTACATAAGGAATGCATGGGAGCTTTTCTTGAGAAAATATAAGGAAACTAAATTCTTTTATTAAAAAAAAGGATTGCATGGAATTATGTATTGGAAGCTAGAATATTAATTCCTTTGAAGTTATTCATATGATTCCTATGCATTAGATTCCTAAAAACAACCACTAGAATCTTAAAGAAAAATATGTGCTTATTTTATTAGATTTTATTTTTGAGAAATGTGCACAAACATAGAGCTATTATTCTTGGTGTTTCTTGAGAGGAAATAATTTATTTGCATGTACAAAAATAGAACTATTAAATTTGATATTTCTTGAGAATATATATGTTATTTTGTTGAACGAAAAATAGAAATATTGTGTTTGATCTCTTGAAAGGAAATATGAACTTTACATCCACGAAAAGTACAAATATGATGTTGGATCCTTTGAAAATAAATATGCATGGAAAAAATAATTGTTATTATTCTTTTGGAAAACCCTGGAACATCTTATGCTTCAGCCTCCCTGGACTCTACCTGTTTATTAATGGAAATATCCTGTAATGTAATTTTCTTCTTTTTATACCAGAGCTTTAGGAATTTCTTCTATACATTAATATTGATAGTACCCACTGATTCCATCCAAGGGTATCCCAAAACATCATCCCTATCATCCATCTCTGAAGTATAAAAATCACCATGCAACACGGACTTATCCATAGAAAGCTTCAAATCCTTATAAATTTGAATAGCCTCATCATCAACCTATGTATTTTCAATTTGTTTTGCTGGAACTTGCAATTTTTTTGCCAAATTAACATTCATGAAAGTATGCTTGCAACTAGGATTTATAGAAACAATGATCTTTTCTTTCTGAATCAATCCATGAACCTGTAATAAGGAGACACCTGTAGCGAATAACCCCTTATGTGTCTCATTCTCCTTTTTTCTAGCCCGAGGCCATTTGTCCAAAAAGAGTTTTTCAAATTCTGCATCTGAAAGTTTGATCAACTGCTTGTGGTCAAGTGATAACCAACATTTTCCAGCCCCATCTCTCATATTAAGCTTCATTGGAATCTTCCAATGTGTCCCATGTATGGACTTGTATCTCTGTATGAATTCTTCAATAGTAGGACCATCATCTTTCCCTGTAAAATATAGCATCTCCATGAAGAGGGTTTGAGAAAAATTCACTTACTTGGCGAAAATTTGAAATTGTCACAGTTTCGTCAATATTGCTCAGAATCCCTATTATGAACTGTTTTCAGAAATGGAACAATCATTCTACATCTGCCTATGTTTTAGAAATCCTGATCGAGGCACCAGAATTTCAGATCTGCGCTGCAACTCTGCCGTCGTCACGAACGTTTCTGCAAAAAGCGCTGATTTTAAATCAGCGATATCTCCCTCATCCGGACTCCGATTCGACCGATTTTTTTTTTGAAATCGGGTATTCTTTCACATAGAATCTAGATCTAGAATTAGATTTTGTATATCTTGCACCAGGACATCCAGACGTATGCAGCAAACTCGCTGCCTTGAAAAATTGTCTACAACCCCACTAATTTTTAGATCAGTTATATCTCCTTCATCCGGACTCCAATTCAACCGATTTTTTTTTTGAAATCGGCTATTTTTTCACAAAGAATACAGATCTACAATTATATTTTGTATATATTTCACCAAAACATATAGATCTGAACTGCAAACTCGCCGCCCCCGAAATCCTGCAAAAATAAAAAAAGTTTCTCCACTTTTGTCCCCAAGAAAGTGCTCTGATACCACTTGTTATGCATCTAACCTGGAAATATTATAGATCTAATATGAAAATGTAAGATAATTCAAATAAACCTAGAAATAATATGAAATGATTCTTTATTGATCAAACCCTTAAGGTAGGGCAACACCATACATTCACTCCTTAAGGAAGGAGAGCACTCCACAAGCCATATGCATGTTCATACAATAATCCTTAACTCATTCTCCATGTGGAGTCTCTAGCCTCTATATAGGCCTGATACATACAATACCATGGATCATTACCATGGTTCCCTCATACCATCAAACTAATACCATGGGCCGATTACATTATTATTTACTACTTGTGGTCCCTTACATGATATGAGTTAACCACCTTATCTATTACTATGGCCCATCTCATTATTACATTATTACCTTGGGTACCTCCCTTGGTACCCCATATTATCCCCCTTAGGTATATAACATTCATAGCGAGACTTTCTACAAATTTCAAAATTGTGCTGAATTTTGGAATTTGGGCATTTTCATACCTTTATCTTTGAAACCTTCTTCCATTTGGCATTAATGATATTAACATAAAGTTTCCAAATTAGGTCCTTCTACCATTCACATCACAATTCAAACATTTTGGTCTAACTCTCAAACATAGAAAAATGACAAAATATATTTATAAGCTAATTATGTATCCAAATTATTTAAAGGAATTAGCTTGATTAAATAATTGATTTTATTTGGATAACCATGTGCACATTTTTCTAGGCATACTAACATAGAAGTACCTCTACATATGAATTGCCCTTATAAAAATAGAAATTGACATTTAAGAAAGGAGTTTGAGTAGTAGCATTGAGGAGAGTTTAAATGAACAAAGGAACCTCATGTTCAAGAGAGAGTTTGAATCAAGAAAAGAAACAAAAGACACCTAAGTTGTACGAAATGATGGAAAATTCAAATAAAATGTGAAATTAAATGGCAAAAAATAAATTATTAACAATTAAAATTAAATTCTCATAAGTACAATAACAGTATCAAAGCCATGAATTTTGGGTACTGTCCATAGCATTCAATTTTGTATAGAGTCTATCACATATACGCTTCTAGGTCTACAATTCCATGTTGATCATTACCCATTACATCACCTATTTGTGGTAATATTTTTCTGTAGCTCTATCATTTTGTTACCTCTATTTGCAACCATTTATCTATGCGAGTGTAGTTCTAAATTACCTATTTCTATTGTGTCCAACCCTAGGTGCTCTACAAAAGATAATCTTCTATTGTATCCAGCACTAGGTGCTCTAGAAAATGACATAATGAAAACCACAAGACCAATTAAACGAGATAATGAAAGCCACAAAACCAACTTAAAATGAGATAGAGTAGCTTTTAGATACCCTGCCCCTTCCCATCATTTCAATGTTGCACATTGGTTTGTTGCCATTAACCAAAACAAATCTGGACATGGGATTGCAGAAACTAATACAAAATGATCTGGACTTGGGATTGTTGAAATGAAAGGGTTGGGGCTTGTGAGAGGAAATGTACCTGGAATATAAGCCTCATGATTGTTGAGAGAGAGCATTGATGGTTGTTTCCAAATAGAGGTTCCTATCCAACACAACAACAAAACATTAAAATATTGAATGGAACCCTCAAGGCAATCCTGAATAATTTTGACAGAATGAATCAAAGGTACAGGAATATCCTAAAATTGTAAAGGAAAATCCTAAAATCATATAACGAACTGATAAAAATTAAACAGTGAAATATAAAGGAAAATACTCAAGCCATATAACGATTTATATAATTTGAACAGAGAGATAAAAAAACAATTCACATTCTAATTACAAAATCTGTGGATGAGTTTATATTGACTGTAGTAGAATAAAACCATCAAACCCTGACTGAGCACCTGGATGGTATCAAGAGGGTTTCACCATATTGTAATAACCTAACCACAACCGTGACGAACAGAGGATGATTGCTTAAACAATACTATAGTGCCCCATGGAAAGCAACGAATTTGCAATCCGAAGGATGAGGCCCTATTAAGATGCAAGGAACCAACCCGAGAAAGAGACTTGGTGTTAGAAGCAAACTACTCTCAACCTGCACACATACCATCAGGATGAGCTTCCTAGAGGAAATATTACCCATTGAACATTGAACCGAAAATAGGTCAGTTAACGAGAGGCGTGGTTTTAAACAAAATGTAAAATAAAGAAAGACAAAGACTCATTCTACAACCTCGGGTGTTGTCTTTAAATTTGGTGGCACCATAGTTACTAGGAAGGCATAAGAAAATGGTTAATTCAAACCCTTTTATGCAATATCATAGTTTGTGTCTCTGTGAGCCTAAGCATGCAGAATACCTTATCTGTTGTGGTCACCGTTACTCTGCCTAAACGTTAACGAGTGAGGAATGGGGAAACTCTGTGAACAACCCCTGCTTTCAACCCAAGCAACTAAAAATTAACCTGACATATTCCAACTAGAACATATGTAAGTTACTAGGCGTAGTAGGAGACTCTACCCGATAAGAGTTTCATTGTCTTCTCAGGAAACCCTCGCGATATTGTTGGGCCCCTTCAACCCTAAACTCACTGCTAGAATTCCCATTAAATGCGAAGCTTGAGGTGAAATTGGTTACGTCAGCCATCCCACCTCAAGCCTTACCATTACCCCTAAAGCCTTACCATTAGATCGTCAATCTATGATAAACCATCCCGCTTGAAGCCTTACCATTACGCCTGAAGCCTTAACATTAGATCATCAAGCTATGATCAACCGTCCTGCCTGAAGCCTTACCATTACACCTGAACCCTTACCATTAGATCATCAAGATATGATCAACCGTCCCGCCTGAAACCTTACCATTACGCCTGAATCCTTACCATTAGATCATCAAGCTATGATCGCACAATGGATATCGGTATAGGTGTTTATGGGTTGGAACTCTCCAAAGACCACCCTTGGGATTCATAAATAAACTAGTAAAAGGTTGGTACTGTAAAGATTTATATACATTGAAGTTTTCAATGTTAATTAAACAAGAAAGACAAGAAGTAATGTGACAATAAACCAACCTCCATAATAACATGGATATGAGTAAATAATTGCAAAGTATTAAGTTAAGAACATGTAAAGGGTTAGGTTAGGATGGTAAATTATCTCAAAAAATTTATATAATGTTAACGTAAATACCCTTAATCCTTACCATAATACTATTTCCAAGTAGTGTATCAAAATTTATAACATTCGTATCGTAAGAATATGGTTGTGAGTAGTTCTTTGGTATTCTTATAATTATTACAAGTGGTATGAGCGCCAAGGTTATAACACCATGGTATCTTTGGAACTAAAGAAGACAACATGTGAATGAAGACAGAGACAATGAGAGACAATATACAAAGGGGAAGTATACCACCAAACACACCAAAAGCGTCTTATGTAGGGGCCAATCCTAAAATGTGGATACAATTGGGATAGGAGTCTCATGACAACAATGTATCTGTGTCAGAAAGAGTTCAACACTTGCGCACATAAATGACTAATTTAAGAACTCATAATGAGAGGCTCACACAAGAACACGAGAGAATTTGAAGAGTTTGTCCCATAGACAGAATCAACAAGAGCCAAAACACAATGCTTGCAATGGAAACAGAACCCCAACCTTTCATCAAAAGGAGGATAATGTGGAATCAGCATGAGGACTAGATGAAGATGAAGGACGATTTCCAGGTTTCATCTTGTCATCATTTTTGCCATCGTCGGAGTAAGGAAAATAGTAATACTAAGCATGGGAATAGTAAATTGAGTTTGATTTTTATTGGCTCTTAGCAAATGATGCGACCTAATTGCTTAATGTTTGGTACTTGGAAATCTCTCATTGATATAATTTAGTGGGCTTCAAATAGATCTTGAGGTTGGATGATTTACAGTACCATGTTATAATCAAATCTCACCTATATTCTTTAATTATAAGTTCCAGAGTATGTCCCAGTGAAGTAATGTGGATGGTTGAAGAAGAACTATTAGAATACCTTCAGAATGGCTTGGAATCTCTAATAGTCAAATCTTGGTTGAAGGAGGTGCAAATAAAAATGATGATTGGTCACTTTTATATAGATATCAGAGTTATTATGGAGGATTACTACCAATCAGGATTCATTCAGTGAATAAAATATGGATGAATTGGTCATTTAGAGGGTGCATCATGCAACAAAGTGATTGTCCACAAATATCTGAAGCAATGTGTTGGATGCAAAAGTGAGGACAATAGTTTGCAGCCCAAGCATACCTTGCAATAAAAATTGTGGAAGCCTATATGAAAAATTGAAGAGAAGTCATTCTACACTAACTAAATCTATGATCACTGGGTAATGGTACGTTTCCATTAATTCTTATCTGAAATGTGATTTGGGAAGATAAATTTTGATGGAGATCTCTAGCATACTGAAATGATAGTGAAAATTTTTCATGGTGAATTACAAGTAGTTACGATAACCAAACTAAAAACACCTTATTATTAAGATTATAACTAGTTTTGAAAGTTGTTATTTACTATGTTTAGGGAGTGGCTCAACTACCCAGTTTCAACGTAGTTGAATTTTTTCTCGTGTATTGTAGTCTCCCCAAATCCTTTTTGAGTTAGTCTCTTATCTAGTTATCCTTTTCTAAAACTTAGACATTAGAATTTTCTAGAATAAGAAACAGAATAAGGTATGTAACTTGTGCCTATATATATGGTTGACGTCATACATGTTGTCATATTTATGATTTTCACTTTGCGGCAAGAATCACTCTGCCTATTAATGGCGTTCGATTTTACATAACTCCCAATGGAGTCTTTTTGAAATTTAGGTTGTGAAGTACATATCCTACTATTCACGTCGGAATTCCACCATTGGAGTCGAATTTCAAGAAAATAGAGAGGAGAAGTGGTTGATGGAGGGGTTTTGTAATTCTTCCCACTCAGATTTGAATTTGTCACAACTTTTTAATTGGATAGAGAAATCAATACAAATACCAGTGAAGCTTCCTCCTTATGATCAATTTGATGGTGAAACACAAATGTTGCCAGGTGGTTTTAATAAGCATTTCACAGGGAAGGGTGCAGAGGTTACCTTGTCAAACATCTGGAACCTACGAGGGAGAATCTGTCTAGAAACCCTACAGAAAAGAACGTGAATGAACCTCGGCCAGCATGGATCGAGCAGGTAGTTACCATGACCAAGCTCAAGAAAACCTTCACCATCGGGTGGGCATCGGCGTCTTGGACTGTTGATGAGATCCAAATCCCGAGATAAAGACAGGTGTGAGGATTATAAAAGGCCTCGATAAGTTTCCAGTGCATGAATTCACTGCGGGGTAATGTCTCTAACAATATGATAAAAATTCATTTTACTTCATTGAATCCAAAACCATCAAGGTAAGTTAATAGGGTATGGTAATCATTTTATGGAAAGATAAATTCTTGTTCATTTTCCTCTTCAAGGGCAACCTCCCAATGAACTAATGCTCAAATATAATCACTATACTTAACAAATCCAATAAGGAGGACTTAAATATTATTCATTTATAAAACCTAAATTTTAACCACTATTGGTGCCTATGCTAATGAATAGGCCATATTACATTTATCACATGAAAGCTACGTAGTATGAATTATTTAATAGTAACTAACATAACAGAGTTTGTATATATTGCATTAAATTATCACCATATTTGTAACATTTTTAACCATTATGGACCCCATTACATCACTAGGGGGGTCCCACCATGTCATCCCCTTTGAAACACATTGCTCTCAAATTTTATATCTATGATGTATCTCCATAAGCCAACTTCATGTGTATGGGCATTGCCCCCAACCCTAAGACTGAAGTAGTCCAAGAAGTGTGTCCATAAAGGGATCATCCATAAACCAAGGTTCCATGTAGAAGTACTACACTCCACACTAAGAATGAAGTCATCTAAGAAATGCATCCAAAAATCCAACTATCAAGCATAAATGTTTCCTTCAATGTTGACAATGAAGTCATCCAAGAAAGGATTACATAATCTTATATCCTAGGTACAAGTGTGCATGTTGGGTCCCAACTAATCACACATGATATTGGTGAATAAACATGAGGATTTTGTTAAATATTATCACCATGGTCATATGGATCCAAAGATCTTTCCACCAAGATTCTATGTCATCCATAACCAAAATATCATTCACATAAATACAAAAGGTTATTTATTGATATGGAGTTATGTACTCTATGGTATGTACAAGTATTATTACACCAAAATGTCACGACCAATCCTCAGCTGACATATTTTACCAAGGTTCCTTAAGGTTGTGGTAAAAACTTAGCAGGAAGAATTTAAGTGCAACTTCAAAGTTTAATTTGTTTTATTGTGACTAGGTTAAATGTGAATAGATTAGGTAGGAGGCACCATCTAAGACCCTGATAGCAATATCAACAGATTTTACTGAGCAACTCTATTTCACCAGGTTCCTCGATTGAGGCCCTAAGTTTCGTCGAGGCCTACTCACATTGCTTAGAAGAACATAATATGTCATCCTCAAAATCCTCCACCTCCTCAAGTTAAAAAATAATATTAGGGGAAGGAAAAATTACTTTGAATCCTAACACACCAATAGGATTTTTTCTACTTGTTTTATCAAGAAATATAATTCTATTAATGAAACAAGATGACTATGTAATCACATATGTTGATGCTCAAAATAGTTTTGTGAAGATTTTCCATCGCCTAAGGAGAACATATAGATGAAGGATGTACTAAAGATGAAGCTCCCATAATAGGTAGAACTTAACCTCCACCTGTCAATATCCCATTCTAGCAGTTTGAGTTAATTTGATTGTCCCTCTTTAATGCATCCATCACTACAACACATGAACTCTTGAAACCTAATATTTTCATATATTGAAAAGGCTTGGTCGATCGAATCCCTCTACTCTAATACTTCTCACATCGGTACGTTGTCAATATATTGTGTGTAAACTTAAGATAATTTGTGATCTCATTTTTAGTATCGTGAATTATATATTCCCATCCATTGTCTACTTTATTTTGTATAAACATGAGAAGGAGACATGAAAACTTGACTTACTAGTGACATGACATCTAAATAATCTACAACATCATAAGATGATCCATAAAAAACATCACTAAAATTCAACCCATATTAAATAGTTATCAATTTAATAATTCATTATATAGTTTAATATATGTTATTTTCTAAATAAACCATGGTTGTTAATAATTTTGTTAAAAATAACAAAAAATCTTATTTAATAGAATACGTTTGTGTGTTTTTCATTAGCAAAAACAAAGCTGATCATATTTCTATTCGATCTCAAAAAATACACATAGTAGATACTTATAGCATTCACAAGGAATTGAGGTCATTATATTCACCTTATAGATTTCTATCTCAATATTTAAAATTCTAGCAAAAAAATTAAGAAGCCCAAAACCCTTTATAAAATTGATTGTAAACATCTAGTATTTTAAATATTTATAGTTAATTATACCATGATAAAAGTTCAATTACTTGCAATAAGTAAATGATGTACTCTATCGTCACCTAGAATAGAGTACTCTCGCAAAGGTCTATGTAGATATTACATTCTATTCACTCAAGATTGATTATTGCAAAAACAAATTGGAGTTCTACTCTTCACCTAGCCATAGACCTTATTGCTCTAGATATTACAAAATCAGGTCGCGCATGAGCCATGAATCCGTTACTATGTTATGTCTTCTTAACCTAGTTCTCAATTACACAAGCAAAAGTGATGCCATATTCTCCTTCTTCTCCCTCCTCGTATAGAATACGTCAACGGTAAGGAACCCAAACCCTATGGTCCACTTATCATTATATAATGTTTCCTTTGTCTTAACATTTTCCATTCACATAAACCTACATAAGATATTATTCTTCCTTTGTCTTCAATTTTTTAATAATCAATATGATAATTATTTAGTAAAATTTATACTTGTTACAAATTTCAAATTTATGAATGGATTGTCAAGAAAAGGTATCATGTAAATATTGAACATTGCATGTCTTAAAACAATATAGAATTTTCATATCTTTAAAAATTGCACATCTAAAAGTTGCACCAATGCTCGTTCTGCACATACCAAACAAGATTTTAGAGGGAGACCAAAAAGCGACATGAACACCACCAGTGTAGAACTTTAATTTGAAAATCCCCAAAAGCCAACTTTCCCATTCAATAAGAAAACAATAGATAGGAAATGTAGGTGAAAATGTTGAAAAGCATAACCACTTTTCTTGTTCTCATATAACTTTTCTTGATGAATGAAAATAGTGTATTCCTTTGTAGAAAGGTATTAGCTCTCAAATATTCCATGATAATTTCATATTCATGGGGCTTGGTTTTCAAGGAAAAGTCCAATGGTCACTCTAAACTAATTATGATCATTAATAACCACTTCATGAATGCTAGTAGTCAACCAATAAACCAAACACAATAAAATTTGAAACTGAATAGTTCAAAATGGAAATTAAGTATATTAACACAAGGGTTCAATAAGAACTTGAATTTGGTTACTCATGCCTATTAGGGAGATATTTCCATTAAAGTAAATCATAATGCAAGAAACAATACAAGAAAGTATAAGTGATCTGAATGACAACGTTACCAAAGATGTAAGTGAAGGAATGGGAAATATATGGTGATCATGGGAATGATAGATATCAAACACAACATGATGATGTTGTTTGCAGAGGGACATATCATTGTGGAGGGATGGATTTAATTTCTAAAAGGGTCTCAACTTAGTCTACCCAGTTGGACGGGTTTTTTATCTTAGATACAGTGAGATTGGTTAAATTCTGCTTATCAGGTTCATTAGGGTAGGAGAGAGAGGTGAAATAGAGATGGGAAGCTTAATAGTCCTCCACAAGGAAAATATATTCTTGCATGTAAAGGTAAGGGGAATGCTAGGGGGTAATCTTATGTAAAGCAAGGGTGAATTATGCCTCCCTGAATGCACATCATGAGACTTTGTTTAAGATTCATCGTTTTGAAGCTGCGAGAAGACTATAGTGTAAGTACAAGAGACAAGCTAAACATATTGTGGGTTGAGAAGAGGGCCAAGAAGGCCCTTTCCGATTCTTCCTCTTTTAGATTAGAGATAAAATATTTAAAAGTGTTTATAAGGTAGCAGTAAAGATGAGATGGAATGTCAAGCATATGCTGGCAGGGATGTTTTTGGACTGTCACAGTGGGAAAAATCATCTAATGGATGAAATGAATGCCTTCTTCCAAAGAAAATCTCAATGTCGAGGAGCAAATAGGGAGGGGTAGATGCTTGCTCCCTAAGCTAGGTCAAGTTCTTGTAATGGATTAAAGATCAAGTTATGCTAGAAAGTCTCATGAGGAATATGATTATGCAATAAATGCACATGAAAAATTGGAATTCAAAGCCTAGGACTCATTACAAAGAAGTGCTTCAAACAGTGACCACTAAGTTTTGAATGGGATCTAAAATTTGACTTTCTCAAAATTGAATGAAGTTGGAACCACTCCGAAACAACCCAAAACAATTAATTTTAATATTAAATATTTAATTAAAGGTTGACATTATCATTATCTTTCCTTTTCAAAGAGGAAAGATAAGGAGAATGTCAAACTGTTATAGCTCTGATACCAATTGTTGTAGATCTGACCCAGAAATACTATAGATTTGATATGAAAATCAAAGATAATGAAAATAAACCCTAGAATAAGATGAAATGATTCTTTATTTATAAAAACCCTTATGGTAGGGCAACACCATACATTCACTCCTTAAGGAAGGAGAACACTCCACAAGCCATATGCCTGTTCATACTATAATCCTTCACTATCCTTGACGTGGAGTCTCTAGCCTCTATATAGGCCTCATACATACAATACCATGGGTCATTACCATGGTTCCCTCATACCATCAACTACTACCATGGGCCCATGATATTATTATTAACTACTTGTGGTCCCTTACATGACATGGGTTAACCACCTTATTTATTACTATGGCCCATCCCATTATTACATTATTACCTTGGGTACGTCCCTTGGTACCCCATATTATCCCCCCTAGGTATATAAAATTCCACCACCCTAAGCATGTTTCGTCCCCGAAACATGGGAAGAAAATAAATAATAAGATCTACTCAAAAGAGTAGTCCACTGGTACCATGCACGTGCATCTAGCCATCCAAAAGAAAGGTGAACCCTCGATCTCGCTGGTGCCTCACTCGCTTGAGATGGAAGTTGAACGTGGCAGCTCTTCTGTGTTGATGTGTAGTAGGTGGATCTTCTCTCCTCACTATCCGTCATATGGGGGTTGTTGTCCTTGTGGCTAATTGGTTGCCATATTGTTGGTTGTTGTCTTGCAGGGTGATGTGGGTGATGATATGTTGAAGTTTTAACCCACGGTGCCTTTTTCTTTAATTCACCATGCTGTGGTGCCTGTTGTGGTGTCTTCGTTTCCAATATGACTTCAACCACTGAATCCTCCTCAGATGTGTCAGCACCTGTTACCTTTTCAGCTTCAGCCTCTGTTTGTCTTTAATTGTCAACCATCATATGCTCATCATCTGATATGTTAGTCCATGGAACATCTTCTGCGTCAACCTCCGTGGACTCTACCTGTTTATTGATGGAAATATCCTGTAATGTAATTTTCTTCTTTTTATACCAGAGCTTTAGGAATTTCTTCTGCACATTAATATTGATAGTACCCACAGATTCCTTCTAAGGATATCCCAAAACAACATCCATATTATCCCTATCTGAAGCATAAAAATCACCATGAAATACATACTTATCCATAGAAAGCTTCAAATCCTTATAAATTTGAACATCCTCATCACCAACCTGTGTATTTTCAATTTGTTTTTCTTGAACTTGCAATTTTTTTGCCAAGGTGACATTCATGAGATTTTACTTGCAACTCGGATTTATAGATGCAATGATTTTCTCCTTCTGAATCAGTCCATGATCCTGCAATACAGAGATACCAGCAAAAAATAACCTTTTTGGTTCCTTGGTTTCCTTCTTTCCTGTAAAAATAAAATCTTTCCTAGGATGTGTGTCTGTCTATGTGAGCTTATCCACAAGATTAGATTTACGGTCAAGGCGCTTTATAAGAGCTTTTTTGAAGGCATCCCAAGTCAAAAACCTTCCATTGGAATGTTGATGCTCTTGCCACCATTGTCGTCTTTCATCATCCAAGTACATGCTTCCCACCATAAGACGAGTCTCATTATCATAGACGTGATCCAAATATTTCTCCATTTTTGCTAGCCATCTAGCCGGATGAGAGCCATCAAATTTATACAAGTCCCTGAAAGCCCAATCTAGGCCCATCATCACCAAAAAATATTGGCGAAAATTTGAAATGGTCACAATTCCGTCAATATTGCTCAGAATCCTTATTATGAACTGTTTTCACAAATGGAACAATCATTATGCATCTACCCATGTGATAGAAATTCTGATCCAGGCACTAGAATTCCAGATCTGTGCTGCTACTCTCCCGCCATCACCCAAAATTTCTGAAAAAAGAGCTGATTTTAAATCAGCGATATCTCCCTAATCCGGACTCCGAGTCGACTGATTTTTTTTTTGAAATTAGGCGTTTTTTCACAAAGATTCCAGATCTACAATTAGATTTTGCAGATCTTGTACCAAGATGTCCAGATCTATGCCGCAAAGTCGCTGTCCTGGAAAATTGTCTCCAACCCCACTGATTTTTAGATCAGTGATATCTCCTTCATCTGGACTCCGATTCAATCGATTTATTTTTGTAATCGGCTATTTTTTCACAAATAATTCAGATATGCAATTAGATTTAGCATATATTTCACTACAACGTACAGATCTGATCTGCAAACTCGCCGCCCCCGAAACCTTGCAAAAGAAAAAAATATTTCTCCACAGTTTGCCCAAGAAAGTGCTCTGATACCACTTGTTATAGCTCTGATACCAATTGTTGTAGATCTGACCCGGAAATACTATAGATCTGATATGAAAATCAAATATAATGCAAATAAACCCAAGAATAAGATGAAATGATTCTTTATTGATCAAAACCCTTATGGTATGGCAACACCATACATTCACTCCTTAAGGAAGGAGAACACTCCACAAGCCATATGCCTGTTCATACAATAATCCTTCACCATCCTTGACATGGAGTCTCTAGCCTCTATATAGACCTCATACATACAATACCATGGGTCATTACCATGGTTCCCTCGTACCACCAACTAATACCATGGGCCCATTACATTATTATTAACTACTTGTGGTCCCTTACGTGACATGGGTTAACCACCTTATTTATTACTATGGCCCATCCCATTATTACATTATTACCTTGGGTAGCTCCCTTGGTACCACATATTATCCCCCCTAGGTATATAACACAAACTTTTACTTTAACTTTAAAAATTAAATATTACCATTAATTACTAGGGTTAGGTTTCGTAGGGCCCTAGGGTTTAGATATTTTTTTTTTTCATTTTAAGCATTTTTTATTAAAATAAATATTATTTGGTGTTCATTAGCTATGTTTCACTGCATTTTTTAGAGTTGGTCAATTTAGTAGAGAACTAGTCACTTTGGTGTTTTAAGGTGAGTTCAATAGAACACCAACCTTAACTAATCTAAACCACCAAACTAGACTAGTATAACTCTAAATCCATTGTGACCAACCAATTCCACTAGTTCTAAGCTAGTTCCAATAAGAGTGTGCCCTTCTCATCCTCCTCTCAAGTCATTTTGTTGAATCCTTCCAGGAATGGTGATTTGGAGAGTGTCATAAACTGTCAGACTATTGTGAGCACCTAAGGTCATAAGTAGTTCAGCCTTGAAAAACATGAATTTGCAAGGAACTAGTATAGACATCCCAAAACATATTTAGTGAGGACATGCATGCAAGGAACTATTACACACCTCCCAAGATACTTAGTGGGAAGTGCATGACCAAAGAGCATCAGAAAAAATTATCCACCCTCAAAAACCCTACCCAACACATTGAAGTATAGTGCAAAACAAATATCTAGTAGGCTATTAATGCTACCAACAATCATTCCCTCTCCAATTTCACAATAATATCCTCCTCAAGCTACCTCCTCGACTATGGTTATAGCAAGTTCTTGCAACTGTGTGAGCTACAAGAAATTAAAACTGCATTGGAATCTCCACCAATCTTAGGGACTTTGACTTCTCAACATGCCCCAACTATTTTGGGTTGATTGATTAGTTAACTAGATGATCAGTGAGTTTGACTAAAGTCCCACTGCTTAAATGACCTTCCACTAGTTCCTCCAAAAGTTAGAACTACTTTAACTGACAACAACCTGATATGATTGACTTTTATTGCTACAAATTATCAATCACATATGCAGAACTAAACTCTAACTCCTCCAACTCAAACTTACTGAGTAAACTAGGTGACACAAGCCATGTCAAACAAGTTAACATCATCCAGTTGTCTGTTGATGTGGAAATTCGATTTTTTTCAATTTAATCAAGGAAAACTCAAATTGAGAATTTCTTGCCATATTTTTCAACGCATAGTTCTTTGGAATGTATTACTTTCACTATGAACTTGGCATAGATCATGTTGGGTCCCAATAATACTAGTGATTACCCCATTACTATTATAGTTATACCACTTATTTATATCGTTGTGCCCCTATTACCCCCTTATTGTTATTTCTGTGTCCCATAGAATCCCTCTATTGTTATTTTTGTGGCTTTATATTATTATTGTTAGGTCGGCTGGATTATATTATGACTCCTTAGACTCCTATATATAGAAAGGAGGTTTTGTCATTTCAATCATCCAAGAATTGTTCATTTATGTAATGTAAAGGAGGTTTCCCCCTCGAAGAGGTTTAATTCTAAGGTGTTGATCTATCTTTTCTATCTTTTCTTGAGTTGGTTTCATAACATTTGGTATCAGAGCTTTGGATTCTAGGGTTTTTCTGCGCCAAACAGGTCATCGTGGAATTTTCGCTATAACTTTTTTTCTGTGATGTTT
The DNA here is from genome assembly GCA_031772625.1 of Pinus tabuliformis. Classification (NCBI taxonomy): domain Eukaryota; kingdom Viridiplantae; phylum Streptophyta; class Pinopsida; order Pinales; family Pinaceae; genus Pinus; species Pinus tabuliformis. The sequence continues at coordinate 542,671,111 of CM062815.1, read as the reverse complement.
CAGAAGTCTCAAAAAAAACCCATTTGAGAAGAAATCGCGCTGAACTTTGGGTCCGAATTTCAGAGCTTTTCGCACAACAGTTGCAGAGATATGATCTGAGGAAGTGGGTCTTTCTGCAGACTCCTGAATTACATTCAAAACAGGTGACCTGGGGAAAATTGTCATAACTTTCTCTCTGGGAATCAGATTTAAATTTCGTAAGAAGTTACAGAAAGAGGACAGACTTTAATTTCTTTTATATCATTTTCAGAACTAAATATCAAAAATTGTACACGTGGAACTTCATACAACTTCGCTCTTATGGAAAGGTCTATAATCAGGTCATCTTGGGAGATTGTGCATAACTCTTTCTTGGAGAATCCAATTTGGATCAGACTGGTGGCATTGGAAAGAGGACACAGAGAGCTACTACAGGTCACAAATTTAGAACTAGATGATTGGAAAGTACAGAGATACATCAGAGGCAATATCGAGCTCATACAAAGTGAAAAAAGGTGTGTAGATTTTTTTTAAATTTTTGCTTAAGCTTGGTTTGAAAATTTATTTTGATGGAATTCAAAGGGCATAGTAGAGCATTATTATCGGTAACTAATGCTCCGAGGAAAGAAAATGCAAACACCTAGTAAGGAACCTGAAAGCTCTAGCATGACTCATGAAGAAGAGGAAGAAATGCTACATGATATATCAAAATTACAAGAACAAGTGCAACAAATGTCACGCTATCAAAAGTTAACAGATGCTAAGATAAATGGTGTGGAATCTAAGATAAATGGCATGGAAGCTAAGATGGACAATTTGAAGATAGATTCGAACACAAATTTGAAGACAGGCATGACAGATTTGAAGACAAATTTGACAAATTTTCCACAAGAAATACTTACTAATGGTGAAAAGGTAGTAAAGGAAACTCATGATGAGAACAAAAGAAATGTTAATCATGATTCCATAGATGCTAATGTTGGATCAAAGAATCACAATATTCCAAAAATCGATATGAGGAAGTTTGATGGCAAGGATCCCGCCACATGGATATTACAGATGGAGCAATTCTTCGATCTCAATAATGTGCAAAATGCACAAAAGGTACGTATGGCAACTGTATATTTGGAACCAAATCAGTTTGTATGGTATCAATGGCTTTTTTCTCGTAAACAATTTATCACTTGGGCAATTTTTATGGAAGAATTGATAGCACATTATGAGGATACAAAAAGCAACACTTTTTTTAGCCAATTGATAAGTCTCAAACAAAAGGGTTCAATAATGGAGCACATTGAGGAGTTCCAAAAATTGAACATAAGGGTAAAAGATATTCCAAGGAGCATAGGATTGATGTGTTCATAGGGTCTTTAAAGGATAATATCCAACATGATGTTCGCCTTTGGGAACCTGATTCATTAGAGAAGGCATTCAGGTTAGCAAGAAAAATGGAAAGCAAAATTATGGCAACTAGGAAGCATACCACTCACAACTATAAAGACGGAAGTGTTGTTGCCCCTAGTCTTCCACAACCTACAAGGTTGACACCACAACAAATTGGAAAAAAAAGAGCAAAAGGGCTTTGTTACAATTGTGATAGAAAATACACAAAAGGTCATAAGTGTGCTGAGAAGAAATTATTCTACATAGATTGTGAAGAGGAAGAAGAAAAGGAGCAAGAAAGGTCAAAAGAAGAGGATATATTCCAGGAACAAAGCCTAGATGAAGAAGAAATAAATCCGACCATATCTTGTAATGCATTGGCGGGAATTACCACTCCTCAAACCATCAAGATAGAAGGACAAATCAAGAAGAAAAAGGTAATAGTGTTGATTGATTCAGGAAGCACCCAAAATTTTATTCATTGTAGGGTAGCAAAAGAATTGAATTGCTTCCTATATCCAGCACCAGAGTGTCAAGTGATGATTGCAAATGGAGGAACAATAAATTTCTCTGGAAAGTGCCATAATATCAAGCTATCCATGGGAGAATATGTATTGACTAGCCCAATGCTTTCCATTCCAATGGGAGGTGCTGATGTTGTACTAGGAGTCCAATGGCTACAATCCTTGGGTACAATAGCTTTTAATTTTGAAGAACTTTCATGAAATTTTATGTCGAAGGAAAGGAAGTTGAATTAAGGGGTATTGCAGGGAAACCAGGAAAGATAATCAGCTCTAATGGCATGACTAAGCTTCTAAAAAAGGAGCAAAGAGGTGTAATTGCACAATTATGTTCGCTAGATGTTTCCACATTGGAATCATCTATTTCTCCAGATCTCCAAAAAGTCCTGGACAATCATTCCAAGGTATTTGAGACTCCCAAAGGTCTCCCACCTATGCGTGATCATGATCATGCTATTCATCTGATTCCAGGAAGTGTTCCTCCAAACATCAGGCCGTACAGATATCCCTATGTCCAAAAAAGTGAAATTGAACGTATGGTTGCAGAAATGCTAGAGGCTGGTATAATTCAACCGAGTCAAAGTTCTTTCTCAGCTCCAGTAGTATTGGTGCACAAGAAGGATGGATCATGGCGCATGTGTCCGGATTATAGGGAGCTCAACAAGCTCACTATTAAAGATAAGTTCCCCATTCCTGTCATTGATGAATTACTGGATGAATTGCATGGATCAATTTACTTCACCAAGTTGGATCTTCGTTCGGGATATCATCAAATCAGAATGAAGATTGAAGACATTCCGAAAACGACATTTAGAACTCATGAGGGTCATTATGAATTTTTGGTCATGCCTTTTGGCCTTACCAATGCACCTTCAACATTTCAAGGTTTGATGAATTCAATTTTCAAACCATTCCTTAGAAAATTTGTGTTAGTATTTTTTGATGATATACTAATCTACAGCAAGTCTTGGAAGGATCATGTTGAACATGTTGATAGGGTGCTACAACTATTGGAGGAGAAACAATTATATGCAAAAAGATCCAAATGTTTCTTTGGAGTCCAGGAGGTGGAATATTTGGGTCATATTGTATCTCATGAAGGAGTTTAGGTAGACCCTAGAAAAATTAAAGCCATTAAGGAATGGAAAATCCCCACATCCATAAAGCATCTGCGAGGATTTCTTGGGTTGACAGGGTATTATCGCAAGTTTGTTAAGAATTATGGGAGAATAGCAGCACCTCTAACAACATTATTGAAGAAAGATTCATTTTCATGGACTCCGGAAGCAACAAAGGCCTTTGAACATCTTAAAGAGGCAATGTGCCAAGCACCGGTCTTAGCTACACCGGACTTCACAAAAACCTTTATTGTGGAATGTGATGCTTCAGGAAATGGAATTGGTGCTGTTCTAATGCAAGATGAAAGACCCATTGCTTTTGAAAGTCGTCCAATCAAGGGAAAGTTTTAAAGAAAAGCTATTTATGAGAAGGAAATGTTGGCAATACTCCATGCACTTAAGAAATGGCGACCCTACCTAATGGGAAGACACTTCAAGGTAAAAACGGATCATGATAGCCTTAAATACTTTTTAGAACAAAGATTATCCTTTGAAGAGCAACAAAAGTGGGTCACAAAGATGTTGGGTTATGACTTTGAAATCATCTACAAAAAAGGGAAGCAAAATGTGGTGGCAGATGCACTCTCAAGAAAGGATGAGGATGTGGAAGCATTGTTGTGTGCCATTTCTATTATCCAACCAGATTGGATAAACGAAGCAAGGGAGGAATGGAAGAATGACGAAGAAGTGTGGGCACTTATTCGAAAGCTACAACAAGATTCCAGTACTTTTGATACATTTAGCTAGCAAAATGATTCGTTATGGTACAAAGATCGCTTATACCTCTGTAAGAATTCCCAGCTAAAACAAAATATTCTTATGGAATTGCACACTTCTCCCTTAGGAGGGCACTCAGGATTTTTAAAAACTTACCACAGGGTTAAGAAGGAATTTTTTTGGGATGGCCTTAAATCAGATATTCAAAAGTTTGTGGCGGAATGTTTGGTTTGCCAACAAAATAAAGTTGAAACAATTAAGACACCAGGTCTATTACAACCTTTATCCATTCCAAGCCAACGTTGGGAGGAGGTTTCAATGGATTTTATCATAGGTTTACCCAAGTCTGAGGGAAAGAGTGTCATCATGGTGGTAGTTGACAGACTTACCAAGTATGCACACTTTTGTGCATTATCAAACCCATTTAAAGCCAGTACAGTTTCTACTGCATTTATGGAAAGAGTTCAAAAGATACATGGAAACCCAAAGATTACTGTAAGTGACAGAGATCCCATTTTCACTGGAAATTTTGGGATAGAATTATTTTCTTGTCTTGGTACTCAGTTAGCTCATAGATCATCTTATCATCCTCAATCTGATGGGCAAACTGATATAGTAAACAAACATTTGGAAGGATATCTTCGTTGCTTCATATCTGATAAACGAACACAATGGGTCAAATGGTTGCCTCTGGCTGAATGGTGGTATGACACTTCCTTCCATACAACAACAAAAATGACCCCATTTATGGAACTTTATGGGTATTAACCACCATCCATCACATTATATTTAAGAGAAAATTCTAAGGTTCAGGTAGTGGAACATCACATCGAACATCAACAAAAAGTCCTCCAACTCTTAAAGGATAACTTCGTGTTGGCACAAAATAGAATGAAACAACAGGCAGATCAACATCGCAGTGAAAGAAGTTTTGATGTAGGTGATTCGGTATTCCTACTGCTACATCCATATAAGCAAATGTCCCTAAAGCAAGCTAAGAAGGATAATAAACTATCACCAAAGTATTATGGTCCGTACAAGGTGTTGCAAAAGATTGGTACTATGGCATACAAATTGGAGCTTCCTGCAGCTTCTTGATTGCACCCAGTTTTCCATGTTTCATGTTTAAAGAAGGTTATAGGAGACAAGCTCCCAATTAAAACAATATTGCCTGAACTTGACGAGGAAGAAAAAATTATATTGGAACCGGAAGCAGTCACAGAAACAAGAACTCGATATCTACGAAATCGATCGATTTCAGAGTATCCTATCAAGTGGAAGAACTTATCCGCTGAAGATTCCACATGGGAGTATGAGAATTTTATGCAGAAGTATCCAGAATTACTCAATCGTTGAGGAAAACACTTTTTTGAAGGAGAGGGGCATGTTGGGTCCCTATAATACTAGTGATTGCCCCATTACTATTATAGTTATACCCCTTATTTATATTGTTGTGCCCCTATTACCCCCTTATTGTTATTTCTGTGCCCCATAGAATCCCTCTATTGTTATTTTTCACATGTTAAGTTCACAATGTTTTGGGCTGATGTGGTTCTATGTGTTGGGTATATAAAGAATAGGTTTCCATCTCTTGCTTTTAGAAACAAGACTCACTATGAAATGTGGTATGTCCACATTCCTTCATTGAGGCATCTCAGGGTTTTTGGTTCCTCCTGTTATGCCTTCATACCTAAGAAATAGATAAAAAAACTCAGTGCAAGGAGTCACAAATGTATCATCTTTGGGTACTCATACCTCCAAGCCATACCATCTCTATGATGAAGTGAATAAGAAGTTTATAATATCTAGAGATGTGATCTTTCTTGAGTCTTCCAAGATTGACGATGTCGTTGAGTGGTAGTTTAATCGTTTAGATAGATTCAAACATGCTAAGTATTTTCAAGAGTTTGATAGTGAGATTCCACATCTCCTTCTCTTACCTCTATACTTTCTATGAAGAGCCTTGAAGGAATCAGGTTGAAGGAAATTCCATCCCTTGCTTTGTCGGGAAAGAGGTAAGAGACTATTGGTAGTAGGTAGCCAAATTTGACAAGCAGTGAGGGTACATGAAAGATATAAAGCAAGGATTAATGCAAAGGAGTAATGGAAAGGAGTGTAATGACTATATACATATCATCAAAAATCTTTCATCCCACTTAGGATACCTTGCATCGTGCCTAGTTAGTCATAAGATCATATTGGTCACAACCTTCGTACCTTAAATAAACAAGTGGTGATAGTATTCACCTTCTAAGCTATGTAATAAACAAGTGAAAGGGAACAAGACATGTAGACGAAACACATGGAGTGACTTTCATTTCTTGCAACCATGCATGTCATTGAAGACATAATGATACGACGATGATAAGAAAACTTTTAAGCTATAGTAAGAGGTTTATTTCAAAAGATGTTCTTTGTTTTCCATACCTAGCCTCCAAAGGTTTATGCATCAGATGGAGTCTTTAGGTGGTCTTGATATTCTATCATACCTTGGGTTCCTTCGTCTGCTTATTTTTCTCCTACGCTCCTTGAGAGTCAACTATTATGTCATCTTTCTTCGTGGCCCCTGAGAGACATAATTGTGTAGTTTCAGTGGGAAGTGACTTTTGTGGGATGAGGACCTAGGAGGACAAATTTACACAATTTAGGATGCAAAGCACTGCTATGGGATAAGGCCTTGGGAGAACACATATATGCAATTTTAGGATGCAAGGCAGACTAGGTAGTCAAGGGATAAAACTACACAGTTTCTGGAGACAGTGGGTTCCACCTGAGGGAAGGACATTGGAGGAAACCACTCCACAATTTTGAATGCTAAGGGAGGTTGGTATTTCTGTGCATTGCATAGTTCCAACAGGTAAGGTAAAAGATTGAGGGTTACATATGTGAAAGGCGCAGTTCAGGAAAGTAGGATGAGGCTAGGTTGCTAAGGAAACTCCAAAATTTAGTTAAGTGTGGGATCCATGGAACTGATGTGAACAGTGATAAAACTTGACTACATCCACACACTTGAAAACTTAGCGATACAACATAGACCATCCAGAACACATAACACATACTTCGCTTAATGCGACAACCTTTGTGTCTTAGGGTCCCACCCTAACCCCCTTATTTATGTCATGGGATCATGTCATAGTCAAGAGTCAATAAATCCCATATTAATATTTGTAAGTGGTTAACCCGCAATTAATGACGAGACCACAGTTAGTTGCAAATGGGCTATAGTATTAAATATATGGTATTAATAAAACCCACGGTATTGGCCCATGGTATTGCATGTATGAGTCATATATAAAGGATAGAGACTCCCTGCGATGAGCATTGTGTCTTATTTTTGTAATCAAGCTCTGCTCTATTGGAGGTTGCCCCCTCGAAGAGGCATGTGAACATTGCTCTCTGAATAATAAAATCATTGCTATTCTGTGTTTTGGGTATCTTTTTCTTCGCATATTCTGTATTTGGGTATTATTTTGCAGGTTAAGAGCATAACAAGTGGTATCAGAGCACTTTCCAGGGCTCGGTGGGATCTCCAATTTTTAGCAAATTTTTTTTTGGCTAGATATGTGTTCCGGCGTCTTTAAACCACGGGACCTGTCATTGAGCGCATAAACCAGCGGATTTGGGGAGGCATGCATGTAGGAAATACAAGAGGTGGTCACGTCTGTTGGACTCCCTTGTAACCCCTATGGGTACCCCTTCGAGTAGTAGCGCATTAGACAGAACTGTGCACGGACTGTCTTCCACGTACCCTCTGGGTATATAGGAAGCCCCCTAGGCTCCCTTGAAACCTCGCCATAGATACACCTTCGGCCGTCTTGTCGCTACAGTACACCGAGAACAGCACTTGGAGATATTACTCGCCCGTATGATAGGGTAGTCGGGTTGTACGTCTAAGGGTACGGTCGATCCTCCTTAGTTAGAGCCCTGAAACATTGGGTCGAGTACTACTGTCAGACCCTTATGTATATTGCGATCTGTAGCACCTGACACTCCTCTAGACCATAGTTCCCTTTTCTATCGGGGGATCACGCATCATCTATTCCAGATCCGCGTGCGCAAAGAAGTGCCACAGCAGCAGACATTAGTCCCGCAGCTCCATCAGATCCACAGCAGCAGTTGTTCCACCATTCAGATCTCTCAGATCCACCAGATCAGAGTTGTTGTGCAGGGTTCCTATACTGGGGTATACTTTTCGCAGGACTTTGGCAGCTTTGACATTTTGAGGATTTGGCGACTGCAGTATTGATCAAGAAGGAGTAAAACTCCGTCAGGAGTTTTCTAAAAAAAAAAAGTCTGAGATCTTCCGGGGTGCTTATTGGTGATCTAGCCCATCAGAATTAGGACGGCGAGCTGAGCAAGGTGGTACCATTCAATTTATTAGAAAAAAAATTTAGGCGGTCCCAAATTTTCATCCGGTTGGTGTATGGTAGAAACTAGAGCTCAAGCGATGGCCAATGAAAGGATGGACAAACTTGAAGACACTATGAACACCATCCACATGGCGATGAACTCCCTCCAACGTGAGATGAGTGGACTAAGTCTCCAGATACAGCAAGCACTCTCGAAGGGAAAGGAGCCAGCCCACGAGGAGGCGTATAATGGCCATGAATACCATGAGGGTGAGTCTAGCCACTCTCCTCACGTCTGGCACACCCATCCACCACCCAATCAGCGACCTCCCAAGTTGGATATGCATAAATTTGACGGTTCTCACATGTCCGCATGGCTAGCACAAATGGAGCAGTATTTCAAATTGAATCATATCCTAGATGATTGGACTAAGCTTATGGTGGGGACCATTTACTTGGACAATGAACGATGGCAATGGGGGGAATGGCATCAGCGTTGCAATGGACCTTTTCAGAATTGTGCCCAATTTACCAAATCTCTTTGAAATCGCTTTGAACAGGAAGACTCTTTTTTGGGGCTACTCACTAAGCTCCGATAGACGGGTACAGTGGATGAATATATTACCGTTTTTGAAGCCTTAGCCTTCCGCACTAAGGGTCTCACAGATGAGTTCTACACGGAATGTTTTATGAACGGTCTTAAAGAATCCATCAAAGCTCAAGTTCTACTCCACCACCCTCCCACGTGGATAGAGGCTTGCCAGGTAGCTCATAAGGTGGAACGCGCATTAGCAGCCCAATATAGCCTCCCCAATTTCCCCGCTAAAGGTCGTCTCCCACAGGCTCCCAACACGACTCAGACACTTAAGATTCAAAAGGTGTCACCTGCGGAAATGGTTGAAAGAAGGAAGCAAGGACTATGTTACTACTGTGATGAAAAATATTCCCCGGGTCATAAATGCAAGGAGCCCAAGTTTTTTCAAATAGATGCCACTCACTACAGCTCCACCGAGGAAGATCCACCACTTGAGGAACCGGAGGCGATCGAAGAAGACAACCAAAAGGAGATTGTATTTGACGAACCAGTTATTTCGCTAAATGCGTTGGCAGGAATTTCTTCCCCTCAAACTCTCAAAATCAGGGGTTTTCTTAAACATTGCCCAGTAGTAGTCTTGATTGATAGTGGAAGTACCCATAATTTCATCCATCAAAAAATCGCAGAAGCATTGCATTGTTTTGTACGGGCAGTTTCTAACTTCCAAGTCCAAATTGCAGATGGGGGCACAATGAAATGTGAAGGCCGCTGTGAAAATGTCAAACTTCAAATGGGGGATTATCAGTTGAAAACCCACATGTTTGCCATACACATGGGGGGTTGCGACATTATCCTAGGCGCTGAATGGCTCCGCACTCTTGGGCCAATCACAATGGATTTCCAGGAGTTATATACGAGTTTTAAGCAGAACAACTCCACACATACCCTCCGTGGACTCCAGGAAGGAGCCCCCTCTATCATCAGCTCGCATAGGATGGAAAAATTGTTAAAAAAGGGCCATCATGGAGTGGTTGCTCAATTTAATGCCATCCAGGTAGTCGAAACCATGTCTCTGCCAATTCATCCTAAGATGCAACAGATTTTAAATAACCATTAGACGGTCTTTGACAAGCCTCATGAGCTTCCACCCTCGCTAGGGGAACATGATCATAGCATCACCTTGGTTCCAGGGGCCCAACCCCTAAATGTGCGGCCATACAGATATCCGTTCACTCAAAAGAATGAAATAGAAAAAATCATCAAAGAATTTTTGGAAGCAAGTGTCATTCGTCCCAGCATTAGTCCTTATTCATCCCCAGTGGTCATGGTCCTCAAGAAAGATGGGGAGTGGCGGATGTGTCCCAACTTCAGGGCCCTCAATAAGTTGACAGTCAAAGATAAATTTCCCATCCCGGTGGTTGACGATTTGCTGGACGAACTCAATGGGGCTCAATTATTCACTATGTTGGATCTTCGCTCAGGCTACCACCAAATTCGCATGAAGGAAGTTGACATTCCCAAGACGTCTTTCAGAACTCATGAAGGCCATTATGAGTTCCTGGTCATGCCATTTGGTCTCTGTAATGCCCCCTCTACTTTTCAGAGCCCTATGAATCACATTCTCAAACCATATCTCAAAAATTTGTCCTTGTCTTCTTCGATGACATCCTCATCTATAGTGGCACTTGGGCGGCACATCTTCAGCATGTAGATATACTTTTACAACTGCTCCGCAAGCATAAATTATCTGTCAAGATGTCTAAGTGTTCATTTGGCATGGAAGAAGTTGAGTATTTGGGCCACATTGTGGGGCGTGAAGGTGTCAAGGTGGACCCCAAAAAGATCCAGGCAATGCAAGAATGGCCTCAACCTAAGACCTTGAAGAGCTTGAGAGGAGTTTTGGGTCTCACAGGCTATTATCGTAAATTTTTCCGCAACTACGGCCGCATAGCGAAGCCCCTCACTCAACTCCTAAAGAAAAATTCCTTCTTCTGGAACGAAGAAGCACAACAAGCATTTGTCGCTCTCAAAAACGCCATGTGTTCCACTCCAGTCTTAGCACTACCTGACTTCACCAAATCCTTTGTCATTGAATGTGATGCTTCGGGTACAGGTATTGGGGCGGTCTTAATGCAGGAAGGGCGACCATTGGCCTTCACAAGCCAACAACTCAGTGGGAGGAATCTGGGCCAATCTACCTACGAGAAGGAAATGATGGCCATCTTACATGCAGTCGAGACCTGGCGACCTTACTTATTGGGGCGACGTTTCCAAATCTGCACAGATCATCACAGTCTTAAATATTTTTTGGAGCAACGCCTATCCTCCCCACAACAAAATAAATGGTTAGCCAAAATGATGGGATATGATTATGAGATCATTTACAAGAAAGGGAAAGAAAACAGTGTAGCAGATGCATTATCTCGCCAATTTGAGGAGGAAAGTACTTTGCTCGCAATTTCCCTCCCCATTCCAGACTGGATTGAAGAGGCTCGCAGGGAATGGTTTTCACACCCCGGGCTCTCCCAACTCATTTCTCAATTGCAGGTAGATCGTAATTCCAGCAAGGGCTACTCGTGGCAGAATGATATTCTTCGCTACAAGGACAGAGTCGTAATATCACTAACATCCACCCTAAAAAGTTGCATTTTGGCAGAATTGCACTCATCTCCCATTGCAAGACATTCGGGCTTTCAGAAGACGTATGCTCGCACCAGAAGATCATTTTTTTGGACAGGCATGAAAAAGGACATCCTTACTTTCGTAGCAGAATGTGATGTCTGTCAACACCACAAAGGGGAAACCATCAACACACCAGGCTCATTACAACCATTGCCCATTCCGACATCAATTTGGATGGAGGTTTCTATGGATTTCATTACAGGTCTTCCAAAGTCAGGAAACAAGTCAGTCATCATGGTGGTTGTGGACCGACTGTCGAAGTATGCTCATTTCTGCCCCCTACCCCACCCGTTTACACCAACTTTGGTTGCTCAATCTTTCATGGATCAAATCTTCAAATTGCATGGCATGCCCACTTCTATTGTGTTTGACCGCGACCCGATCTTCACCAGTAATTTTTGGCAGGAACTATTCAGAATACAAGGCACTCAACTCAAACTCAGTACTTCATATCATCCACAAACAGATGGTCAAACTGAAGCTGTCAACAAATGTCTAGAAACCTACCTTAGGTGTTTCACTTCAGAAAAGCAACACCTTTGGGTACAGTGGTTACCTCTGGCTGAATGGTGTTATAACGCCAACTATCATGCCACCACCAAAATGACTCCCTATGAAGCAGTCTATGGTCAACATCCACCTTCCCCTACTTCTTATCTCAAGGGGTGCTCCAAAGTACAAGCAGTGGATCAACTCCTACAACACCGCGCAACCATGCTCGCCCATCTTAGAGAGAATCTTCATCAAGCTCAGAACCGCATGAAGCAACAGGCCGACCAACATCGCTCAGAGTGCCAATTTCAAGAAGGGGATCAGGTCTTTTTGAGGCTGCAACCATATAAGCAAACATCACTCAAAGACAAGGGTTGTCAAAAGCTCTCTCCCAAATTCTACGGACCATACCAAGTACTTCAGCGCATTGGAGAAGTGGATTACAAGTTCGCTTTGCCACCTACGGCAAAAATCCATCCAGCTTTCCATGTATCATGCCTCAAGAAAGTGATTGGGAACAATTGCCGAGTTCAAACCAGTCTACCTGAATTGGAAGAAGAAGGGTCAATCTGGCTTCAACCCGAACAGGTTCTAGATACACGAGACAAGCACCTACCCGGCCGCATGATTAAGGAAGTCCTCGTCAAATGGAAAGACACCTCTCCGGAAGATGCAACTTGGGAACTAGCCACTATTCTTCAGCAGTTTCTGCAGCTTCAGCCTTGAGGACAAGGCTAGTCTTAAGGGGGAGGGCATGTTAGGGTCCCACCCTAACCCCCTTATTTATGTCATGGGATCACGTCATAATCAAGAGTAAATAAATCCCATATTAATATTTTTAAGTGGTTAACCCGCAATAAATGACGGGACCACAGTTAGTTGCAAATGGGTCGTAGTATTAGATAGATGGTATTAATAAAACCCACGGTATTGGACTGTTGTATTGCATGTATGAGTCATATATAAAGGATAGAGACTCCCTGCGAGGAGCATTGTGTCTTATTTTTGAAATCAAGTTCTGCTCTATTGGAGGTTGCCCCCTCGAAGAGGCATGTGAACATTGCTCTCTGAATAATAAAATCATTGCAATTCTGTGTTCTGGGTATCTTTTTCTTCGCATATTCTGTATTTGGGTATTATTTTGCAGGTTAAGAGTATAACATTGTGGCAGCTTACAACAAGTGTGGCTCATACAATAGGCTTTGGGAGGATAAAGACAACACTTGTGTAAGAGAGTGTGAAATGAGTGTGAAACATGTCTATGTGGTGATGACAACCCATTTTCATAAATATTTCGCCTTGAAGCAAAACAAACCTCCCTTTGCATGACAAGTGATAACCCCCATGCCCAAAGATGACACATTCTATTTAAGGATAAAAGCATGGAAGACTCTTAAGATTGAAAAGGGGAGCTTGAGATGATCAACTAACCTATAAGTTACTAAGGAATGATCGATCACAATATCCATAGTTGGCTCTGAAATTTAAGTGCAGGCCAAAATTTTGGAGGGTGTTGCAGCCACTACAACAGAGCCTTCACCTTCTTGCTAGCTTCTTTTTCAACCAGTGTCTTGAATTCTATGAACTTGGAGAATGTCTCATATTTCTTCCACATGAAGAAGATCCAACACTTCCGTGAGAAGTCATCACTAAAAATGACAAAATATTTGTGCCTGACACTGTAGGTTATCGATAATGGTCCATAAACATCATAGTGGATCCTTTCTAGGACTGAAAGTGCTTTGTTGTCCCGATCATGGAATGTGGATTTTATGTACTTTCGTAACGTACATCCTTTGCATATATCCTACTGCTTAAGTGCTCCTTTAGGGAGGCCAGTGGTTATTTTTTGTATAATATTTGAGGTACCATGATGCATATGACCAAGTATATTGTGCCAAAGTTCATCAACGTTGAAAATTGCAATTTCTCCACCTTAGTGCTTAGTGCAGCACACTCTTCCACATATAGTTTATACAGGTTCTTCACATGACGAACCCCGATCTACTTCACCTGCCCTGGGGCTATGTGTCTCAGGAACGCTTTTCCTTTGTTGAATATCACTTTAAAACCATGGTAAACCAACCACTTGGTGAATGCTAGTAGACATATCCCTAATCCTTTACCTTTACCTTTTTTACTAGCACCTCGTATTGAAAATATGAAGAAAAAAAAATTATTTTTTCTTAAAAATTTGTCTTAAAATCCCATTTGTGTAGCAGTGTCAAATGCAATGATAGAAAAGTTGTCTTTAATCGTATCAGCAAATATGAAAGGGACAAAAGAGGAATTGATGTCTGAGAAATATTGTGATTAAAAGTTGTCGCGTTCTTCTTAGTCGACTACCTCCACAAAAGAAAGAGCCCAACAAATCATTGTCTTTATATCAGATAACGTGAATGGTAAGTAAAATAACAACCTCAGTGTAGGTGCAAGGCAGTAGTTGCCTGCAATCTGGCCGACTTAGGGCACACTATTAGAGTCAATTTTGCAGCTTTTAGATAATATTGTTTGAAATTGATATGTTTGTGTTTTAATTGTTAATTGTACTAAATAGGTTTCATCTAAAGTGGCCATTTTTTTAAATATAAAGTTTTGTCCTAAATTATTTTTGTCTCAAACTTTTTTCTCTTAAATATAAAGTTTTGTCTTAAATTATTTTTGTCTTAAAATAATTTCGTCCTAAATTGTTTTTGTCTTAAAATAATTTTGTCTTAAATTGTTTTTATCTTAAATATAAAGTTTTGTCTTTAAATGTTTGTCTCACACTACTTTTGTCTTAAATATAAAGTTTTGTCTCAAAATATTTTCGTCTTAAATTATTTTTGTCTTAAATATAAAGTTTTTTCTTAAAATATTTTTGTCTCAAACTGCTTTTGTTTTAAAATAATTTTGTCTTAAACTATTTTTGTTTTAAATATAAAGTTTTGTCTTAAAATATTTTTGTCCTAGACTATTTTTGTCTTAAAGATTATATTTAAGCCAATTCAATTGATATTAAATTTTAATGTAAAATAACTAAAATAAAAAGTGATTTTTTAAGACAAAAGATTACTTTTGTCTTAAATAATGTCTTTAAAGTGCCCTTGCTGTAGTAGTGTAAATATTAGACTATGTTATTCTAGTTGCGTAACCCTGTATTAAGATATCAATGTACTTGTTAACTTATTTTGAAGCTATTTTTATAATTACAATAATTTTATAAGAAATACTAAAAATGAAATTAATAAAAAAATGCCATAAAAATGAATAATATTATTTACTTACACTTAACCATTAATATAATTTTTAATTTGTTTTTATATAACTTTTAAGTTATATATATAGTAAAACAAAGCAACTTAATAAAGGAATTTTTTGTTTAATAGTTTTAAGGTTTAATAACTTCTCCTCTCTTTTCATTCTCTCTTAAAAATACATTATTAAATTTTATTAGTTTATTTAATAATTTTAATAAAAAAATATTATAGAAATAAACATCATTTATTATTTATAATAAATGTGGTGAATTAAAACCTGGTACGGGTATGAATAGTAAAATAGATAATAAACTTAATCTGTTGTAGATACATAAAAGTTGTGTCCACAACCCAAATGAAAATTATTTAATGTTTCTAATGGATTGAAAATAAAGTTGAACAAGATGAGTTGCGAGGCAGCCAGTCCCTGCAAATGCACTTGTAGCTGCATTGATGCTGAGAAGAAGCTAGAGCGTACTAGATGCTGAAAAGATCAAATACCAAGTTCCAACTGTATGACTACCTAAAAGCATTTTCTTTTGGCACAAATTAACGCTCAAGTGCTGAATATGCTTCGCACCAACCATGGTATATCTATTGCCCACAGGATCCAGAAATATATAGTGTCTTGTCCTTATGTAATTAGCTATGAACCCGTAATTGAATAGTAAGCCACAATATTGACTAGCTCCACAGGAACAAGTCTAAAGAAACTATGTTAAGATCAGCTGATGACCTATGCACAATTACACAAGAAGAAGAATCATCCACGCAAATTCATAGACAAAATGGTATCGCTTTTATTAACTTCATTATCCCGTAGTAGCTCTTCGTTAGCTCTTCGTTAGATAAGTGTACACATACATAAACACATGTATGACATCGGGGTTTTTACAATGGAGAAAACTCCCAACCAGGTAAAAATTACGACACTTAACAGGCCGTTGTAGCCTCAGGGATATTTACTCCACTATAATCCCCACGTCAATGCTTTCCGATATATTGTTTTCTTAGAACTTTCTATGAATTTATTATTGGGCTGGTATACGTATATTTAATTCTCAAGCTGAGTCGTGTAGCGACGTGCATTTTGAAAAATATTTCAACAAACCATAGAGATTAAAGATACTAAAATCGCAAAATTTGCTTTTACTGATCATAAATTGTGTGTAATCATGGACTAAACTGTACATATAATTATCCACCCACAGAAGGAATATTAAAATAATTATAGAGAATGTTTACTCGTGTAATGGTCAATTTTGCAATTAAAGCAAATCACATAACTGTCTCACATAACCACATGCATTCAATGTAGTGGATGATTGTCCCTGCATTTAGTGTAGACATTTTCTGTATTCATTACGGTCATATTTGCACATACGGCCATCCACAAACGAACTGGTCGCATTTGAGGAGCAAACATTATCTCGTAGTAGACCTTCATGCACAACAATACTATATTTTATAAAGTTAGGATGATCCAGCCAATAATTCTCTTGCCCCGGAAATTCCGGGGTTGCTATGAAATTGTTTAAAAAGAAAAATTATTGTGCCCACGTGGACCAAGAACTGACCACGCAATGCATTACCAGCTCTATAATGCATTTCTTTTAGCAGATCAAAAGTGAGAAGGTGACAATGCCAAAGAAAAAAGCGTCTTACTATTATGGAAAAGAAAGTACATGTATGACTAAGAGTAATAAATATTTAGCCAACACCATTACATTGCATGCAAGCCACGCGTTCCACCCGTCCCTCAGAACATGTCGCATGTCAATTTGCATGCGGTTTCCTCGGAGGCCCATGTCCGTTTGTAAGCAAATTAACCTTGCGAAATGAAGGTATTCTGACTTTTTAATGAGCACAGCAGCTGCCGCAGTTGAACTTCCTGCTTCAGGTTTTGGGGTGGGTGTAAACCTGGTTCTATTCTTGACGAGAGTGCTTCATCAGAGCAATGCATCGGCAACAAATAATGTGAGCAAGTGGACTAGAATTGTTTATATATTTTCTTGGGGTATTTGTTAGTGAATCATACCTGGGACGCTATCGGACATGCACTTTGTTTCTCATCATTGGACATGCACTCTGTTTCTCATCATCATTGGACATGCACTCTGTTTCTCATCATTTTTGTAGTGGTGAGTCAAATTCTTACCTTTTTGCTCACTAATGTGCCTGGAACTGCCTGATACATTTCCAGACAGATACGTCAAGCATTTAAGGGGGTTGAGTGTTGTTTTGGCTGGACTCATTCTTTTGTAAGCCTGAAAAACTACTAAATTCTCTTAACAATATTTAATGGTATTGATCTATGAAGAAGTAGAGACTAAATTATGTTCTCTGGCAAACAGGGTTTGGTGCTTTTGGCATTATCATCTCAGCTGATCTTAGTGAAGACCACCAGCAGTCTCTAAGGCAGATGAATTACGTATATAGACCAGCGCTATCCAGTTTAGTAGGGTTATGCACTGCGCTATCTGTTTTGCCTGCTTAAGCAAGTGATTCAGTTTCAAAAGTGGAAATTCCAAGCACGGATTCAGTTGATTCAGCAAAAGGTCCAATCCCACCAGGCGCCGGAATTGAGCTGGATTGAAGCACCAGCTATTCCATGGAATGGCTTCAAATTCTGTAAAGGGTTCACTTACAGAAACACAAATACAACACGCCATCAAAGATTGCAGCATGTGTGGAGATTTGGGCATTGACAAAGAACTCTTTTAGTACGAAAGATGTTTATATCGCCTTCAACGCACGTTATATTTCAGAAATTCATTTCTAGTTTCAATATCTTTCTATAGTAGTAATAGGCGTTAGTCTTTTGACCTCTGTCAACAGCCCCAAGTATCTAACCGACAATGGTTTCTGAAAAACAGTTCATATATTGAAAGTCGATTTCCCTAATAAACTAGACTAGGTTTTCTGCAAACTCTGAATAAGTGTTTCTGCCACATCCAGATACTGCAGTAAACTGTATGCATATGGAGAATTGAAAGAGTTGATCTGCGACTGGTGTCTGCATGAACAAGAAAGCAGCTGCACGAGAGACAGAAACACGAGGCAAATGAGGACTGCACAATATATTTCAAGAGAGGAGCCAACAGATTTAAAACCAAATTCAGACAACGAAAAAGCCAAAGGCACGAGCTCAGGTCACAACGTGGAATGCGTTAATCAACCTTAATAGGTAACAGTGAAAAATCCACAACATGGAGAGAAAGATAAGATTAAAAAACAACGATTTAGATATAGGTCTCTTGAAAAGCTTCTTAAATAAAATATGTTGTTGACAGATCTTGGTTTTTACTGAAATTCATCTTATATCAAAATTTAAATCGAAATTTAACATCATAAGATCAACCTCGGATTCATGGATTTACTTTGCTGAACCATTATGTTTTGGCAGGCGGGTTAGGAGTTACCACTTGCTATTCAGGCTGGCCGCAACAATTCACTTGAAGCTACTGCTTATGCGTATGAATTTGTTACTGAAACTACTGTTCGATCTGGATCTGGTTTTCTGGTTCTTATTCTTCACCCCCTGGAACAACTGGTTATGCATATCGATCTGGATATGCTTCTAGGTATGCTTATACAACATCTGTTCTGTCTCCCCTCAGCGATATCTTATGTGTATGTATTTGTTACTGAAACTATTGTTCTTTAGACACCACAGCAGCATGCAGAGTGACACATTACAACAGTGGAAATTTCAGTAATCCAATTTTGTAAAGAGCCTGCCCGAAATGTTGTAAGTCAAATGCAAATACAATAAGAGCTAGCATTTTATATTTCCAGATTAACGTTAGCATTAATCAACAACTCCGGAAAATGAATGATAAAGACCGAGGAAAATGCAAGATAATATATGATTCCAGCGCTGGGGAAGACCCCAAATAAGACCATAACCACTATGTTCTAAAAAACTTTATTTATACTCAAGCAAGTTTATTTATACTCAAGCAAGTGAACTAATGCTAAGTACATTATTTCCGATTACCATAATCCTGGCCATTGCCAGGTCTAAAAAAGAGTGAAAGATTATAATCCTTCCTTTTAGTCTCCTGGGAGGAAATAAACATCCTTACGGAACCACAAATTGAATGTAGCAGCCATGAAACTATAGCACAATGTACGTTCTTTTAAAATTTATAATGTAAATAGTGGTTCATTATCATAACCTAAGTGAAATTATTATTATTTTTGACAATGCCAAGAGGGATTCATTATCATAGCATCCGTGATATCATCATATGAATCATTATCAGAATATGCCTGAAATTATTTTAATTTTGATAATGTGAAGAGTGATTCATTATCATAACATGTCTAAAATATTACATGAATCATTATCATAACATGCATGAAATTATTATTAGTTGTTCATTATCATAAGATGTCCGAAAATATTTTTATCTTTATAATTTAAATATGGTTCAGGATCATTAGAAGCTTGAAATTATTGTTAACACCTCTGACTCTTTTATAACGTGAAAGTATTATTATAGTGCAAATACTGGTCCATTATCATATCATGACTGACCGAAATTGTTAAATGATCTGATACTTTGATCAAAGAAAATGATTGCTAATCGTTATAAAAATAAGATAAACATGTCACTGTGATTTTACTTAGAAAACCCGACTAATCTAACCATCCATGTAGCCAACAGAACATTACATACATCTGAACTGCACTTCCCTAATCACTGGATCAGGCCCTGTATGTATACAATTATCTTTATTCCTCAAAATGGAGAACATTCTGAAGTGCCCAGCAAGCGTTTTGAAAGGTGCCCTCAAATTCATATTCTTCTCATCATTTGAGGATGTACTGTACCAGTGTTTGAATTAAGATGCTGTTTGAAGTGGAAGCGAGTAGCAGAGTTATTTTAAAGTCTGCAATCATTCCAAAATTCAACACTCGTGCAGTGCATCCGTGAATGGTAAGCTCTGCAATCATTCTGAAAATGACGAGACACGTGGAAAACATCTCTAACGCGCTCCGTAGGCATTTTTCAAAGATACCCTAAAGTTTATATTCTTCTCATTATTCACGGATGCGCAGAAGCAGTGATGGAATTTCGTAACTTCGTTACAGTTTTACAGGATTTACGGCTACCATAGGGTGAAGGTTCAAATCCTTCAAAGGTCTAGGACTCCCGTGCAGGCCATGGCTGCCATTCAGAATCCCTCAAATATCTATGTCTATGTCCATATTTATGGACATACGAAATTATTGTGTAACTCTTCATTTATTTCCACTCACCCAGCCTCGTGATCTACAGGCCTTGTGTGCCCTTTACATATCCCTTATGCCATTACAGGTTATTTTTCTTCCTCATTTTATTGATTTATTTTTAAACTTTCTTCCATTTTCCTTTCATTTTCATTTGGTTTTGTGTTGTTTAGGCGTATTTTTAGGAAGACAAATACCGTTATCACGTTGTCATATTCATAGTTATTTGCTGGGAAGTTTGGCTTTATAAATTTTGTTTTAATACACATTTATTTTTTTATTATTGTGAATTGAATTTTGTCATATTTTGGATTTATTTTATTATTACTGTGAATTGAATTATATATATATAGATAGATATATAGATATATATGGTAAATATATTCTTACTATTATTATTTTAATTTTAATATTTTGGAGAATGCATGTCATGAGGGTGTTTCCTAGTCTATGAATTTAATATTTTCATGATTCGCTTTTATAGAAGTCAAAATGAAATTTAATTAAAATCAATTCTATTTTCATTAATGGATACATTCATCATGAATAATATAAGCAATGAAAGAGATTGGCTTGCAAATTAAGGATTTAATTACACAACTTGATTGAAGAAAAAATCTAGTGTAAGGTGATATTGAACGTGAAAAACCCCCAAGCAGGAGGAAAAATTTAGGGACCTAATTTTTAATTTATTTCCTAAAGGAGATTTTTTAACATATATTAAACCTAGTTTGTCGCACCTTGCACCTTGATTATTTGTCTTTATAGTTAAGTTAGACGAACTTTCATGTTTTACTTAATCAATTTTGATTTGTTTCTTTCCTTGTTATTTATTCATAAAATGAGATTTTGTTTCATCCCTTTAAATTCAATTTCCTTTGTTGTAATTCTTTTATATCAAACATTATATTGAAATCGGGCTTTTTCTATTCATGTTTTTTTTGGCTTCATCCATAATGATCAAATTGGGACCCCTATTTTCCTTTACCATCATAGCATTATTTGATCTCCTTATAAAACTTGATTCTCAAATTTGGTCCTTCTTTCATGTCCATAAACTACTTAAATTTCTCTCCTCTCGTCAAACTCTTTTCTTCGATCTTTTACACTTATGGAAATGTTCATTACTTGCTTTCAAACATTGGACTTATTGAAATTTTCCTTTATCCAATTTGGAAGCTACGACTAATTTCCAAATAAGATCTCTTCTTCCCTTATTCACCATCCTATTTCAAAATTAGGCCCAATTTCAAAATCAATCCCCCTTCTTCATTTTGGTCGTTTTATATTTCGAAATAAAGTTAAATTCCAAAATTAGGGCCCTTGTTACTAGCAATTATATTTGAGTTATATTTTAAATTTAGAATTATGTTTCTTATTTTCTTCTTTTTATCAAGATACATTTTTCAATTTTTTTTTTCCTTTTTTTCTACATTCAAACATTTTTACTCCTCTATACATTGATTTCTACATCAAGCCTAATCTTTGAATTAAGGATCCTTCATTCCTTCATTGTTATGCATCTAACCCGGAAATATTATAGATCTGATATGAAAATATAAGATAATGCAAATAAACCCAAAAATAATATGAAATGATTCTTTATTGATCAAACCCTTAAGGTAGGGCAACACCATACATTCACTCCTTAAGGAATGAGAGCACTCCACAAGCCATATGTCTGTTCATACAATAATCCTTGACTCCTCCTCCATGTGGAGTCTCTAGCCTCTATATAGGCCTCATACATACAATAACATGGATCATTACCATGGTTCCCTCATACCATCAAACTAATACCATGGGCCCATTACATTATTATTAACTACTTGTGGTCCCTTACATGATATGGGTTAACCACCTTATTTAATACTATGGCCCATCCCATTATTACATTATTACCTTGGGTACCTCCCTTGGTACCCCATATTATCCCTCCTAGGTATATAACATTCCACCCCCCTAAGCATGTTTCGTCCCCGAAACATGGGAAGAACAAAAATAATAAGATCTACTCAAAAGAGTAGTCCACTGGTACCATGCACATGCATCTAGCCATCCAAGAGAAAGGTGAACCCTCGATCTCGCTTGTGCCTCGCTCGCTTGAGATGGAAGTTGACTGTGGTAGCTCTTCTGTGTGGATGTGTAGTAGGTGGATCTTCGCTCCTCTCTATCTGTCCTGCGGGGGTTGTTGTCCATGTGGCTAATTGGTTGTCATCTTGCTGGTTGTCTTGCAGGGTGATGTGGGTGATGATATGTTGAATTTTGAATCCACGATGGCTTTTTCTTTAATTCACCCCTTACGGGAGCCTGACTGTTATCTGGTGCATGTTGTGGTGCCTGCTGTGGTGTCTTATCTTTCAATATTACTTCAACCACTGGGCCCTCCTTTGATGTATCAGCACCTATAACCTTTTCTTCTTCATCCTCTTTTTGTGTTTGATTGTCTATCATCATTGGCTCATCACCTAATATGTAAGACCCTGGAACATCTTCTGCTTCAGCCTCCTTGGACTCTACCTGTTTATTAATGGAAATATCCTGTAATGTAATTTTCTTCTTTCTATACCAGAGCTTCAGGAATTTCTTTTGTACGTTAATATTGATAGTACCCACTGATTTCATCCAAGGGTATCCCAAAAAAACATCCCTATCATTCATCTCTGAAGTATAAAAATCACCATGCAACACATACTTATCCATAGAAAGCTTCAAATCCTTGTAAATTTGAATAGCATCATCATCAACCTGTGTATTTTCAATTTGTTTTGCTGGAACTTGCAATTTTTTTGCCAAATTAACATTCATGAAATTATGCTTGCAACTAGGATTTATAGAAAAAATGATCTTCTCTTTCTGAATCAATCCATGAGCGTGCAATAAGGAGACACCTGTAGCAAATAACCCCTTATGTGTCTCATTCTCCTTTTTTCTAACCCGAGACCATTTGTCCAAAAAGAGTTTTTCAAATTCTGCATCTGAAAGTTTGTCAACTGCTTGTGGTCAAGTGATAACCACCATTTTTCAGCCTCATATCTCATATTAAGCTTCATTGGAATCTTCCAATGTGTCCCATGTAGGGACTTGTATCTCTGTATGAATTCTTCAATAGTAGGACCATCATCTTTCCCTGTAAAATATAGCATTTCCATGAAGAGGGTTTGAGAAAAAATCACTTACTTGACCCTCAAAAACCCTGCCCAAAACATTGAAGTGTGGTGCAAAAAAATTTTCTAGTAGGCTATTAATGCTACCAACAATCATTCCCTCTCCAATTTCCCAATAAGCTCCTCGTCAAGCTACCTCCTCCACTATGGTTATAGCAGGTTCTTGCAACTGTTTGTGCTACAAGAAATTAAAACTGCATTGGAATCTCCACAAATCTTAGGGAATTTGACTTCTCTATATGTCCCAATTGTTTTGGGTTGATTTATTAGTTAACTGGATGATCATTAAGTTTGACTGAAGTCCCACTGCTTAAATGAGCTTCCACTAGTTCCTCCAAAAGTTAGAACTAGTTTAATTGACAACAACCTGAGATAATTGACCTTTATTGCTACAAATTATCAATCACATATGCAAAACTAAACTCTAACTCCTCCAACACAAATTTGCTAAGTAAACTAGGTGACACAAGCCATGTCACACAAGTTAACATCATCCAGTTGTCTGTTGATGTGGAAATTCAAATTTTTTCAATTTAATCAAGGAAAAATCAAATTGAGAATTTCTTGCCGCGTTTTTCAACACATAGTTCATTCGAATGTATTACCTTCACTATGAACTTGGCATAGTTCACATGTTAAGTTCACAGTGTTTTGGGCTGCTGTGGTTCTACGTGTTGTGTATATAAAGAATAGGTGTCCATCTCTTGCTATTACAAAAAAGACTCGCTATGAAATGTGGTATGGCTACATTCCTTCGTTGAGGCATATCAGGGTTTTTGGTTCCTCATGTTATGCCTTCATACCTAAGGAACAGATAAAAAAAACTTAGTGAAAGGAGTCACAAATGTATCTTCTTTGGGTACTCATACCTCCAAGCCATACCATCTCTATGATGAAGTGAATAGGAAGTTTATAATATCTAGAGATGTGATCTTTCTTGAGTCATCCAAGATTAACAATGTTGCTGAGTGGTAGTTTAATTGTTTGGATAGATTCGAACATGCAAAGTATTTTCAAGAGTTTGATAATGAGATTCCACATCTCCTTCTCTTACCTCTATCTTCTATGAAGAGCCTTGAAGAAATCAGGTTTAAGGAAATTCCTTTCCTTGTTTTGTTAGGAAAGAGGTAAGAGACTATTGGCAGTAGGTAGCCGAAATTGACAAGAAGTGAGGGTACATGCAAGATACAAAGCAACGATTAATGCAAAGGAGTAATGGAAAGGAGTGTACTGACTATATACATATCATCAAAAATCTTTCATCCCACTTAGGATGCCTTGCATCGTGCCTAGTTAGTAATAATATCATAATGGTCACAACCTCTGTACCTTAAATAAACAAGTGGTAATAGTATTCATCTTCTAAGCTATGTAATGAACAAGTGAAAGGGAACAAGACATGCAGGGGAAACACGTGGAAGGACTTTCATTTGTTGCAACCATGCATGTCATTGAAGACATACTGATACAACAATGATAAGAAAACTTTTAAGTTATAGTAAGAGGTGTATTTCAAAAGATGTGCTTTGTTTTCCATACCTAGCCTCCAAAGGGTTATGCATTAGATGGAGTCTTTAGGTGGTCCTGATATTTTATCATACCGTGGGTCCCTTCATCTGCTTATTTTTCTCCTAAGCTCCTTGAGAGTCATCTATTATGTCATCTTTCTTCGTGGCCCCTGAGAGACATAATTGTGTAGTTTCAATGAGCAGTGACTTTTGCATGATGAGGACCTAGGAGGACACATTTACACAGTTTTAGGATGCAAGGAACTGCTATGGGATGAGGCCCTGGGAGAACACATCTACGCAATTTCAAGATGCAAGGCAGATTAGGTAGTCAAGGGACAAAACTGCACAGTTTCTGGAGACAGTGGGTTCTGCCTGAGGGAAGGACATTGGAGGAAACCACTGCGCAATTGTAAATGATAAGGGAGGTTGGTATTTCTGCGCATTGCACAGTTCCAATAGGTAAGGGAAAAGATTGAGGGTTACATATGTGAAAGTTGCAGTTCAAGAAATTTGGATGAGGTTAGGTTGCTAAGGAAACTCCGAACTTTAGTTAAGTGAGGGATCAATGGAACTGATGTGATCAGTGATAAAATTTGACTACGACCACACACTTGAAAACTTAGCGATACAACATAGACCATCTAGAACACATAACACATACTTCGCTTAATGCGACAACCTTTGTGGCAGCTTACAACAAGTGTGGATCATATGATAGATTTTGGGAGGATAAAGGAGACACTTGTGTAAGAGTATGTGAAATGAGTGTGAAGCATGTCTATGTGGTGACGACGACCCATTCTCATAAATATTTCCGCTTTAAGGAAAACAAACCTCCCTTTACATGACAAGTGATAACCCCCATTCCCAAACATGACACACTCTATGTAAATATAAAAGCATGGAAGACTCTTAAGATCGAAAAGGGGAGCTTGAGATGATCAGCTTACCAATAAGTGACTAAGGAACGATCAATCACAATAACCATAGTTGGCTCCAAAATTTAAGTGCAGGCCAAAATTTTGGAGGGTGTTGCAGCCACTACAACAGAACCTTCACCTTCTTGCTAGCTTCTTTTTCAACCAGTGTCTTGAATTCTATGAACTTGGAGAATGTCTCATATTCTTCCACATGAAGAATATCCAACACTTCCATGAGAAGTCATTAATAAAAATTCAAAATATTTGTGCCTGACAGTGTAGGTTATCGAGAATGGTCCATAAAAATCATAGTGGATCCTTTCTAGGACTGCATGTGCTTTGTTATCCCGATCATGGAATGTGGATTTTATGTACTTTCGCAACGTACATCCTTTGCATATACCCTACTGCTTAAGTGATCCTTTAGGGAGGCCAGTGGTTATTTGTTGTATAATATTTGAGGTACCATGATGCACATGACCAAGTATTTTGTGCCAAAGTTCATCGACATTGCAAATTGCACTTTCTCCACCTTAGTGCTTAGTGCAGCACAGTCTTCCACATATAGCTTATACAAGTTATTCACATGACGAACCTCGATCTGCTTCACCTACCCTATGGTTATGTGTCTCAGGAATGCTTTTCCTTTGTTGAATATCACTTCACAACCATGGTAAACCAGCCACTTGGTGAATGCTAGTAGAGAGATCCCTAATCCTTTATCTTTACCTTTTTTACTAGCACCTCATATTGAAAATGTGAAAAAAAAAAAATATTTTCTCTTAAGAATTTGTCTTAAAATCCCCCTTTGTGTAGCAGTGTCGAATGCAATGATAGAAAATTCGTCTTTAATCGTATCAAAAAATATGAAAGGGACAAAAGAGGAATTGATGTCTGAGAAATATTGTCAGTAAAAGTTGTCGTGTTCTTCTTAGTCAACTACCTCCACCAAAGAAAGGGCCCAAAAAATAATTTTGTTTATATAATATAACGTGAATGGTAAGTAAAATAATAACCTCGGTATATGTGCAAGACAATAGTTGCTTGCAAGCTGGCCGACTTAGGGAGCACTGTTAGAGTCAATTTTGCAGTTTTTAGATAATATTGTCTGAAATTGATATGTTTGTGTCTTAATTGTTAATTGTACTAAATAGGTTTCATCTAAAGTGGCCATTATCTTAAATATTTTTGTCTCAAACTATTTTTGTCTTAAAATAATTTTGTTTTAAATTGTTTTTATCTCAAAATCATTTTGTCTTAAATTGTTTTTGTCTTAAAAATATAAAGTTTTGTCTTTACATGTTTGTCTCAAACTACTTTTGTCTTAAATATAAAGTTTTGTCCCAACATATTTTAGCCTTAAATTATTTTTGTCTTAAATATAAAGTTTTGTCTTAAAATATTTTTGTCTCACATTGCTTTTGCCTTAAAATAATTTTGTCTTAAACTATTTTTGTCTTAAATATAAAGCTTTGTCTTAAAATAATTTTGTCTCAAAATCTTTTTCTCTTAAAGTTTATATTTAAGAAAATTCAATTGATATTAAATTTTAGTGTAAAATAACTAAAATAAAAAAAAATTTAACCATAATATGCTCAAGAGAAGAGGTGAAGAGTGTTTTGTATATGTACCTACCTGAGGGTTTCTATAGATGCATGCATGATGTTTCTCGGATTCATATCATGATGGATTGAAGGTGGGATTTCTTAGACTGAGGAACGATGGCGGGAGCTGAGCTAGGGTTTCGCTGACGCCCCTGATGCACTCTGGCGGCAGTGCAGGATAAGACCCTGTCAGGTCGCAGAAGAGCGCAGGGAAGGGAGGACCCTGGTTGGTGCAGGCGGCCTAATCCAGTGGGTTGACCTCTGCAAACAAGTCTTTATCTGGAGGCAAACAAACGGAGAACAAACGGTAGCAGGTTCTGACCGGAAATAATGGGAACGGAGCACGGGAGGGGAGAGATCCCCTCCTACAAAGAAGTAATAACAGGAGAAGCTCGAAAGGAAAGACAGAACGCGGAAGAACGGAAGAATGAGGGAGAATCTTCAGCTGCTGGAGCACAAAGGAGATCGGGCATACCAAGAAAATGTCTTCCGAGGGCGACGAACAAACCCAGGTTTGTAATCCCGCCTAATACTCTAGAAAACTATAGAAGTTACATGAGAGATTATGCTCTGATCTGTAAGTTTATAGGATACTGGCCGAACGAGAAAAATCTCATGAGATGGATCCAACAGAAATGGAAACCAAAAGGACATGTTGAAGTCAAGCTGGGGGCGAAGGGGTTTTTCACTGTCATATTCTCAAATTTAGAAGATAAGAACAGGATCTTTGAGGAACAACCTTATTTCATGAACAATGCAGGACTGTTCATGCGAGACTGGGTAGAGTGTTATAATCCAGACAAGGAAAAAATACTAGCGGCCCCGGTCTGGATCAGGCTGTTTGGCCTACCTTCAGAATTTTGGAACCCAGAGATCCTCAAAGGAATTGGAAATTCAATTGGCTCCTTTGTGAAAGTGGCAGAATCAACCAAGAGAGGAAAATACACCACATTTGCTAGAATATGTGTGTACATGAATATCACTGAACCCCTTCCAGACTCAATAGAACTGGAGTATCATGATGAGGTATGGAACCAGACTCTAGACTATGAACACATTCCATTCCGCTGCAGAAGATGCCATGAATATGGCCACCTACTCAGGGAATGCCCCATTACGCTAGCAGAAAAGGAAAGAGAGGCAGAAAATGAAAGAAGATATGGATTAAGGAAAACTGAAAAGGAGGAAGAGAATTTCCAAGAAGTTCAACGAAGAAGAAGAAGAGGAAATAATCAAGGTCAGAGGAGAACACAGAAAGAAACTCAGAAAACAGAATCCCCAAACAAGTTCCAAGTTCTACAGGAAGAGGGGCAGGAAACAGAAGCAAGTGAAGAAGAAGAGGTAGAAGAAATGGAGGTAGCAGAGGAAAACGCTGACAAAGAAACAGAGAAAACGAAAATGGATCAGAGGGTAGAATCCGAAGAAGAAACTCAGGAGGAGATAGGAGAAATGGAGATAGACCCTCAGAAAACAAAAGGGGAAGAAGAAGAACAGGTGATGGCAAAACTCTTACAAGAATGGAAAAGGATAGACGAAAGATTCATACCAGAGGAACAAAAACAGAGGTACAAGGAAGCTTTCCAAAGGTATAAGGAAAAAAAAGGAGTAACAGAAGATAAAGAAAATCAAAACCCGGAAAAACAGGAAACACAGAAAATAGGAGTGAGCAGCTCTGGCAAGGTGGGGAAAAAAAGAGGAAGAAAAACTTTGAATGAAGTGATACAAGAGGTAGGAGAGGGACTTGTTAGCTCTGGAAGAGTGATACCCCTATCGGAGGTATTCCTATCCCCCACAAAATTGTTAAGATGATAATTACAACCTGGAACATAAGAGGCCTCAACAGCAGAGGCAAACAAAGATATCTGAATGAGAGAATGAAAAAAGAAAAGCCAAGTATAATGATTTTACAAGAGACAAAAATAAGTTCTGAGAAAATGCAGGAAATTCTGAATAGAACTAAGAGTAGATATGAAATAATGGGGCAAGATGCCACCGGGAGCGCAGGCGGCCTGGCCATTCTATGGAACCCAGAGGAAGTTCAGTTCAGTAATTGGATGAGCTTCCCCCGAATCCTAACAGGTAAAGCAAGCATTGTAGGAACGACAGAGGAGGTTTTTATAACAGGTGTATACGGACCTCACATCCAAAACGAGAAGGAAAACTTTTTACAAAATCTAAAAGCGCTCCGATGCCTAATCCCAGGTAAGCAATGGATCATAGGAGGGGATTTCAATCTAATCAAAGGCCCAAGAGAAAAACGAGGAGGAATCAGGAGAATGGACAAGGAAGGAGAGCAATTTGGAGATATGATAAGAGAACAAAAGTTGATTGATATTCAAACCAATAATGGAATGCATACTTGGAACAACCGAAGGGGCGGAGTGAATCAAATAGCCTCCCGCCTTGATAGATTTTTAATCTCAGAACAAATAATGATGAAGGATGTTTTCATCGAAGCAACTATCCTTCCGGTAGCTGGTTCAGATCATTGGCCGATTAAACTAGAAATAGACCTGAAGCAAAGACCCGCAAATAAGCCTTTCAGATTCGAAGCATTTTGGCTAAGAAATGAAGGTCTGATGGAAAAATTAGAGGGCTGGTGGAAGGAGAGCACTGTAAGAGGAAAGAACAAGATGCATACTTTCCAGCTCAAACTGAAGGAATTGAAAAATAAGCTAAAGAAGTGGAATAAAGAAGAATTTGGTAATATCATGGAAGAAAAGAACAGGTTAGAACAAAAAATGGAAGAACTGCAGCAACTAGACATCCTAGAAGGCATACAAGTGGAGAGAACAAAAGAAGAAGGTATAATACTAAACCAGCTTGAAGAAAGAAGAAAACAAGAAGAAATTTTATGGAAGCAGAAATCAAGGGTGCAATGGCTAAGGGAGGGAGAGAGGAATACCAAGTTCTTCCATAGGGCGATGGTTCAACATAGACAAAGGAACAGAATCTTCTCATTAAGAAATCAAGAGGGACACAGAATTATACAACATGAAGAAATAGAAAAAGAGCTGGTAAATCATTTCAAAAATATTCTGAGAGAACCACAAACAGACAGATCAGAGGCAATATCTAAGATAAGTAGGGAAATACCGAATATGGTAACAAGAGACCAAAACTTGGCCCTAATGAGAAGAATTACAATGGAAGAAGTGGAAGATATAGTCAAAAATATGAAAAGGAACAAAGCTCCTGGCCCGGATGGGTACACAGTGGAATTTTTTCAAGCTGGGTGGCATTTTTTAGCTGAAGAAGTGTTAGAAGTTGTAGAGGAAGCCAGAATAAATCAAAAAATCTGGCCCGGAATAAACGCAACCCTGCTGACCCTTATTCCTAAAACAAACCAGGCTGATCAAGCTGATGGCTTTCGTCCTATAGCCCTATGCAATGTCATCTACAAAATAGTGGCCTCAGTTGTAGCGCAGAGACTGAAATCGATCCTTCCAAGCATCATCTCCCCAGAGCAAACCGGTTTTGTGGAGGGGAGGCAGATCTTGGATGGTTTAGTTGTAGCTCAGGAAGTAATTCACACTTTGAAAACGAAAAAAGAGAGAGGCATGCTAATCAAATTAGACCTCTCAAAAGCTTATGACAGGCTTAGCTGGAAATATTTAGAAACGATCCTTAAAGCTTTTGGTTTCTGTGATCGGTGGGTGAATTGGGTCCTGAGTATGATCTCTACTCCGAACTTCTCTATTTTGCTGAATGGGGCTCCATCCTCAACTTTCAATGCAACTAGAGGTCTCCGACAAGGGGATCCCCTCTCCCCCTTCCTCTTTATAATTGCAGCAGAAGGATTAGGTCGATACTTTAAAAAAGAATTAAGAGATAGGAAAATTCAAGGCCTCAGATTATGGGGAAACCAAACAACTGTTACACATCAACAATTCGTTGATGACATTATGATATACTGCAGAGCAACTCTGAAAGAAGTGAAAAGGATAAGGAAAATTCTTGAGATGTTTATGGAGGGAGCAGGGATGGAGATTAATAATGAGAAATCCAGAACCTTTTTCTTCAATACTGTGGAGCCCATTAAAAATCATTTAACTCGGGTACCGGAAAGGAGATCTCCCCACCAAATACTTAGGAACTATGTTAGATTCTTCCTCCCGAAAACTAGGAAATTGGAGGTACATCCTGGAGAAGATCACAAAAAGGCTGGACAACTGGACTTTTCGAGCTCTGAATCTGGCAGCTAGGGTAGTGCTATTGAAAGCTACCATCCAAGCAATCCCGATATATTCATTATCTGTGATGGCTGCTCCTAAGGGAATATGTAATAAATTGGTGGAGATTTATAGAAAATTCCTGTGGGGGGGTCCGAAGCAGCAAAAGAAGTGGGCCCTCTGCTCCTGGAACAGCCTCACTCGACCGAAGGAGAAAGGTGGTTTAGACCTCAGGGACCCATGGACCTTAAATCAGGTGCTCGCTGCCAAACTAAGATGGAGATGGATGCAAGGGGGGCCAGACCTCTGGAAAGAAATTTGGACATCAAAATATCATATGCCACTCACCCCGGAAGAAATCCTTAGGAAGCAAGAGGTGCCCCGAGGATCAGATATCTGGAATCTAACCACTCAAAATAGGGATTTAATAGATAAGCATATTTTCTGGGAGATCAGAGGGGGTCAGATTGCGAAATTCTGGGATGAAGCTTGGCAGCAGAGGGAAAAGCTGATAAATAACCAAGAAATGCAGGAAATGTACAGAGCAGGAATGGAGAGAAACCTCATTACAGTTAAAGATTACTGGACTGAAGAACAAGCAGATGGGGAATGGCGAAGCTGGAAACCTCTGGAGGAATGGAAAAGGAACACTACAGAAGAACAAAAAACCATCTTTAAAAAGGAAATAGACTCGAGAAGAATAAAAAAGAGAGAAGGCAGAGACATTCTCCGCTGGGGCAAAGAAACAAAAGGAATATTTAATATAAAAGAAGCCTACAAAATCCAAACACAGCTAGAGCAGGGGGAGGAAGATAAACAATGGAAACAGCTATGGAAAACAAAATGGTGGCCCAAAATAAAATTGTTTGCTTGGTTGGTAGGCAGGAAACGGATTTTAACCTGGGATAGAATACAAAAACGAGGATTCTCAGGACCTTCAAGATGCTGTCTATGTAATGAGGGGGAAGAAGATCAGGAACATCTCCTCAATGGATGTCAGGCAGCCCAACTCCAATGGGAAAAAACGAGAAATTTATTCTCTTCCTCTGAAAGGAACCAACGAGACATAATTCAAACCCTTGTAGAATGGGGGGAAGGTAAGTTTAAAAGCAAAATAGTTGGAAGAGCATGGAGTATGATAGCAGGCTTTAATGTCTGGAACTTGTGGAAGGAGAGGAATAGCCGTATTTTCAAAGGGAAAGCTTCTACCCCGGAGGACGTATGGAAGATGACCTTAAAGCAAGTCAGAGAATCAATCTTAGCGGAGAAGTGGACAGAGGAAGATTGGAAAACCTCTGAGACTGAGATGGAAGTCCTAAAGAAGTTGAACTTAGAGCAAGGGATGATTTATCAGCAAACAAAACAACAACAACAACCTATGGTAATTCAGAGTCAAGTTAGATATCGAAAACCTCCTGAGGGATTTATGAAACTAAATTTCGATGGTGCTGCTAAGGGGAATCCAGGACCAGCGGGTTTTGGCGGAATCTTCAGGAATAGACAGGGGGGAACAGAATGGATATATGCGGAATATGGAGGCACAATGACCAACAACGAGGCCGAATTTATGGCTGCTTATAAGGGGATCAAAATTGCCAGAAGAATCGGATACAGGAAGTTAGAAATTGAAGGGGACTCCACCTTAGTAGTGGATACAATAAGAAAACTAATCCAGGGGAAGAATTGGGACAAGGTAGTCACAAGCTGGAGAAATGCAAGCTTAGTTCGGGATATAGCAGAGCTGTTGAAAGAAGTTGATTATAAAATAACGTCGCATGTCCGAAGGGAAGGCAATCAACCAGCTGATTGCTTAGCGAACTGGGGTAGCAAAGAGCCCTTAGAAAGTATAGATGACAGCTGGAATAATCAGGCTGAGCTGGCGAAATGGGACGGTCTCAAACAGCTGATTGATAATGACAATAATGATGCAGAACAAAGTTAATTACATTCAAGCGTGGAGAGGCATCAGGAGATTGAGGCACGATCTGGCGGCAAGTAGGAGAGGGCATAAGGACGGTGATCTAAATACACTGTCAGCAGCAATTAATGATTTGAGTGTAAGGCAGGGACGAGGCCCAAAGCAAAAACTGATTCCCAAAATCAAAATCATTATACGGAGGAGACGTGACAAGAGAAGTGGAACGATTTCCCATCATCAGATCAAAGGCGCCGAGAAGGTTATTAGAGGCAGCAGAGGTAGGATGACAGGTAGTAGAAAGGGCGAAAGGGAAGAGCCAATTTGGCAAAGAACCAGAAATCAGAGACTTCGACGTGCAAGCATGGGAGAGAGCAGAGGCAAGGCAGGAATTCAGGTGAAGGAGCCAGCGGGGGACCGTAATTTGGAACAAGGAAGGGTAAAAATTGAAATTGAGAGCTCGGAGGAAATGGATTTCAGTCAGGGCGAGGAAACCAGAGGAAAACGTTTTGAAAAGGGGCAGAGTAGCCGAAACCCGAAGCAAGGCAGGGAGAACGAAGGTCAGAAGAGGAAGGGGAATAGAGGAAGAGGGAGGCCCCGTCAATCCTCAGACAATGCGGAAGGTACCAGGCGGCAGACAAGGCGGAAACGTAGACAGCGCACTATCAATTCGGCTCTGACTGAAGCAGAACAAGCATATAACTTGGATTCCAATCCCAACATTCGGAATATCATTGAAGTCATGGAGGAAAAGGTTCTCGAGGAGCCTTCAGACCCGGAAATGGATGATTGGTCGTCGCAGTTACCCGACCCTGGAAACACGCGAGGGAGGCTTACCCTGTACCGCCGGGCTCTTCACACCTACTGGGTGTTGAAGCATCTCCTGGCCAAGGCCATGGAACAAGTGGCGGCCGAGATGGTGGAGATGGCTCAGGAAACGGCAGCGGCTAAACAGGAGACAGCAAATGTTGAAGAACTGGTAAGGCAGCAGAATGCTCATCTCATGGAAATCAAAGAAATGCTGAAGGCGATGCGGAACAACAACGCCAACAACTCTGGCAAAGACCATGCAGCAAACTGATAGTCCAGGTTCCTCTGTACTTTTTGTTTGTCATGTTTGTTCAAGAAGGAATTAGAAATGAAATGCCAAGGAAACAATAGTTCTTGGAGGTTAATAAATAGATCTGAGGAGAAGATAGATGGGTGGGACATTTTTGGGGAAAAAGGGTTGCTATGGTACTGTTATTAGACAATGTTCAGACTGATATTAGTATTGACTGGTGGATTACAGGAGCCAACAGATCTGGTTTCCCTTCGGGGCAGGTTGAGGCTCCTGAGTTTTGTATTTTTACTACTTGCCTGTAAATAATAGAAATACCGCAGTTTACAAAAAAAAAATTAACTAAAATAAAAAGTGATTTTTTAAGACAAAAGATTTCTTCTGTCTTAAAATAATGTCTTAAAAGTGCCTTTGGTGTAGTAGCGTAAATATTAGACTATGTTATTGTACTTGCATAGCCCTATATTAAAATATCAATGTACTTGTTTACTTATTTTGAAGCTATTTTTATAATTATAATAATTTTATAAGAAATACTAAAAACGAAATTAATATAAAATACTATAAAAATAAATAATATTATTAACCTACACTTAACCATTAATATAATTTTTAATTTGTTTTTATATAACTTTTAAATTATATATAATTAATATAATTTTTAATTTGTTTTTATATAACTTTTAAATTATATATATAGTAAAACAAAGAAACTTAATAAAGGAATTTTTTGTTTGAGAGTTTTAAGGTTTAATATCTTTTCCTCTCTCTTAAAAATACATTATTATATTTTATTAGTTTATTTAATAGTTTTAATAAAAAAAATATTATAGATATAAACATCATTTATTATTTATAATAATATTTTTATTCACAAACAAAAATGTGGTGAACTAAAACCTGGTACGGGCATGAACAGTAAAATAGATAATAAAGTTAATCTGTTGTAGACACATAAAAGCTGTGTCCACAACCCAAATGAAAATTATTTAATGTTCCTAATTGATTGAAAATAAAGTTGAAAAAAGGATGAAACATCATAATCCTCCCTTTCAGTCTCCTTTGAGGAAATAAAAATCCTTACGGAAACCACAAGTTGAATGTAGCAGCCATGATACTACAGCACAATATACGTTCTTTTAAAATTTATAATGTAAATAGTGGTTCGTTATCATAACCTGCGTGAAATTATTATTAAATTTGACAATGCCAAGAGTGATTCATTATCATATGAATTATTATCAGAATATGCCTGAAATTATTATAATTTTGATTATGTGAAAAGTGATTCATTATCATAACATGCATGAAATTATTATTACTTGTTCATTATCATAAGATGTCCGAAAATATTTTTATCTTTGTAATTTAAAGATGGTTCATGATCATTAGAGGCTTGAAATTATTGTTAACACCTCTGATTCTTTTATAACGTGAAAGTATTATTATTGCGCAAATACTGGTCATGACTGAACGAAATTATTAAATGATATGATACTTTGATCAAAGAAATTGATTGCTAATCGTTTTAAAAATAAGATAAACATGTCACTGTCGTTTTACTTAGAAAACCTGACTAATCTAACCATCCATGTAGCGTACAGAGCATTACATACATCTGAACTGCACTTCGCTAATCACTGGATCAGGCGCTGTATGTATACAATTATCTTTATTCCTCAAAAATTCCTCAAAATGGAGAACATTCTGAAATGCCCAGCAAGCGTTTCCAAAGGTGCCCTAAAATTTAGATTCTTCTCATCCTGTGAGGATGTACCGTACCAGTGTTTGAATTTCGTTGCTGTTTGAAGTGGAAGCGAGTAGCAGAGTTATTTTAAAGTCTGCAATCATTCCAAAATTCAAAACTCGTGCAGTGCATCCGTGAATGATAAGCTCTGCAATCATTCTGAAAATGACGAGACACGTGGAGAACATCTCTAACGCGCTTCGTAGGAATTTTTCAATGATACCCTAAAGTTTATATTCTTCTCATCATTCACGGATGCGCAGAACCAGTGAATGGAATTTCGTTACAGTTTTACAGGATTTACTGTTTCGATCTTTATGTTAACGGTCATAAAAGGTTTTGTTTTAAACTAATGTTAATGGTTATAAAGCTTTTATTTTAAAATTTCGGTAGCATTTATCTGTCAAGAAACGTTCTTATAAAGCCCCCTAATAAATCGACATAAAGCCATGCAAGGAGTAACAATAAAAGTTCAGCGGAGTTCATCGCTATCGAAAATCCATGAAATCAGAAAAGCCACTTTTCACTTTAATTTATAAAGATTTGAATCAACTTATGTATTATATTGGTAAAATTTCTAATTTGATGAAGTTACACAACCCAATGGGCTTGGAAATAATGATGTTAAAAATGATCATTTAAATTAAATTTCTTGAAAAAAAATTACTAAGTTATGTTATTAAATTTGTTTATTACGTGTAAGTTTTAGTTAGGATATTCTAACTTCTAAGGAATGCGACGTACTGGTGCGGAAAAAACCATTAATTCAAAAAACCATTAATTCAAACCATTCTTCATTGCCAAATCTGTGATCGAATGCAAATGCAACGATATCTTCTCCAATGCATTCTTTGTTAAACACGCTCAGATTCTCGCTCTGATCATTAAATCTAAACCATAGTTCAAA
This sequence comes from Pinus tabuliformis, assembly GCA_031772625.1. NCBI lineage: Eukaryota > Viridiplantae > Streptophyta > Pinopsida > Pinales > Pinaceae > Pinus > Pinus tabuliformis. The sequence continues at coordinate 542,633,854 of CM062815.1, read as the reverse complement.
CCAAAAAAAAAATTGGTTACTTATAATTCAATACAGGAAAATTGGGTAGTATACTTCTTATTCTAATATTTTAAATCATTTAAATGTATTGATATAACATTGAAAATAACAAAAACTTTTTAAAATTGTTTCAATTATAAATATTGCAAATAAAATTATATATTGTACCAGTTAGCTTAGTTTTAAATTTAAAATAGCAAGTAAAATAGTAAGTTTTAAGAATTTTTGTATTGATTCATTCAGTCAGTTGCATCATAATTTATGATATTTAATATAAAGGAATTTTGAAAAAATGATATATTACAATAAACCACATAAATCCACATTATTAAGTATTTTATTTTAATAATAAAATGATATATTAAGTGTGTACAAACAGTCTTTAAAAATATACTTGTATTATCATTACTAATTATTTATTTTACAAACCAAACTATCCTCTAATTTATCAGATATAGTAACAACATCTATTATTTTTTATAATACAAAATGTTAATATGTATAGTTTAATACTTACTCAAAATCTTAATCAAGAAAATCCACTTCAAAAAAAATTAATAATATAATCCATGTAATATTTCTATTTTTAAAATATATTTATTTAAATTTAATAAATCTACAGATTTACATATTATATATATTTTTTCTTTAATCAATAAACACATAATTATTGCAGAACTCGTAGACTTTTACATATTTCATTAAAAATTTGATAAATTTACTGACAAATAACCTTATCATTTACTAACCATAATCTTATTCCATTTTGTAAATGAGAAAAAAGTTTTGAAGGAAGCTAGAATCACATTAACTCATTAAACCACTCATCGATTGCATGTAAGAAGTTGGTGGGACGGGGCCTTTCGCGAAGTTATGGAAGTGTGGGCTAAATACCACTGTAAGAGTATAATGTTTTCTTTTTTCAAAAGCAATGTCAGCGCTAATTCCTTGACTTTCCCATTCCCGTCAGGGGCGTGGATTCTTAATACGTAAACCTAATGTTCAGTGCACCGTACCGAACCCGAATTGTCGTATTAATTCGATTAACCAAATCGAACCAAAGAATTTTCAGCCGTACGGCCTAATTTGGGAACTATATCTAAACCCAAATAATTTTCAGCCGTACGGCCTAATTTGGTAACTATATCTAAACCCAAATAGTTTCTTTTGCAGAAATAACATATCAACACCACTGAAATTTCTAATTCGACACAGAAATATTAAAAAAAAGTCAAACACTTAAATTTCCAATTCGAATGTTTAACATACCAACCTAACCATTACTTTTATTAGTCTGCATGGCTGGCAGTATTTTAATCGATATGGCGATGTTATAAGCAAAGTTTTTAAGTGCAAACTGTTTTGTTATCTTATTTGGCTTCTTCTGGAGGCGGGGAGCAAAACCATAAATTGTATTTATTAGTTTATGTGCTATTTTGAAATTATTAGTTTATGTGGTGTTTTCAAATATTACTAAGATTAGTTGCTAGCTCACTGACATGATTGAGCTGATTTATATTATCTTGCTGATTAGCCCATGTCCATCAGATGGCCTCATATTCCACGAATCAGCAATGAATGATAAGCTCAAGGATATGGGACAAGAAGGCTATCTCGCAAGCTCAGGGATATGGGACAAGAAGGCTATCTCGCAGTTTCATTGCCTAGCACCGGGTGGCCGTGGGAGAACTCGTCCACGTCTGGCTTCATCGCTCTCTTCCGCTTGTATCCAATTCTCCTCCCACGCGAGCCCAGAAGAGCCCTGTCCCTTGAACGAAATCTCGACGAGTTACGCAGTTCAAGTTGGGACAGATTCCCAGTGTTGGATTGCAAGCTCCTTCCTCTTTCACTTGGTAGAGTCCTCACGCAGACTTCTCCACATGGGTATTCGCTTATCCCTCATGCCAATCGTCCTCTGCAATTACACATTCAACCAGCAAATTCACACTGCAGCCGAATGCTCTAGACACACTGGACATAAAACTTTCGACCACTGCCTTTTATCAAATCCTCAAAACCCAAAGGTCGCACTCTCTCAAAGAAATGCCACACACGGTTCCACAGTTTTACACGATCCTCCAGGCCGCAGGTCACAACAGACTTGCAACTCCACAGAGTCGACTCACACTGTATACCAAATCACGATTTATGGTTTTACTCATCAAGGTGGATTCCACAGCAGGTTCCACAAAGCCTCTACACAACGCTGAGCAATACCACTCAGTTGCAGATCTTTCATAAGGTAAGCACAACAAAATGGACCGCTCCTCAGTGGTTTGACCCGACTTTCAAGAGGTTCTCCGGGTCCACGTTCCTATCAGCACAACACTTCTTGTGCTTTGATTCAACGCCGCACGGAGTCAGATAAGAAATACGTGGAGCAGACAGACGCTTGTACACTTGCACAAGTTGAACCATACAACACCCACACCTCCAAACATCATTTCTATGGCATGCTCAAAAACACATCCACACAACTCAACAACACCCTAGCAACAATCAATCTTCTCAGGCCGGTTTTCCACGATCAACGATGGACGGTCCGCTTCAACGAACTCTCTCCGCAATTGAATATTTGTACTTGTTGTTAATAGGTTAGTGGTACTAGAAAATAAATCCTTATATAGAATAGATTATGGGATGAATCCATCTTATTATGGCTATGGATTTGGATTTGGATTTCGATTTGCTGGGACAAAAACTGCTACGGGTCTGCTATGTTGGAATATAATTTCAACTGAAGTAATAGTTGAACAGAAATCGCAAACTATAACCCCATTGAAGTTCCCTGCAATGCGATCCATCACAGATCGCCATCGCGCCTTACCCTGTGGCTTCCCCGAGCGTGATGCGATGCGATCATGCGACGCAATCGCAGATCGCAGATCGCGAATCTTAGCCAGTGCGCGTTAAGCCCTCCGCAACGTTGCGATGCGACCTGAGCCATCGCAGATCACACTTTCACCTGCATATGATCTCAGCCGGTCATACGCTTTTGATCCAACGGCCATTATTTGTTCTTACCTTGTTCACGCCACCGCCATAAGTGTCCTTTCGCCATTTACTTATTTATGTTCCCAAAGGAGGAGGAAGATCAGATCCAGCTCCTGCACATTGAATGCTCAGCTACAACATTTAATAAACAGCATGGCCGAGAACAAGAAGAACGCGCCACGTGCTGGTGCAGTAAAAGATTATGGGTTTCTTACAACAGAGCTGGCCGCAGAGCATTTATTAGTTATGAGCTTCCACACAACCGACTTAAGAAGCACAACAGAATGTCCGAAAAGATTAGATTTCGTTCATCATGAACAACAGTTCTTTTTTATATATATTAGAAGAATGTTAGAGAGTGAGTTTTGTAAATTTCTGAAATGCAGAACAATGCTGAGATAGTGAAATTGGTTTTTGGAACTGAAGCGTTCCTGATGTAATCCCTCTGAAGAGGAAGACTATTTTGTAATAGTTTTTTTTTGTTATGATTAAGATCCTGTATTAATAACAGAGTGTTGTTCTCTGTGCAATTTCTTTTGTGGTTGAAATCACCAGAAATTTCCAACATGGTATCAGAGCTGGTCTAGGCACTCAGTGAGTCAAAAATAGAGTTTTTTTTCGCTGGAGGAGCTGTAAGAAGCTTATTGAGCAGATTTTCTCCAACAGAGAAAGTTTTTGCTTGTTTTTATTTATACCGTCAATATCTCTTCTTTATTTATACAGGTTAAGATGGCAGATGCTGGAACTGGTTTGACAAATTCCCAGCTGCCACAGTTTAATGGGAAAAATCACAGCTATTGGTCCATAACAATGAAAGCATTGTTTGCTTCTCAAGGAATATGGGAGCTGGTTGAAAGTGGCTATGCTGAACCTACAGATGCAACAACATTGGTTGCTTTGACAGTAGCAGAAAGAGACAAGTTGAAGAGTGACAGAAAGAAGGATGCCAAAGCCCTCTTTTTTCTCTTCCAATCAGTACATGAAAGTGTTTTTCCACGGATTGCAGCAGCAACAAAATCGAAGGAGGCATGGGATATTCCCAAAACTGCCTATCAAGGCATGGAAAACGTGAAGATTGCAAAGTTGCAGATGTTAACGAGAGACTTTGAAACACTCAGCATGAAGGAATCTGATACAATAGATTCATTTTTCACTCAGGTTATTGGGTTGATAACCCAGATAAGATCTCATGGTGAGATTCTTGAAGAAAGAAGGATTGTAGAGAAGATCTTGAGATGTTTACCCTCAAGGTTTGAAGTTATTGTGGTAGCAATAGAAGAAACAAAGGATCTCTCACAGTTCAAGTAGATGAACTGAGTGCTTCTCTTATGTCTCATGAACACAAACTGAGTAGAGGAACATATTCCTCTTTTGAGCAAGCATTCAAGACTCAGATGTCTTTTGGCCAAGGAAAAGGTCGAGGCAGAGAAAATAACAGAGGTCATAGAAGAAGCCAAAACAAAGGTAGAAATAATCCTGCAAGCACAAGTGAAAGGAGCTGCAATCAGAACCAAGATGAAGGTTTAAGCAAACAGCAAGCTCATGGACAAAGGTATGACAAATCCCAAGTCCAATGTCATTATTGTAAGAAATATGGGCACTACGCCAATGAATGTAGGAAAAAACAAAATGACATGAATAGTAGGCAGAATGCTAATTTTGCAAATGAAGAAGACAAGAATACAAAGATTGTGTTGTTAACATGTAACATTGCACAAGAGAAACAAGAAGATTTTTGGTTCTTAGACTCAGGTTGTAGTAATCACATGACTCGAAATATTGCAATGTTTGCCAATCTCGATGAAAATGTGAAATCTGAGGTAACAACAAGAACTGATAGTAAGAAATCTGTCAAGGATAAGGGCAGAGTTAGTATCCAAGCAAGAAATGGAGAACAAATGATTGTGCCAGAGGTATACTATGCACCTGGTCTGAAATGTAATATTTTGAGCATTGGACAGCTCATTAACAAAGGTTACAATGTGTTCTTCAAAGATGATATGTGTACAATTAGAGCCATACCTCCAAGTAAGAAGATCATTGCACAGGTGCAAATGACCAGCAATAGAATGTTTCCTCTCAAACTCAGGGCAGATTTGAAGGAAGGAAGAACTATTGCAGCTGTAACACAAGAAGTCTTTCAGGAACAAGTAAAAGATGAGAATTGGTTGTGGCACTTGAGATTTGGAAATCTCAATTTCAGAGGTTTGAATCTGTTGCACAAAAAGGGAATGGTAAATGGATTGCGATTGATCGAGAAATCGGACAGCCTTTGTGAAGGCTGCATCTTGGGCAAGTAACACAAAGAAAGCTTTCCAGCAGGAAAGAGTATAAGGGCAAAAGAACCCTTGGAAATTGTTCATTCTGATGTGTGTGGACTGATGCAAATATCATCATTTGTCGGAAATAAATATGTTTTAACTTTCGTTGATGATTACACCAGAAAGACATGGGTGTATATGCTGAAACAGAAGAGTGAAGTGTTTGAGAAATTCCGCCACTTCAAAACTCTTGTTGAGAAGCAGTGTGGGCATTATATCAAAGTGCTCAGAACAGATAGAGGAGGAGAGTACATCTCCAAAGAATTTCTGTGTTTTTGCATAGAGAATGGCGTACAAAAACAGTTCACCGCGAGGTATACACCTCAGCAAAATGGTGTTGCCAAAAGGAAGAATAGGACCATTCTTGACATGGTCAAAAGTATGCTGAAGGCAAAACACTTGCCACATGAGTATTGGGCAGAAGCTGTCATTTGCGCAGTTTACATATTGAATAGATGCCCAACTAAAGTTGTCATGAACAAAATACTAGAAGAAGCATGGAGTGGTCAAAAGCAAACTGTCACTCACATGAGAGTATTCGGTTGTGTAGCATATGCACATGTACCGGATCAGCTAAGGAAGAAGCTTGAAAGAATGGGGGAGAAGTGTGTCTTTATTGGCTATTCTGATGAGTCAAAAGCATACAAACTCTATAATCCATCCACTAAGAAATTGATAGTAAGCAGAGATGTGCAGTTCATTGAAGATGAAGCTTGGGATGGAAGCTTAGAGAAGACAGTGAATGTGAAGACAATTGTGTCTCACGAAGAAGAAGAGGAAGGGACAACAACAAATAATCCTTCCTTGGTGGCTCCTCCTCCACCACAGCAAGTACAACAAACCACACCACAAGCTGGAATTCGAACAGCCTTGAGAAGTCAAGGAAGTGCTTCTCGAAGGACATCACAGGGATCGGAAATACCCTCAAGTTCGGATGGAACTCCAAGCACACCAAGAAGACCAAGATCCAGAAATCTGAATGAGATTTATGAACAAGGAGAGGTAAGTAACAATACCGGTCTGAATTCATTATTTTCTTTGTATTGTCATGTTGATGACCAAGTTCATTTTGAAGATGCTGTAAATGAAGATAAATGAATTGAAGCAATGAATGAAGAAATTGGTGCAATTGAGAAGAGTAAAACATGGGAGTTAGTGGACCTCCCTGAAGGCAAAGATGCGATTGGATTTAAGTGGGTCTATAAGACCAAAAGCAATGCTGAAGGCAAGATTGACAAACACAAAGCAAGACTTGTTGTGAAAGGCTACAAGCAACAACTAGGCAAAGACTATGATGAAACCTTTGCACCAGTAGCAAGGATGGAAACAGTCAGAACAGTGTTGTCTATTGTGGCACAACACAATTGGAAGATTTATCAGATGGATGTTAAATCTGCATTCCTGAATGGAGTGTTAAAGGAAGAGGTTTATGTTGAACAATTTCCACGCTATGAAGTTGAAGGCCAAGAGCATAAAGTCTGCAAACTGAAGAAGTCTCTTTCTGGGTTGAAGCAAGTTCCAAGAGCATGGTACAATAAAATAGATGCTTATCTGATTGAGAATGGGTTTGATAAGTGTGATGGTGAACCCACACTCTACATAAAGGAGAATGACGGTAATATTCTTATTGTTGTTTTATATGTAGATGATTTGATTTTTACAAGAAATGATGCTTCTCTCATTGCTGATTTTATAGCAGTCATGAAAAGTGAATTTGAAATGACTGACTTGGGCTTCTTAAGATATTTTCTTGGAATTGAAGCAGACCAAAGTGAAAATGGTTTTTTCATTTCTCAAGTTAAATATGTAGAAGCAGTGTTGAAGAGATTTAACATGCATAACAGCAAGGCAGCTATGACTCCAACTGTAATGGGGTTGAAATTGACCAAAGAACACAGCAGCAAGGATTTTGATCCAAAATTGTACAAGAGCATAGTTGGCAGCCTTATGTACTTGACTGCAACTAGGTCAGACATTATGCACGCTGTGAGTTTAATCTCTAGATTTATATAAAGACCGAAAGAAACTCATTGGCAGGCAGCCAAGAGGATTCTAAGGTATGTGAATGGAACGAAGGGGTTTGGTATTTTATACTCCTCTTCTAAAAGTTTCATGTTGATAGGTTACACTGACAGTGATTGGGATGGAAGTGTTGATGATAGGAAAAGAACATCGGGATATGTGTTTCATATGGGATCAGGAGCCATCTCATGGGCTTCCAAGAAGCAACCAGTTGTGTCTTTGTCAATAGCAGAGACAGAGTATGTGGCAACAACAGCAGTAGCATGCCAAGTAGTGTGGCTGAGAAGAGTTCTCAGAGATTTCTATCATGAACAAGAAAAGGGCACAACCATTTACTGTGACAATAGCTCGGCAATAGCATTGTCTAAAAACTTTGTTTTTCATAAAAGGACAAAGCACATAGACACCAAATTTCACTTCATACGTGAATTGGTTAACAATGGTGAGATTGTTTTGCAGCACTGTAGTATAGAGGATCAGTTAGCTAACATCTTGACAAAACCATTGGGAAAGAAAAGTTTTGATCATTTAAGGAAATGCCTGGGTATGCAGAAAAACCCAGCAGTTGAAATTAAAGGGGAGTGTTGGAATATAATTTCAACTGTAGCAACAGTTGAACAAAAATCACAAACTATAACCCCATTGAAGTTCCCTGCGATGCGATCCGTCGCAGATCACCATCGCGTCTTACCCTGTGGCTTCCCCGAGCGCAATCCGATGCAATCATGGGACACGATCACATATCACGAATCTTAGCCAGTGCGCGTTAAGCCCTCCACAACGTTTTGATGCGACCTGAGCCATCGCGGATCGCACATTCACCTGCATATGATCTTAGCCAGTCATACGCTTTTGATGCAATGGCCATTATTTGTTCTTACCTTGTTCACGCCATCGCCATAAGTTTCCTTTCGCCATTTACTTATTTATGTTCCCAAAGGAGGAGGAAGATCAGATCCAGCTCCTGCACATTGAATGCTCAGCTACAACATTTAATAAACATTATGGCCGAGAACAAGAAGAATGTGCCACATGCTGGTGCAGTAAAATATTATGGGTTTCTTACAACAGAGCTGGCCACAAAGCATTTATTAGTTATGAGCTTCCACACAACCGACCTAAGAAGCACAACAGAATGTCCAAAAAGATTAGATTTTGTTCATCATGAACAACAGTTCTTTTTTATATATATTAGAAGAATGTTAGAGAGTGAGTTTTATAAATTTATGAAACGCACAAAAGTGCTGAGATAGTGAAATTGGTTTCTGTAACCGAAGCGTTCCTGATGTAATCCCTCTAAAGAGGAAGATTATTTTGTAACAATTTATTTTTGTTATGATTAAGATCCTGTATTAATAATAGAGCGTTGTTCTCTGTGCAATTTCTTTTTTGCTTGAAATCACCAGAAATTTCCAACATGCTAACCTATGACTATTTCCATGCTGGTAGAATGGTTGTTGTTGATTGTGTTGGTCATAGTGTACACAATGGAAATTTTTCTCATCAACAAATAGAACTTTCTGGTGGTGTTTCTTTTCTTCACTACCCCTTGGCAGGGCCTTGCTGCCATGCAACTGGTCTTGTTTATAAAGATTTGACTTAACTTGCTATATAATTCTTTTTTAGGAACATAGGCCATTTGTTTGTTCGAGTTATAAAAGTCATCACTAAATAGTTAGTGGTTAATCCACTTAGAAATAGGTTAAGGGTTCAATAATTCTTTCCATTTTTTCTTAAAAAATAAGGTATTTGTGTAAATTTTAAAAATATCACCTTGGTTTGAATGAAATAGTTAGTAGTTAATCCACTTAGAAATCTGTTAAGATTTCAATAAATCATTTTAATTCAAAAAAATAAATAAAAAGACGCATATAAATTTTAAAAATATCATCTTAGTGAAAAAAAATTTAATAAACATTAATTTAGTCAAAATTTTGGTTCTTCCGGCTCTACTAAAATTTGTCCCCCTTAAACATACATATTTTGTACTCCAATTTTATAATTCACACCTCCACACTTTCTGACTTTGAAACCAGAAAAAGAAAAGAGACTCAACTATATTTAAAAAAAAAACAATGTATCAAAAATAAAAGAGCTTATTTTCTATTTTAAAAGGGACTATATCACCTCTAGAGGTTTGGTCTCGCTCCCAATGGACGATCTGCTAAGTCGTCCGTGCCACTGTGCAAGTCACGAGTTCAAGTCTCATGTTAACCGTGGGCCGTTCTTGTGGGCTGGGCAGTTCCTCCTAGAGGTTATAGTGGCAGTTGGTGGGATTCGACCCCGTGTAACACGAGTATGGTACCATCGCCATTGCCAATTCCACTAGTCAACAAAAAAAAGACTATATGAAAAGGAAAATAACTTAGCTCTGAAACTACATATAAAAAAACATCTAAAAGAGACTACATCAAATCCAACTTTTCAAAGTTCATATAATCCAAAAATAGTATAAAAAACTCTAAGTCCTTGTTGTAAAAAAAAAGATACAGAAAATATAAGTTTGACCTTTATATTTGGAAAGAGACGGCATAAAAAAACAAAGATCTTAGTCTCTATTTCAAATGATACTAAATAATAAAAGCTTAAAAGAAAAATTACATTTTAAAAGAGATTACATACCAAAAATGCTAAAAGAAACTACATTTTAAAAAAAATTACATACCAAAAAAGAGCTAACAGAAACTATAAAAAACATTTAAGGCCTTGTTGTGAAAAAAATGATATAAAAATATAAGTTTTACCTTTATATTTGAAAAGAGACTACATCGAAAAACAAAGATCTTAGTCTTTATTTCAAAAAATACTAAATAAATAATAAAAGCTTAAAAGGAAATTTACATTTTAAGAGAGATTACATCATAATAATAACAACAATAATAATAATAACTACATTTTAAAAGAGATTACATACCAAAAAAAAGCTAAAAGAAACTACATAGTCGACCCAAAATAGAAAATCGTCCATCTAAGATCGAGAGGTACAAGTTATTAAATTTTCCCATGCTACATGTGAGATTTACAGTTTTATATTAAAAAAAAATATACAAAGATGCATCTAATGCTGCTTCGGGTGTTCGAAGCGAAATTTTCAATTTAGACCAGTGCCAAAGGCTCTCGGCAAGTTGTGCTATAAGATTCCTTTAGCACCCAACACGTTTCACCTAAAATGATCATCGAAAAAAATGGGAAGTGGAAGAGGATTAAACAAGCATGCTCATCAAGAACCACTGTGAGATTATTGGAATGATATATCTCAATGACTAGATGCAAGAAGGAGATAATCTAGCAAAAAGGCATTTCACTGATATCTTGGGTATGTATGACTTTATGGCTATGATTGTTACTGAAATGACTCGAGCTTATTGCAATGAATATAGCTTATAGCTATGACTGGCTATGACTAAACAATGTATATGATCGACTGTGATTGCTGGTTGGCTATGAATGGTGTATGATCCTAAACATGTGTGTTGTATGTAACACATCCTAAGAACATCAAGTTGAGGTATAACCTATTTTTCCACAGGGGTAAGCCTCGTTCCCAGGGTATGTGAAAGTGATCTTCCCTAGCATAGGACTAGATATGATGGGAACAAGTTCTTGCAAAAGAAATTTCTTACAAAGTGTTAAAGATTTAAAAATGTGGAGTGAAGTGTTTTTCTCAATATTTTAGACAACTAAATTAATTAAATAGGAGACAATAATAATAAATGACTCGAGTGAGACTCAATTAGAGCTTCAACAAACTGGATTGAACTCAAACTAACTATGACACCTGTATTGACACCTAGAAAGTGGTTGGAATTAGTTTCTCCAATACTCCCTTTGAATTGCAACCACAAATGTTGTGTGCTAGTTTAAGTCTCAGCATGGCTTACAACTTAAAAAAATTGACATCAACTGGATTTCATTTTCTCTTTCTTTTCTTTTTGACCCTCTAGGCTTTGAATATTTTCAATGTTTTCTTTTTGCTATAGGTTTCAAATTTTAGTTTGTGGTCTAGCACTTCCATTGTTCCACATTGTACATGTATTTATTTGTTATGAAACCAGCTCACGAAAAGATAGATCAATGCCTTAGAATTCAGCCTCTTCGAGGGGGAAACCTCCTTTACATTACACGAATGAATGATTATTTGATGATTCAAATGACAAAACCTCCTTCCTATATATAGGAGTCTAAGGAGTCACAATATAACCCAGCCGACTTAATAATAATAATATAAAGGCACAAAAATAATAGTAGAGGGATTCTATGGGGCACAATAATAACAATATGGGGACAACAGGGCCACAACAATATTAATAAGGGATACAACTACAATATTAATGGGGTAATCACTAGTATTATAGGGACCTAACATGCCCCTCTCCTTCAAAAAAATGTTGTCCTTAACACTTGAGTAGTTCTGGATGCTTCTGTATAAAATTCTCATCCTCCCATGTGGAATCTTCAATGGATAAGTTCTTCCACTTGATGAGATACTTTGAAATTGATCGATTTCGTAGCTGTAGAGTTCTTTTTTCTGTGATTTCTTTTGGTTCCAATATAATTTTTCCTTCCTCGTCAAGTTTTGGCAATATTGTTTGAATTAGGAGCTTGTCGCCTATAACCTTCATTAAACATGAAACATGGAAAACTAGGTGCACTCGAGAAGCTACAGGAAGCTCCAATTTGTATGCCATAGTACCAATCTTTTGCAACACCTTATACGGACCATAATACTTTGGTGATAATTTATTATCCTTCTTAGCTTGCTTGAGGGACATTTGTTTATATGGTTGTAGTCGTAGGAATACCCAATCACCTACATCAAAAATTCTTTCGCAGTGATGTTGATCTGCCTATTGTTTTATTCTATTTTGTGCCAACACGAGGCTATCCTTTAAGAGTTGGAGGACTTGTTGCTGATGCTCGAGGTGATGTTCCACTGCTTGAACCTTAGAATTTTCTCTTAAATATGATGTGATGGATGGTGACTGATATCCATAAAGTGTTATAAATGGGGTCATTTTTGTTGCTGTATGGAAGGAAGTGTTATACCACCATTCAGCCAGAGGCAACCATTTGACCCATTGTGTCTATTTATCATATACAAAGCAACGAAGTTATCCTTCCAAACATTTGTTTACTATCTCAGTTTTCCCATCAGATTGAGGATGATAAGATAAGCTATGAGGTAACTGAATACCAATACAAGAAAATAATTATGTCTAAAATTTCCCAGTGAAAATGGGATCTCTGTCACTTACAATAATCTTTGGGTTACCATCTAGCTTTTGAATTATTTCCATAAACGTGGTAGAAACTGTACCAGCTTTAAATGGATGTGATAATACACAAAAGTGTGCATACTTGGTAAGTCTGTAAACTACCACTATGATGACACTCTTTCCCTCAAACTTGGGTAAACCTGTGATAAAATCCATTGAAACCTCCTCCCAACGTTGTCTTGGAATGGATAAAGGTTGTAATAGACCCGGCGTATTAATTGTTTCAACTTTATTTTGTTGTCAAACCAAACATTCTACCACAAACTTTTGAATATCCAATTTAAGGCCATCCCAAAAAAATTCCTTCTTAACCCTGTGGTAAGTTTTTAAAAATCTTGAGTGCCCTCCTAAGGGAGAAGTGTGCAATTCCATAAGAATCTTTTGTTTGAGTTGTGAATTCTTACAGAGGTATAAGTGATCTTTGTACCATAACGAATCATTTTTCTAACTAAATGTATGAGATGTACTGGAATCTTGTTGTAACTTTCGAATAAGTGCCCACACTTCTTCATCATTCTTCCATTCCTCCCTTTCTTCGTTTATCCCATCTGGTTGGATAATAGAAATGGCACACAACAATGCTTCCACATCCTCATCCTTTCTTGAGAGTGCATCTACCACCACATTTTGCTTCCCTTTTTTGTAGATGATTTCAAAGTCATAACCCAACATCTTTGTGACCCACTTTTGTTGCTCTTCAGAGGATAATCTTTGTTTTAAAAAGAATTTAAGGCTATCATGATCCGTTTTTACCTTGAAGTGTCTTTCCATTAGGTAGGGTCACCATTTCTTAAGTGCATGTAGTATTGCCAACATTTCCTTCTCATAAATAGCTTTGTATAAAAACTTTCCCTTTATTGGAAGACTTTCAAAAGCAATGGGTCTTTCATCTTGCATTAAAACAATACCAATTCCATTTCCACAATAAAGGTTTTTGTGAAGTTCGGTGTAGCTAAGACCGGTGCTTGGCACATTGTCTCTTTAAGATGTTCGGAGGCCTTTGTTTCTTCTGGAGTCCATGAAAATGCATCTTTCTTCAATAATGTTGTTAGAGGTGCTATTATTCTCCCATAATTCTTAACAAACTTGCGATAATACCTTGTCAACCCCAAAAATCCTCACAGATGCTTTATGGATGTGGAGATTTTCCATTCCTTAATGGCTTTAATTTTGCTAGGGTCTACCTTAACTACTTCATGAGATACAATATGACCGAGATATTCCACCTCTTGTACTCCAAAGAAACATTTGGATCTTTTTGCATATAATTGTTTCCCCTCCAATAGTTGTAGCACCTTGTCAACATGTTCAACATGATCCTTCCAAGGCTTGCTGTAAATTAGTATATCATCAAAAAATACTAACACAAATTTTCTAAGGAAGGGTTTGAAAATGGAATTCATCAAACCTTGAAATGTAGAAGGTGCATTGGTAAGGCCAAAAGGCATGACCAAAAATTCATAATGACCCTCATGACTTCTAAATGCTATGTTTGGAATGTCTTCAGTCTTCATTCTGATTTGATGATATCCTGAACGAAGATCCAACTTGGTGAAGTAAATTGATCCATGCAATTCATCCAGTAATTCATCGATGACAGGAATGGAAAACTTATCTTTAATAGTGAGCTTGTTGAGCTCCCTATAATCTGGACATATGTGCCATGATCCATCCTTCTTGTGCACCAATACTACTAGAGCAGAGAAAAAAGTTTGAATAGGTTGAATTATACCAGCCTCTAGCATTTCTGCAACCATATGTTCAATTTCACACTTTTGGGCATAGGATATCTATACGACCTGATGTTTGGAGGAACACTTCTTGGAATCAGATGAATAACATGATCATGATCACAAATATGTGGGAGACCTTTAGGAGTCTCAAATACCTTGGAATGATTCTCCAAGACTTTTTGGAGATCTGGAGAAATAGATGATTTCGATGTGGAAACCTCTAGCGAACATAATTGTGCAATTACACCTCTTTGTTCCATTTTTAGAAGCTTTGTCATACTGTTAGAGCTGATTATATTTCCCAGTTTCCCTACAATACCCCTTAATTAAACTTCCTTTCCTTCCGCATAAAATTTCATGAAAAGTTCTTGAAAATTAAAAGCTATTGTACCCAAGGATTGTAGCCATTGGACTCCTAGTACAACATCAGCACCTCCTATTGGAATAGAAAGCATTGGGCTAGTCAATACATATTCTCCCATGGATAGCTTGATATTATGGCACTTTCCAGAGAAATTTATTGTTCCTCCATTTGCAACCACCACTTGACACTCTGGTGCTAGATATAGAAAGCAATTCAATTCTTTTTCTACCTTACAATGAATAAAATTGTGGGTACTTCTTGAATCAATCAACACTATTACCTTTTTCTTCTTGATTTGTCCTTCTATCTTGATGGTTTGAAGAGTGGTAATTCCAGCCAATGCATTACAAGATATGGTCAAATTCATTTCTTCTTTACCTAGGCTTTTTTCTTGCAGTATATCCTCTTCTTTTGACCTTTCTTGCTCCTTTTCTTCTTTCTCTTCACAATCTATGTAGAATAATTTCTTCTTAGCACACTGATGACCTTTAGTGTATTTGCTATCACAACTGTAACAAAGCCCTTTCACTCTTTTTTCTTCCAGTTGTTGTGGTGTCAACCTTATAGGTTGTGGAAGACTAGGAGCAACAACACTTCCATCTTTATAGTTGTGAGTGGTATGCTTCCTGGTTGCCATAATTTTGCTTTCCATTTTTCTTGCTAACCTGAATGCCTTCTCTGATGAATTGGGTTCCCAAAGGCGAACGTCATGTTGGATATTATCCTTTAAAGTCCCTATGAACACATCAATCCTATGCTCCTCTGGAATATTTTTGACCCTTATGTTCAATTTTTGGAACTCCTCAATGTTCTCTATTATTGAACCCTTTTGTTTGAGACTTATCAATTGGCTAAAAAAATTGTTGCATTTTGTATCCTCATAATGTGCTATCAATTCTTCCATAAAAATTTCCCAAGTGATAATTTCATTACGAGAGCAAAGCCATTGATACCATACAAACTGATTTGGTTCCAAATATAAAGTTGCAATATGTACCTTTTGTGTGTTTTGCACATTATTGAGATTGAAAAATTGCTCCATCCATAATATCCATGTTGCAGGATCCTTGCCATCAAACTTCCTCATATTGATTTTTGGAATATGGTGGGTCTTCGATCCAAAATTAGAGTCTATGAAATCATGATTAACTTTTCTTTTGTTCGCATCATGAGTTTTCTTTGCTACCCTTTCACCATTAGTAAGTATTTCTTGTAGAAAATTTGTCAAATCTATCTTCAAATCATCAATATTAGCTTCCACACCATTCATCTTAGCTTCCATGCCCTTTATCTTAGATTCCACACCATTTATCTTAGCTTCTGTTAGCTTTTGTGAGAGTGAAATTTGTTGCACTTGGTCTTGTAATTTTTATATATCATGTAGCATTTCTTCCTCTTCTTCATGAGTCATGCTAGAGCTTTCAGGTTGCCTACTAGGTGTTTGTATTTTTGTTCGTCGGGGAATCAGTTACTGATAATAATGCTCTACTATGCCCTTTGAATTCCTTCAAAATAATTTCTCAAACCAAGCTTAAGCAAAAAATTTAAAAAATCTAGACACCTTTTTTCACTTTGTAGGAACTCGATATTGCTTTTGATGTATCTCTATAATTTCGGATCATCTAGTTTTGAAATTATGATCTGTAGTAGCCCTTTTTGTCCTCTTTCCAATGCCACCATCTTGATCCCAATTGGATTCTCCAAGGAAGAGTTATGCCAAATCTCCCACAGTGACCTAATTATAGAATAGTTCAGTAGAGCGAACATGTACAACGTGCCTCATGTCCCTGTTTTGACCTTTGGCTCTGAAAAATATATACAGGAAACTATAGTCTGTCGTCTTTCTGTGCCTTCTTACAAAATTTCAATCCAGTGCTCAGAGAGAAAGTTATGACAATTTTCCCCAGGTCACCTATTTGGAATGTAATTCAGGAATCTACAAAAAGACCAAATTCCTCAAATCATATATCCGAAAATATAGCGTGAAAAGCTCTAAAATTAGGATCTGAGGTTTAGTGCGATTTTGTCTCAAATGGTTTTTTTTTTCGCTTCTAAAACCTCACAGAAAAAAAGTTATAGCGAAAATGCCATGATGACCTATTTGGAGCAGTGAAACCCTAGAATCCAAAGCTCCGATACGAAATGTTATGAAACCAACTCACAAAAAGATAGAAAAGATAGATCAACGTCTTAGAATTCAGCCTCTTTGAGGGGGAAACCTCCTTTGAATTACATAAATGAATGATTCTTTGATGATTCAAATGAAAAATCCTCCTTCCTATATATAGGAGTCTAAGAAGTCACAATATAACCCAGCGAACCTAACAATAATAATATAAAGGCACAAAAATAATAGTATAGGGATTCTATGGGGCACAGTAATAATAATATGGGGACAACAGGGGCACACCAATATTAATAAGGGATACAACTACAATAGTAATTCGGTAATCACTAGCATTATAGGGACCTAACAATATTCTACTTGTTCCAAAGTAGGCTTGTATCTCGACTACTGCCACATGTCATCTTTAATTGTGTGCTTTTCATGGTCAAGATTTTGCCGCAATATAATAAAAAATTAGCTCTTTAGAACTCCAATAAATGAAAATATCATTAATACTTTCATCATCCATGTTGTCTTAAACATTCATTTCTGTAACTTCTATGTATACATTATCAAAACACGGTGTTACAAGTCATGCTTCAATAAACTTTAATTCTTTTTCATAATCATCTTGTTTACGTGCACAATGGAAGTGCATGTTAAGATTAAAAATATTTGCATCATTTATGTTCTTTCTCTCCTTGTGCTTCCTTCTCTTCCACTTTTTTACTCACTTCTACTACTTCAAAGATGATTTCTTCCACTTTGTTTTAGACCCAAGTGGGATTATCTCACCAAATAACAATTTATTAATAAGACGTTTTTGTTGCATTATATGCAACCATTCATCTTTAAGCCAACTATTCTTCTTTAAACTTAACATCAACAAGTTGAATTGTTGGACTCACCATAACATTGATTGTTCCAATGGTAGCTTCATTGCCATCATCAGGAATTGTTCTTAGATTCACCAAATCATCATCCACTTGTGCTTGTATAGAGTGGGGTTCAAGAGCATTCGTGTGCTCTTTCTCTGCTTCTAGAAGACCAACATTATTGTTAGGAAACTAGCTCGCAAAAATATATAAAGATAGATCATCAATGCCTTATAATTCAGCCTCTTCGAGGGGGAAACCTGCTTTACATTACACAAATGAACAATTCTTGGATGATACAAATGATAAGACCTCCTTTCTATATATAGGAGTCTAAGATGTCATAATACAATCAGAGCACACATAACAATAGTAATGTAAATGCATAATAATAACAATATGGGGACTACACGGGCACAATAACATAATAACGGGGTTGTAATAATAACAATAAGAGGTTACACTAGTAGTATAGGGAACTAAGATGCCCCTCTCCTTCAAAAAGTGTTGTCCTCAACGCTTGAGTAGTTCTTGATGCTTCTGTATAAAATTATTGTCCTCCCATGTGGAATCCTCGGTGGATAAGTTCTTCCACTTGATGAGATACTCTGAAATTGATTGATTTCGTAGCTATCGGGTTCTTGTTTCTATGACTGCTCCAGGTTCCAATACGATTTTTCCTTCCTCGTCAAGTTATGGCAATATTGTTTGAACCGGGATCTTCTACAACTTTTGAATGAGTGGCCACACTTCTTCGTCCATCTTCCATTCATCCCTTACTTCATGTATCCAATCTGGTTGGATAATAGAAATAGAACAAAATAATGTTTCCACAACCTCATCCTTTCTTGAGAGTGCATCTCCAACAACATTTTGCTTCCCTTTTTTGTAGATGATTTCAAAGTCATAACCCAACATATTTGTGACCTATTTTTTCTATTCTTCTAATGATAATCTTTGTTCCAAAAAGTATTTAAGACTATCATGATCCATTTTTACCTTGAAGTGTCTTCCCGTTAGGTAAAGTCACCATTTCTTAAGTGCATGTAGTATTGCCAACATTTCCTTCTCACAAATTGCTTATTTGAGATGTAGTCGTAAAAATACCCAATCACCTACATCAAAAGTTCTTTCACTGCGTTGTTGATTTTACTATTGTTTCATTCGATTATGCACCAAAGTGGCGTTATCCTTTAAAAGTTGGAGAAATAGTTTTTTATGCTTGATGTGATATTTCACTACTTGAATATTTTTATTCTTGATACACACTTCTATCTTGAGAGTTTGAGGAGTGTTAATTTCTTCCAATGCATTACAAGATATGGTTGGATTCATTTCTTATTGCTCAATGTGATCTTTCACTTCTTGAACATTTTTCTTCTTGATATGTCCTTCTATCTTGAGAGTTTGAGGAATGGTAATTTCTTCCAACGCATTACAAGATATGGTCGGATTCATTTCTTGATGCTCAATGTGATCTTTCACTTCTTGAACATTTTTCTTCTTGATATGTCTTTCTATCATGAGATTTTTAGGAGTGGTAATTCTTGCAAATGCTTTACAATATATGGTTGGATTCATTTTTTCTTTCTCTTGGGTTGGTCCCTAGTGTATATCCTCTTCTTTTCACATTTCTTGATCCTTTTCTTCCCCCCTTCACAATCAATGTAAAATAATTTCTTCTCATCACACTTACGACCTTTAATGTATTTTTATCACAATTTTAACAAAGCCCTTTTGCTCTTTTTTCTTCCAATTGTTGTGGTGTCAACCTTGTAGGTTGTGGAAGGATAGGAGAAATAACACTTCCATCTTTATTGTTTTGAGGGATAGACTTGCTTGTTGCCATAATTTTTCTTTTCACTTTTCTTGCCCTCTCCAATGAATCATGTTCCCAATGACGAACCTCATGTTGAATGTTATCCTTTAATTTCCCTATGGAGACATCAATCCTCTACTTTTCTGGAATATCATTTTCCTTTATATTCAATTTTTGAAAGTCCTTAATGTTCTGAGCCATTGAGCACTTTTGTTTGATATTTATCAATAGGCTAAAGAAGGCATTTCTCTTTGTATCCTCATAATGTGCTATCATTTCCTCTGTGAAAATTGATCACATAACAAGTGGTTTATGAGAACAAAGCCCTTTATACCATAAAAATTGATCCGACTCTAAATAATTATATGTAATGCGTACCTTTTGTAACAGTGGTACACCATGTAGATCAAAATATTTATCCATCTATAGTATCCAATTTACCGGCTCCTTGCTATCAAACTTCCTCATCTCACTTTTTCTTGATTTTAGGAGCTTGAACTTGAAATGAATTTAACTCTATAATTTCAGACCTTTAAGTTTTGAAATTTTGACTTGTAATAGCCTCTAAGTCCTCTTTCTAACTCTGCAAATCAGATCACAATTGGATTCCCGAAGAAAGCTTTATTCCCAATATCCCACGGTGACCTAATTATAGACTAGTTCAATAGTGTCAAATTGTACGAGATGTCACATGTCACGGTTTCAACCTTAGGTTCTGAAAATTATACCCAAACAAAATACAGTCTGTCCTCTTTCTGTATTTCTTACAACATTTCAATTGGATGCTCAGAGAGAAATTTATGACTATTTTCCCAAGGTCTCCTATTTAGGATGTAATTTGGGAGTCTGTAAAAACCCTAACTTCCTCAGATCATATATCAGAAGATATAGCGAGCCAAGATTTGAATTTCAGACTCAACGTTCAGATCGCTTTCTTCTCAAATGGGTTTTATTTTTAGCTTCTAAAACTTTGTAGACAAAATGGTATAGAGAAAATTCCATGATTACTTGTTTTAGATGAAATTCTGGAGCTTGCCAAAATCCTAACTTCCTCACATCATATTGCCGAAAATATAGCGAGACAAGATATGAAATTCGGATTCAAGGTGCACCGTGATTTCCTCTCCAATAAGTTTTTTTCGTTTCTGAAGCATTGCAGACAAAAAGTTATAGAAAAAATGCCATGATGACCTATTTGGAGTAGCGAAACCCTAGAATCCAAAGCTCATATACCAAATGTTAGGAAACCAACTCACAAAAAGATAGAAAAGATATATCAACACCTTAGAATTTAGAATCTTTGAGGGGGAAATCTCCTTTACATTACATAAATAAACAATTATTGAATGATACAAATGACAAGACCTCCTTTCTATATATAGGAATCTAAGGGGTCATAATATAATTAGAGCCCACATAACAATAATAATGTAAGAACACATAATTCATTAAGTTTGGAATTAAATAGTGGATCTAGAATTTCAAAATAACCAAAAAACTCAATTCTGGTGAAGTGCTTGTAATAATGTTTTTCCAATTTTAATGAAATATGTGTTTAAGGGCATAATGATAACAATAGTGGGATTCTATGGGGCACAATAATAACAATATGGGGACTACACGGGCACAACAATATAATAAGGGGGTTGTAATAATAACAATATGGGGTTACACTAGTAGTATAGGGACCTAACCATTATTGTCATCCACTTTTAAGTGGAATTCACCAAACTCTACAGATTCATATTAATTACTCCCCCTTACACCAAAACTCCTTTCAAGGATATCCCAAACCTCTTTGATTATCTTTGCATCTGAACTGAGGGGAAAAACAATATGATCTACGCATTCCTTTATGCATTATAATGCGAAGGATTTTTTTTTCCTTTTGTGAACCAACTCTTTGAAACAAACATCAAACCACTGATATTGTTGCTTTGAATTTTTGAGCCTCTTTGTTTTTCCCATTTGTTAAGCAGTGATAGAATGCATTTCAACAAAAAAAATCAACTCGAATACATAACCATTTTTCTACAATAAAATCTTATACCTTAAGATTACACTTTTGCAAACTTTCAACAATTCACTTAATATAATCTAGCTTCCCTATCGACCTTTTTGATGATGCCACGGTAAGCCACTCATAATACAATTATACCGAATAGCTTGCAAAATTTGAACAGTTCACGTAATATGGTATAACTTCTCTATCGGCCTTTTCAAGGTGACATGGTAAGCCACTCATAACGCAACTATACGCAAACAACATGCCCCCCTTTTAATAATACTCACAAGTTTTACTTAAAACAAAACGTGATCATACAAGGAGATTTATGAAGAAAGCGTAAGACGAAGCTTTATTGAAAGGAATTCCTTATGCACTTTTCTCATAAGCACATGAGAAATTTCGTTTAAGAAAACACCATACGTACTTTGACTTTTATAAGAAATTAAACCATTATTTGGATTTGGACTTCGTGGTCCAAATATTCAAAATATTCATGCTTTATTTGACCTTTCAAACAAATCTGTGACTGCAAATTTGTACTTTTTGTAGCGAACACACTTTGCAATGAAGAAAACAACTACGGTTTTGTACCTGCTTTTGACCTTTTGTGCCTCATGCTCTTTAATCAGAAATTATCCTACTAACCCAAGGGTTAAATTTGATGCCCGTATGCATGTATTTGGCTTTTTAACATGTAAAATACTTTCTATTTCAAAATCTACACGTCGTCTCTAACTTGCTAATAATTTTTCAAAATGTCATATTGACGGGCATATTAAAAATGACCAGTTTTAATTTTATTTTATATATTAAAAATTACAAGTTTTAATTTTTATTTATATATATAACTTGGAAATTTAGCAGAAATAACGTGGTTAAAACTTAAAGGTGAGTGTGAATCGTGATTAATACATTCCATAATGATCCTTGCGACTGGACCTAAATAGCGTGTAATTTTGTCTTAGTGTGAATCATGATTAATACTTTCTTTAACGATCCCTCACACCTGGATTTGAATTGGGTGTAATTTTGTAAAGGTTACAACTTACGACTTATAGGAGGAAGCCATAAATCTCAATGCTATAGCAATTAATCGGGTTGGTGACATCCCAACTACCCACTGCCTTTATTTGCTTGTTTTCCAATTTGCAAGTTCCAAATTCCAATCAACTGTTGTCTGCAAGTTATTGCTTGATGTGAATTTTCATGAGGAGCAAGGGCATAGGCATAACGGTGCAAAATCTAGAAATTCGAAGGGGCTACATAACCTGGATTCCTGGAACTCAATAGACTACTCGCATTCCTGAAACTCAACAGACCACTGACAGTGTCACACAGTCTGAGCCTGATCCCTGGAACTCAACGAACCACTAGCAGTGTCGCACAGTCTAACCATGAAGAACTTTCAAGAATAAATAACCAGTAAGTGCATACCTTGTTTTCTGGGTTCTGATTATTTTGTTTCGAAATCATTGGTTGACACAATGGTTTTCCCCTTCTCCCTTGCTTTTCTATGTTTAAGAATAAAATGGTTACAGTTGCAAATTAATTAATGCATAAAGGAAAATAATGTCTATGTTACCATAGCAAAGTTTATTTGTATAAAAACCTTATTGTCTTATTTCTTCATATTTTCCTTGTCTTATCTCTCCGTCTCTCTCTTATTGTCTTATTTCTTCATATTTTCCTTGTCTTATTTCTCCGTCTCTCTTTGGTTGTTTTTAGTGAGTCAATCAATCACTCACAAGCCTGAGTCGGTCATGCCCCTGTTTGCTTTATTTTATCTATTTTGAGAGTCTGTTCTGTTCAAATTTTTTTCGCTTTCTGTCTACTTAACTACTGTTGTATTGTATATTTTATATTTCTATGTATTTTTAGGTGCAATAATTTAGGGAGGTTACATTTCATCAGATGAGGCGTTACTGGTGGCAATAAGTGATGGAGATTAATAGGGTTTTATTTTAAAAAGATTTTAAATGGTTACTTGAATAATGACAAATCTATCATACAATAATCATGTTAAGCCAGTACATATCTTCTCTTTCCTTTATACACATCTCAAATAAAAAAGCTATCATTTATGAGGATCTCAATAAACCATAAACCATTTCAAAAAAGTCATCAAATCATTTTGTATGATAACACTGATCAAATCATTGTGCACTATGTTGACTAGCATACTTACATAAAAATATCATGACTTTTTAGGGACATGATAGGAAAACAATAAATTTATTCCAAATCTTATCTTCAGTTTTTTCACACAACTCATGTACATTTTTTCAATTTAATATTCCCCAGTTGCCATTGGCGTTGTTTCACTTTTTGGAGTTTTAAGTTGAAATCTGGCTAAACAATTTTTTTTATTAAATCTTGATATCTAATTATTTAAAATATATTTTAATTATATGTGTTGGCATCCTAATTATATGGGTTGACATTCTAAGAAAAATTTCCAATACTTATATATACAATTTGCAAAAATTAGATAAAACTTGTGCAAATAAATATTAAAAGTCATATGATGGGCAATTTAAAAGTAAAACCATCATAAAAAAAAAAATTGATGGGTAGGAGCACCCATCAAATTTAACCGTTGTACTAACCTCGCACATTCCATATACTGTGTTTTCACATTTATCTTTTTTTAAATTATTGTAACGCTACCATCACACTTTTCAAGATAGGTTGATGATATGATGCACAAAAATTCAATGTTTTAAGCTATGTTGCACAAGTTTTTGGTATGCAGGTATTTCGGGTACCGGGAAAAAGTATCTGGTAAGGCTAGAAGCTTTCCCCCAACTTACAACAAATGTCAAACTGGGAGCGACAATAATGTAATGTATTGAAAGTTAATATATGTTAGAAATAAAAATAAAATAATATATTTCTTTCCATCCAAAAATTGATAATTAAATTCCATCTTGCATATTCCATGTTGCAATGAAATATGTAAAATATTGAACTTTGAAACACTACTAGAAAAAATCAAAATATTAATCCATTAACAATTTGCTAATGAAATTCCTTGCTAGAAAAGAAACATGCAGGACGCTGAAACTTAAAAAAGGCTATTATTAGTCGATTATTATGTGATTTCATGCAATACTATATTATATTCAACTTTGAAATTCAAGTTTGGAAATCTATAAAATGAAACTGACTAGCATGGTAATTTATCTCTTTCTTACCATCCCTGTAATTTGTTGAATCTTATCATTTACACTTCAAATAGACTTCAAGAAAGTAGACATATTTGCAAATGTCGAACTTCAAGGTCTGCAATAGAAGCTTCCAAGTAATGATTGGAAATTGTCTATATTTTGTTGAAACCTTTACTACATCTCCAAGTTTTTGTCGCTTTACAAAGCCCATGCAGTCTAGCCCCCTGACCTATCATATATCACTTAGAAAATTAACAAATGATAGCTTCTGTGCTCAAAACAGGTACCTGAAACGTCAAAATTTTTTGTACTGAAGCTCCCCAAAAGATCCAAAGTACCCTTTGAAGCTCTCAGCAATTTTGTAAAGTTTCCTACCAACTCCTAAGCTCCTAGAACCATGGGAGCGTAGGGTACGTTCTCTCCATTGTCTAGGAGCAGTCCCCATGTTACTATGGTTTTAAGTTTGTTGTTGTCATCACATGTTCTCTCTTTCCATGGGTGTGATGAATCTTATAGTTTTTTTTAAACATGTCGACTTATGATTTCTTCTTTACCTTCAATGGTTTCATAGTGTCACTAACAAATTATTTCTCCTCATGCATTCCACTCATCCTCACTTTGACAAACTTTTTTAAAAATTCAAATTTTTTATTTCGTACCACTTTTGGAACTTCTCTACCTTGGCTTCTTCACAATAATGAATTTCTTAGAATAGCGTAGGCTTTTGGCCACCTTACATTCTCTATACTCTCTCAAGGAGTTTTATACAAGCTCACACTCTTGTTTTTGCTGCTCTTAAGGAGTCTTATGTAGCTTGTACTCTGATACCATGTTAAAGATTGAAAAATATGGAGCAAGGTTCCCTTCTCAATATTCTCAACAGCTAAATATATTACATAGGAGATAATAGTAATAAATCACTAGACTGAGAGTCAATTAGAAATAAACCGAATTGGACTGAACTCAAACTAACTATGAAACCTAAATTGACACCTAACTGGTGGTTGAAATTAGTTTCTCCAATAGAAAGACACTTTTGAATCCTTATTTGATAATGGCAGTTAAGACCTTGATGTTTGCTCTCATTTTGCTTAATGGAACCTTCCATTTGGTGCAATCTATTAGTTGTAATGTCATTACGAAATAGCTCAGTAGTTCATGTGGATATTATGCATTATTAGGACCTGAGTGCTTGTAAATGCATTGTTTTCTGTAATGATTAGGACCTGAGTGCTCGTAAATTCATTATTTTCTCAAATGATTATGTAATAAAGGATTGTACAAACACCTCCGTAGAAATGAAAAATGTCCTTTTACATCACAACTCTTTCATGAAATAACTACCGATTGAATGTTGTCTCGTATATATGGGAAACACAATTCAAAGTTTATAAAACTGCTCTAATAAACATTGGGAATCTATAACATGAGTGACAAAAATTGAAGAGAAAAAAAGATGGAACAGAGGACTGCACTTCTCAGTATTACGAATCAGTTAAACAAGATTACATTCGAAACATCAGTAATAAATGATAGGAGTTAAACTTGACTTAAAATAGACTCAATGAAACTAAGCTAGGACACTTGGAGGGATGATTTTGACACCTAACTAGTGGTTGGAATTAGATTTTCCAACACGCCCCCTTAAATACAACCAGATAAAAATTTAATTGGGATACCTGCTAGTCTATGTCTCAACTAGACTTACAATTTAAAAATTTTAATTCAACTACATTTACTTTTCTTCTTCTCTTCTCCCAGATCCTATAGCCTCTAAATTATTTTACCTATTTCTTCTTGTTGTATCCTTCAAACCTTAGTTTCATCATTTGCTTGTGTAGGTCTCCCATTCATCTAGGTTGTTTAAGCATGTGCTCGGCTTCTTCGAAAAGTGACTTGTATATGGGCTTTTGCCACATATTATCTTATGTATTTTTCTTTTCATCATCAATCTACTGCAACATAAGATTATAATAAAATAATAATTCTTCAGGACTTCAAAACCTAAAAATTTCATTAATATCTTCATCATGCATGTTGTCATTAAACATTCATTTCTGCAGCTTCTATGTAGACCTTATCTAGACATGGCATTGCAATCCATGCTTCAAGGAAATTTAACTATTCTTCAAAATTATTTTTCGTACTTGCACATTTAAAATCAATGGTAACTGTAAAAACATCTGCACAACCACATTGGTTCTATTCCTTGTCCTCTACAATGAGAGATTCCTTTTGTTGTGCTTTATTTCTGCCTATCCCCCTGTCTTTGTTTCCTCTTTGTGGGCTATCTCTGTCTCTGTCTCTATCTCTTCCACTTATGTATTACTTTGTGCTATTGTAAATAGGTTTTCTTCCACTTGGTTTCTAGATTCAAGTGGGATTGTCTCACTGAATAGTATCAAGTCAATATGATGTTTTTGTTGCATCACCTACAACCATTCATCATTTGCCAACAATTCTTCATCAAAATTTACATCAGCAATATTAATTGTTGGATTCACCATATCATTGACTGCTCCAATGGTAGTTTCATTATCATCAACAAGCTCTATTGCTAGATTCACAAAACTTTCATCAGCAAGCTATGTTGATGGTTTTACAAAATATTCATCAGCAAGCTCTGTTGCTGGATTTACCAAACTTTCATCAGCAAGCTCTATTGCTAGTTGTACCAAATATTCATCAACAAGCTCTATTGCTAGATTTACCAAAATTTCATCCACTTGCAGCTGTGCACAATGGGGTTCATGAGCATCTACATGCTCCTTCTCTCTTGCTTCTATGACTTCTTCATAGACATCATCCACTTGTGGTTGAGTAGAGTGGTATTCTAAATTTTTTTTGTGTCATTGTAGATTTGATGCTATAGATCCACCTTCATCTTCAACTTCAATGCTCCTTCTTACACCAAAAATCCTTTCAAGGGTATCCCAAGCTTTCTCATGTTGCACTTCTAGCTCTGCTTCTGCCTTTGTTTATGTTTTCTCTTTATGGGCTTCCTTCTTTGCCTCTTCCTCCATTTCTGTTTCTATCTCTTCGAATTTTTCACTAACCTGTGCCACTGCAAACAACTTATATTACACCGACTCAATTGGGCTTTTCTCACTGAATAACATCATGTCTATATGATGTTTTTGTTGCATTACCTACAAAAACTCCTCATTAGCCAATAATTATTCATCAAAATTTACCTCAACTATATTAGTTGCTAGATTCAACATAGCATTCACTGCTCCAATGGAAACTTCACTGTGCTCAGCAAGCTCTGTTGTTGGAATAACCAAAATTTCATAAGCAAGATATGTTTCCAAAATCATCATATTATCATCAACAAGCTTTGTTGTTGGAATCACCAAGTTTCCGTCCACTTTCGGTTGTGCACAGTGGGGTTCACGAGCATCTACGTGCTCCTTCTCTCTTGCTTCTATGACTTCTTCATAGACATCATCCACTTGTGGCTGAGAATAGTGGGATTCAACAAACTTTTCATCTCGTTGTAGATCCACTACTATAGATCCACCTTCATCTTCAACTTCAATGCACCCCCTTACAGAAAAAATCCTCTCAAGGGTATCCCAAGCCTTTTTGGCTTTCTTAGCTTCTGAAATAAGGGGAAGAATGTTGTCATCCACAAATTCTTTTATGTGTGTCAATGCAAAGACATCCTTTTCCCTCTTCACTTCCCGATCTAGAAAGATCTAAATATCTCTTGTTTTCACTTTGACCTTCTTAGCCTCTTGGCTTTTCCCATTTGAGCACTGAGAGAATGTGGCTCAACAAAGAAATCAGTCTTCAAACATAGCAATAGAATTCTTTGCTACACAAATTCAAAAAAATAGGTCTACATGTTTTTAAAAGATAATGCTCTATCAAAGGCTTTCACAAATCCTTACAATATTCCAATATTGTCAACAATTTTGAACAATAAATTAAAAAAAGGTTCTATTTTTTAAATCCTTAAAAGAATCCCATACAATAAGTTCTATTTTTAGTACAAATCATTAACCAAAAAACACAATTTGAAAAAAAATAAAAGAACCTTTTAGAACACAGAAACTTCGAAACTCATTAAACACGAGCCTTCAAAAAAATACAATGACATATGATGATGAAGACTTTGAAATAAGATTTGTTGAATTTCTTAAAAGATTCGAGGAGGCTCCCTTGAATTTTTCTAAACTTTGACTACTATACCTCTTTCCGCGTGAGTTGTTGCAGCTCCTTTTTTTTAATATTACAAGTAACACTTTGTGTGGTGGACAGAGGCCACGTTGGTTGGGAATCGCTGTAAGGAATTGAAACTA
Source organism: Pinus tabuliformis (assembly GCA_031772625.1). Lineage (NCBI taxonomy): Eukaryota > Viridiplantae > Streptophyta > Pinopsida > Pinales > Pinaceae > Pinus > Pinus tabuliformis. The sequence goes on along the minus strand of CM062815.1, from coordinate 542,604,861 downwards.
ATACTTATCTTTATGCTTTTCATTGGCGTTAGTAACGCTTTCTATGAACTTTTGGGCTGCATTAATAACGCAGGTGGATTAACTTCTCCGATGCATTATTGTGGATGCAGTTCAACCTCCTTCTTCAGAACTAACTTTCTCTTTATTGCTTCTTGGCAAGATTTTTCAAGTTTCTTCAAACTTTTGTTGCTCCCTCAAAGAATATTATGCAAACTCACTTATTCTCTTCACTGCTCTTTCTTCGCTCATGTTGTTTCTCTCTGAGGGAGTCTTATGCAAACTAGCTTATGTTCTCTTCTACTGCTCTCAGGGAGACTCATGCAGGCTAAGCTCTAATACCATGACAAAAGTTGAAAACTCTTTTGCTCCACGTTTTGGTCTCTTCAATTTTTGTCCATAATGTGTCAAGAATTGATGAGTCTGAGCTATGGCATTCCAGATATGGCGACATACCATTCAAGTGTCTAAGTCAACTTCAGAAACAGTCAATCGTCATTGCTCTCCCTACTATGAATAAATAAGAGTGTAGTTGTAAAATTTGTGTTCTTTCCAGGTATAAAAGAGACATATTTCCCACATCTCCCTATAGAGAAAAAGAGCCTTTAGAGCTTTTCCATATAGATATATGTGGCCCAATGTAGACAAAGTCTATTGGTGGTAATCGTTACTTTCTGACATTCGTTGATGATTATAGTAGGGAGACATGGGTGTATTTTCTCAAAAACAAATCAAGGGAGGAATGATTTCATCGAAAGATTCTTTTATGAATGTCAATGCAAATGCATCCTTTTATCTCTTCACTTCCAAATTTAGAAAGATCGCAAACATCTCATGCTATCGTTTTGAATTTCTCAGCCTCTTGGCTTTTCCTATTTGTTGAATGTGGGCTTACTACGACACAATAAGCAAAACAAACTATAAACATCACATCTAACGGCAATAAAAATTGTTTTTGCTTCCAAAAAACAAATCTACAAATTTTCAAAAAAAATACATTCACAAAAACTTCTAAAAAATATCACAATACCCAGAATCAATTGGAAAAATGTCCCTTTCTCTAAATCTCCTTTTTCAACCCAAAAAAAATGCAACACCCTCTTTTTTTTTTTTTTTTTAATTCACTTTTTTCATAAAGCTCTTTTAAACCAAAAAATTAAAATACCCTTTTTCCAAATTCTCTTTTTAAAAGAGCTCTTTTAAAAAATATAGTGCGCTTTAAAAATATTACATAAAATCCTCTCCTTAGCTCTTTAAAATTATTTGCAAGAAAATCTTTTCCGTAACTCTTGAAAATAATTTTTTCTTACAAATGACTTACTCCCATCTGAAATCATACGTTTCCAAAAAGCTCATTAAACAAACAAACGTATTTTGAAATGACTCACTAGTACCTTTCTTAAAAATCGTGAAGTTTTGACTTTTCAATTAAAAAACGCTGATCGTTTTGTCTTGTATCTTGCCGTAAATTACTATAACGCATTGTGCATCATTAGGATGGAGTCTGAGGCCGGAAAGCGTTTGTCCACGAACGCTACTCTTAAACCTTCTCTGTTGCGTTATAAGGCCTAACGCTTCTGCAGAATTTTTGGGCTGCCTTAATAATGCAGTGGATTAATTTCTAACTTGCATTTATGGGGATGAAGTTTAATTTTTTTTAATTTCAGTGTTTTTTCTTTTTTTGGAGAATTGGCCATTTTTTTGTTGTTTATTTGCAGATTTCTTTAATCTTTTTCAAACTCTTGTTGCTCTCTAAAAGAGTTTTATGCAGATTGTACTTCTCTCTTCGGTTACATTGTTGTTGTCTCACGGACGCGTATGCAACTAGCTTATATTCTCTTCTGCTGTTCTCAAGAAGTCTTACAGGGTAAGCTCTAAGCTCTGATACCATGACAAAAAATTGAAGAAAACAAAAAAATGGAGCAGAAGACTGCAATTCTCAATATTATAAATCAGTTAAATAAGATTACATTCAAACATGAGTAATAAATAACTGAAGTTAAACTTGACTTAAACTAGACTCAGTGAAACTAAACTAATACACTTAGAATAACTATTTTAATAGTAAAAAATAATTTCCCTAACAATGAAAATAAACACAATGCCCCTACCTTTATCAATAATATTTTGAATGTCCACATAAATGCTGGAACAAGGTGACAATTGGAAAGCGTTTTTGCCTTTGCATATGTTGTAGTAATTTATTATATTTAGCAGTGGTGGGAATTAAATTCTTCAACAAGGAAAATACACGGGAAGAAGGTGACAATTTAGAAAGCGTTTTTGTCTTTGCATATGCTGTAGTAATTTTTTTATTTATAGCAGTGGTGGGAATTAAATTCTCCAACAACGAAATTACACACAATGTTCATACCTTTATCATTGAAATTTCAAATGTTCACATAAATGCTAGAACAAGGTGACAATTTGGCAAGCGTTTTTGTCTTTGCATAAGGGGTAGTAATTTATTATATTTAGCATGTTGAAATTATAATTTAAACTGCAGTGAATAGTTGAACAGCAGAAGTGACTTTACTTCAACAATTCTGCAGATTTTTTCCTGCGATGCCATCTGGTTGCATATCGCATTTTTTCCTTGTCTCATTTTTGTTACCTTTTGTTTTCTATGATCGCGATCTTGCGATGCGATCAGATCGCAGATCGCAGATCGCATCCTTCAGTGTTTTCTGTTTGTTTGTCCCTGACGCAATGTTGCGATACAATCTTTGATCCCACCTTCGCCACGCTGATCACCGTTGTCCACTTGTCTTGATCCGTTGCCCCACACTTATTCCCATTCTTTTAAGCCACCACCATTACCGTCCTTTTCGTTCTGTAATTGTTTTTATGTTTCTGAAGGAGAAAGATAAGATCCAGCGCTGCGTCATTACTTATCAACAACCACATTAAAGAGAAGAATGACCGAAAGTGAAAAGAATCAACCTCGAGTCGTCGTAGCATTTATCAGCCATGGGTTTCAACACCACCGACTCAAGAAATACAATAAAAGATCAGATTTTGTTCATCATGAGCTACAGATAACAGTAGAGTCCCCATCAGTGAAGTTAACATGGTTGGTGGATAAGTTATGACCCCTTCCCACACTGTAAAAGGCAAAAAAAAAATGTAATGCACTATAAAATGCAGACACAACAGTGTAAAAAGAGTGAGTTTTGTAATTTCTAAAATGAACAACAGAGCTGAGATAATGAAATTGATTTCTGGAACTGAAGCATTCCTGTTGTAATCCATCTAAAGAGGAACACTATTTTGTAATAGTTTTTTTTTTGTTATGATTAAGATTCTGTATTGAAACATAGTGTTGTTATTTATGCAATTTCTTTTGTGGTTGAAATTACCAGAAATTTCCAACATGGTATCAGAGCCAGTCTAGGCACTCGGTGAATCAAAAAATAGAATTTGTTTTTTCACTGTAGGAGATGTTAAGATGGTAGATGCTGGAACTGGTTTGACAAATTCCCAACTGCCACAGTTTAATGGGAAAAATCACAGTTGTTGGTCCATAAAAATGAAAGCATTGTTTGCTTCTTAAGGAATATGGGAGCTGGTTGAAACTAGCTATGGTGAACCTACAGATACAACAACATTGGCTGCTTTGATAGTAGCATAAAGAGACCAGTTGAAGAATGACAGGAAGAAGGATACAAAGCCCTCTTTTTTCTCTTCTAATCAGTACATGAAAGTGTTTTTCCACGGATTGCAGCAGCAACAAAATCCAAGGAGGAATGAGATATTCTCAAAACTGCCTATCAAGGCATAGAGAAGGTGAAGACTGCAAAGTTGTAGATGTTGAGGAGAGACTTTGAAACACTCAGCATGAAGGAATCTGATACAATAGATTCATTCTTCACTCAGGTTATTGGGTTGATAACCCAGATAAGATCTCATGGTGAGATTCTTGAAGAAAGAAGGATTGTAGAGAAGATCTTGAGAAGTTTACCCTCAAGGTTTGAAGCTATTGTCGTAGCAATAGAAGAAATAGAGGATCTCTCACAGTTCACAGTAGATGAACTGAGTGCTTCTCTTATGTCTCATGAACATAGACTGAGTAGAGGAACAGATTCCTCTTTTGAGCAAGCATTCGAGACTCATATGTCTTTTTGCCAAGGAAAAGGTCGAGGCAGAACAAATAATAGAGGTCGAGGAAGAAGCCGAAACAAAGGCAGAAATAATCCTGCAAGTACAAGCGGAAGGAACTGCAATCAGAACCAAGTTGAAGGTTCAAGCAAACAACAAGCTCATGGACAAAGGTATGACAAATCCCAAGTCCAATGTCATTATTGTAAGAAATATGGGCACTACGCCAATGAATGTAGGAAAAACCAAAATGACATGAATAGTAAGCAGAATGATAATTTTTCAAATGAAGAAGATAAGAATCCAAAGATTGTGCTGTTAACATGTAACATTGCACAAGACAAACAAGAACATTTTTGGTTCTTAGACTCAGGTTGTAGTAATCATATGACTGGAAATATTGCAATGTTTGCCAATCTGGATGAAATTGTGAAATCTGAGGAAACAATAGGCACTGATAGTAAAATATCTGTCAAGGGTAAGGGCGGAGTCAGAATCCAAGCAAGAAATGGAGAACAAACGATTGTGCCAGAGGTATACTATGTACCTGGTCTGAAATGTAATCTTTTGATCATTGGATAGCTCATTAACAAAGGTTACAATGTGTTCTTCGAAGATGATATGTGTACAATCAGAGACATACCTCCAAGTAAGAAGATCATTGCACAGATGCACATGAACAGCAATATAATGTTTCCTCTCAAACTTAGGGCAGATTTGAAGGAAGGAAGAACTATTGCAGCTGTAACACAAGAAGTCTTTCAGGAACAAGTGAAAGATGAGAGTTGGTTGTGGCACTTGAGATTTGGACATCTCAATTTCAGAGGCTTGAATCTGTTGCATACAAAGTGAATGGTAAAGGGATTTCCATTGATCGAGAAACCAGATAGCATTTGTGAAGGTTGCATCTTGGGAAAGCAACACAAAGAAAGCTTTCCAGCAAGAAAGAGTATAAGGGAAAAAACACCCTTGGAAATTGTTCACTCTGATGTGTGTGGACCGATGCGAATAGCATCATTTGCCGGAAATAAATATGTTTTAACTTTCATTGATGATTACACCAGAAAGACATGGGTGTATATACTGAAACAGAAGAGTGAAGTGTTTGAGAAATTCCGCCACTTCAAAACTCTTGTTGAGAAGCAGTGTGGGTATTATATCGAAGTGCTCAGAACAGATAGAGGAGGAGAGTATATCTCCAAAGACTTTCTGCATTTTTGCAGAGAGAATGGCATACAAAAGCAGTTCACCGCGAGGTATACACCTCAGAAAAACGATGTTGTTGAAAGGAAGAATATGACCATTCTTGACATGGTCAGAAGTATGCTGAAGGCAAAACACTTGCCGCATGAGTATTGCACAGAAGCTGTCACTTGCGCAGTTTACATCTTGAATAGATGCCCAACTAAACTTGTCATGAACAAAATACTAGAAGAGGCATGGACTGGTCAAAAGCAAATTGTCACTCACATGAGAGTATTTGGTTGTGTAGCATATGCACATGTATCGGATTAGATAAGGAAGACGCTTGACAGTAAGGGGGAGAAGTGTGTTTTTATTGGCTATTGTGATGAGTCAAAAGCATACAAACTCTATAATCTATCCATTAAGAAATTGATAGTAAGAAGAGATGTACAGTTCATTGAAGATGAAGCTTGGAATGGAAGCTTAGAGAAGACAGTGAATGTGAAGACAATTATGTCTCACGAAGAAGAAGAGGAAGCGACAACAACAAATAATCCTTCCTTGGTGGCTCCTCCTCCACCACAGCGAGTACAACAAACCACACCACAAGCTGGAATTCGAACAGCCTTGATAAGTCAAGGAAGTGCTTCTCCAAGCACATCACAGGGATCAAAAATACCCTCAAGTTCGGAAGAAACTCCAAGCACACCAAGAAGACCAAAATTCAGAAATCTGAATGAGATTTATGAACAAGGAGAGGTAAGTAACAATATCGGTCTGAATTCATTATTCGCTTTGTATTGTCATGTTGATGACCCAGTTCATTTTGAAAATGTTGTAAATGAAGATGAATGGATTGAAGCAATGAATGAAGAAATTGGTGCAATTGAGAAGAGTAAAACATGGGAGTTAGTGGATCTCCGTGAAGGCAAAGATACCATTGGAGTTAAGTGGGTCTATAAGACCAAAAGCAATACTGAAGGCAAGTTTGACAGACACAATGAAAGACTTGTTGTGAAAGGCTAGAAGCAGCGACAAGACAAAGATTATGATGGAACCTTTGCACCAGTAGCAAGGATGGAAACAGTTAGAACAACGTTGTCTATTGTGGCACAACACAAATGGAAGATTTATTAGATGGATGTTAAATATGCATTCCTGAATGGAGTGTTAAAAGAAGAGGTTTATGTTGAACAACATCCAGGCTATGAAGTTGAGGGCCAAGAGCATAAAGTCTGCAAACTGAAGAAGGCTCTTTATGGGCTGAAGCAAGCTCCAAGAGCATGGTACAACAGAATAGATGCTTGTCTGACTCAGAATGGGTTTGATAAGTGTGATGGTGAACCCACACTCTACATAAAGGAGAATGATGGTACAATTCTTATTATTGTTTTATATGTAGATGATTTGATTTTTACTAGCAATGATGCTTCTCTCATTGCTGATTTTAAAGTAGTCATGAAAAGTGAATTTGAAATGACTGACTTGGGCTTCTTAAGATATTTTCTTGGAATTGAAGTAGACCAAAGTGAAAATGGTGTTTTCATTTCTCAATTTAAATATGTAGAAGCAGTGTTGAAGAGATTTAACATGCAGAACAGCAAGGCAGCTGTGACTCCAACTGTAATGGGGTTGAAATTGACCAAAGAAGACAACAACAAGGATTTTGATCCAAAATTGTACAAGAGCATAGTTGGCAGCCTTATGTATTTGACTGCAACTAGGATGGACATTATGCATGCTGTGAGTTTAATCTCCAGATTTATGGAAAGACCAAAAGAGACTCACTGGCAGACAACCAAGAGGATTCTAAGGTATGTGAATGGAGCGAAGGGGTTTGGTATTTTATACTCCTCTTCTGAAAGTTTCATGTTGACAGGTTACACTGACAATGATTGCGCTGGAAGTGTTGATAATAGGAAAAGCACATCGGGATATGTGCTTCATATGGGATCGGGAGCCATCTCATGTGTTTCCAAGAAGCAACCAGTTGTGTCTTTGTCAATAGCAGAGGCAGAGTATGTGGCAGCAACAGCAGCAGCATGCCAAGCAATGTGGCTGAGAAGAGTTTTCAGAAATTTGTTTCATGAACAAGAAAAGGGCACAACCATTTACTGCGACAATAGCTTGGAAATATCATTGTCTAAAAACTCTGTTTTTCATAAAAGGACAAAGCACATAGACACCAAATTTCACTTCATATGTGAATTGGTTAACAATGGTGAGATTGTTCTGCAGCGCTGCAGAACAGAGGATCAGTTAGCTGACATCTTGACAAAACCATTGGGAAAGAAAAGTTTTGATCATTTCAGGAAATGCCTGGGTATGCAAAAAAACCCAGCAGTTGAAATTAAAGGGGAGTGTTGAAATTATAATTTAAACTACAGTGAATAGTTGAACAGCAGCAACGACTTTACTTCAACAAACCTGTAGATTTTTTCCTGTGATGCGATCTGTTCGCATATCACATTTTTTCCTTGTCTCATTTTTGTTACCTTTTGTTTTTTGCGATCGCGATCTTGTGATGCGATCAGATCGTAGATCGCAGATCGCATCCTTCAGTGTTTTCTGTTTGTTTGTCCCTGACGCGATGTTGCGATACAATCTCAGATCGCACCTTCGCCAAGCTGATCGCCGTTGTCCACTTGTCTTGATCCGTTGCCCCACATTTATTCCCATTCTTTTAAGCCACTGCCATTACTGTCCTTTTCGTCCTTTAATTGTTTTTGTGTTCCCGAAGGAGAAAGATAAGATCCAGCGCTGCACCATTACTTCTCAACAACCACATTAAAGAGAAGAATGACCGAAAGTGAAAAGAACCAGCCTCGAGTCGTCGCAGCATTTATCAGCCATGGGTTTCAACACCACCGACTCGAGAAATACAGCAAAAGATCAGATTTTGTTCATCATGAGCAGCAGATAACAGCAGAGACCCCATCAGCGAAGTTAACACGGTTGGTGGATAAGTTATGACCCCTTCCCGCACTGTAAAAGGCAAAAAAAAAAATGTAATGCACTATAAAATGCAGACACAACACTGTAAAAAGAGAGTGAGTTTTGTAATTTCTAAAACACACAGCAGTGCTGAGATAATGAAATTGATTTCTAGAACTGAAACGTTCCTGTTGTAATCCCTCTAAAGAGGAAGACTATTTTGTAACAATTTTTTTTGTTATGATTAAGATCCTGTATTGAAACAAAGCCTTGTTCTCTGTGCAATTTCTTTTGTGTTTGAAATTACAAGAAATTTCCAACATAGCAGTGGTGGAGTATTGAGAAATGTGTCTATTTAGAAACGGGTTGTTGTCTTTATTAAAACGACTAATACTCCCTTTGTAGCTGTAGTGTTGGCCGTTGCAGGTCCCAACTCGAAGTAGGAGCATATCCCCGTTCACTTGTTATATTCCCATTCACTTGTTTTCCAGCCAAGAGATCATTGAACCTTTCGTTGACAGTTCTTGGTTTGGTGGATCGATATACATACTTGTATATTTACCAAAGCAAAGCAGTCGAGGAGATGAATGTATCCATACGTACCGTTTGACAGGAGATAGAGAGTGCTTGCCAGGTTTTTGCACCTATAGATTCGGAGTACGTGTCATTCAATTGGCACCTAAAAAGAGAGCATTGCAAACAGAGAAAAATAAAATCCATGCAGTAAGACCTCTACTTGATTTTCTAGAACAAAGGAACACAATTTAAGGTGATACGTATGAATTTACATATGCCATAAAACTATAGGATGGCAAAGAAGAATAAACATATACTTAGCAAACACATATTGGATAACATGAAATTCCATGTATTTACTTAAGGAAGCAAACATGTTTGAATAAAAGTTGAATGATTGCCAAACCGGTTAGAAAGTTGACAGGCCCCGCAAAGCTCATCTAACGGTCTATCCAATCTCTCAAAGATCTAGACCATCCATCAATAGTAGCAATATTTATAAGAGGAGGTAGTTGCTCACGGTAAAAAGGATACCTATTTTTTGCTCTAAAATGCTGCCAAAATTCTCAGTGAGGGTTTTGCCAATTTGGGAGGCTCGTTTTCTTGTTTTCTTAATCAATTTTCTTGTGCATGGACTCTGCAAATGCTTGATGAGGTTTGCTGATTGCAGGTTGCCCTCTTTAGTGCGTCCAAGGAAGCGGTGTCTTCTGCCTCTTTTCAAAGGGTCTTTATCATTCCGTTGGTACTAATCATGTGATGGATTTGCAGGAACACGACCACACTTCATTTAAAGTAGAAACTAGTTCACCCACCTTTCGACATGGATTTTCCATCTTGATTTGCAGAGCCGTTTATTTGAACTTTTAAACAACTCTTTGCTGGTTCAAATTTGTCTCATTGAATCTAGTTCACTCACCTTTCTACTAGCATTTGCCATCTTGATCTGCAGTGCTGTGTATTTGAATTTCTGAAGTAATAAGAGAAAACAAATCTTCGCTGGTTCAAATTCATCTATTTGTTGTTTTATTTTTTCTGTATATTTTTTGTTTTTCGTTTTTTACCTTTGTATATATATAAATTTTTAATAAGGAATCGTGGACGTACAAAATTACAATTGTGTATATTTTATAAAATATAATAAAAAATAAATTTATATTTTTGAATTTTTGTCCCGAGAATCCACAGTAATAGAATTTTTACACCAACGTTTCGAATCCCAAATGGGATCCATCATCAGGGTAAGAGAAAGATGATAAAAGAAGAGCAAGATGGAAGAAATAAATACTCATGAGGGAAGGAATATTTAAAGGAACAGCACAGGTCGGCAAGAAAGATTTATAATGAAACCTAAAATAATTCTAATTTTTATATTTTTATAAATTAATATCATTTATTTAATTTTTATAAATTAATATCATATATTTAATATCTATAAACCAAAAACTTTAAACTAAAAACAATATTAATATTAATATCTAAAAACTAAAAACTAAAAAATATATTAATATTAAAATCATAAATCTATGTGTAACCTAAAATCTATATTAATATTAAAAATCTATAAAAACTAATATATATATTAATATTAAAATCATAAATCTTAATATCTATATAACATTAATACTTATATAACCTAATGACTATCTAACTTAATATTTATGGAACTTAATCACTATATAACTTAATATTTATATAACCTAAAATATATATAACTTAATATATATAAAAGTATTAATATCAATAAAACCTAATATCTATGTTAATATCTAAAAAACTAATATAAATATTAATATTAATATCATAAACATTTATATAACCTAAAATCTAAATTAATATTAATATCTAAAGACTAATATAAATATTAATATCATAAAACCTAAGAACTATATAACATTAATATTTAAATAACCTAATGACGATAAAACTTAAAATTTTTATAAAACTAGATCACTATATAACTTAAATGTTTAAATAACCTAAAATCTATATAACTTAATATATTAATACCAATAAAACCTAATATATATCAATATCTAAATAAATTAATATTAAAATAGCTAAATAAATTAATATTAAAATAACCTAAATTATATATTAAAATCTAAACTACGTTAAAACCTACATTAATGTCTAAATTATATTGAAATCTATGCTTGAAATTATATTAAAAAGTAGATCTTTAATAGAATCTAAATGACCTAATAACAAAATTAATATTAAAATCGAAACTATGCTAATATCTATAATAATATTTATATCCATATGTAAACTAATATTAATATCTAAATTAATAACAATCTTACCTATTCGACAACTTACCTGGGGCCGGGCAGACGCTTCTTGATATTCATTGTTTTCTCTTGTTATCTATGCTGATCCTATTCATTGTTTTTGGTTTAGACTCATCACCTATAAAAACTTCTGCGCTATTATTGTCACACTCATTATTTTTATTTTTATTAGAGCTTTCATTTAAATTTTTTGGAGCTATAACCTCTGCGTTTTCACGGAAATTTTCATTGTTCGAACCGCTAACACCTATTTCTTCTGCGTTTTCAATATCCACACCTAAATTGCTGATCGAATTATTATTAAACCGGTCAATTTCGATGTTTCCCACCATCATTTCTGCGCTAACAATCTGCTTTCTGTTATTATCGATTTCGCTTCCGCTATTTTTATCTGAATTATCTGGAGCATCTATGTTTGAGCCAGTGCTGACCGTCCTATTTTCAAAGTTATTGTTTGAGTCAGCGTGGAGAATCCGAGAATTAACAGTTATCATTTCTGCGTTATCCTTGTAACTGTTACTCGAATTAATAAGCCGGTTTGGATAACCTCTGCTATTGGGCACCGTTCTTATTTCTGCGTTATCGTTTTTCATTCTGCTGCTTTTGTCCGAATTATCGAATTCACATCTGCTGCTTTTATCTGAACATCTATGTTTATTGGGATTGTATGAGCAGATATTGGGGTCGATATTGGGGCCAACTGCGCAGTTACCAGGATTTCGAGCCAGCGTTGTCCGAACTCTTGTGTGTTCATTTGAATTTAGAAGTTTGGTTAGCTTATTGTGCTGTCTAGTCTGCGCAGTCTGCCACTCCTTTTCTGCTTTTAGAGCAGTCCTGCCATCTATAATGGCCCACAGGTCTTTGTCGATGCTGCTGGCAAGTTTAAGGTGGGAAGAGAGGGCCAAACGACCAAGAAGCTCCAGGGAAGCTCTAATTCTTCTGATTTCAGACCGGATTAGAGAGAAACTAAGATGGAAAAAAGCTTTACTGTTGTATTTATTATGTAACTTATGCTTAACCTGTGCAAATGGAGGAATGAGATTGTTGTCTCGACAATTTTTGAGGAAATGTAGATTTGAAGCTCTTCTTTTTATCCTTACTCTAACACTTTCGAGTGCAAGGATTTCACTCCAAGTATCCCCTCCGTACAGGGATAAGATATTGGATTTCCCTGATCAGTGAAATCAAGAAGCGTCTGCCCGGCCCCAGGTAAGTTGTCGAATAGGTAAGATTGTTATTAATTTAGATATTAATATTAGTTTACATATGGATATAAATATTATTATAGATATTAGCATAGTTTCGATTTTAATATTAATTTTGTTATTAGGTCATTTAGATTCTATTAAAGATCTACTTGTTAATATAATTTCAAGCATAGATTTCAATATAATTTAGACATTAATGTAGGTTTTAATGTAGTTTAGATTTTAATATAGAATTTAATATAGAATTTAGGTTATTTTAATATTAATTTATTTAGTTATTTTAATATTAATTTATTTAAATATTGATATATATTAGGTTTTATTGGTATTAATATATTAAGTTATATAGATTTTAGGTTATTTAAACATTTAAGTTATATAGGGATCTAGTTTTATAAAAAATTTAAGTTTTATAGTCATTAGGTTATTTAAATATTAATGTTATATAGTTCTTAGGTTTTATGATATTAATATTTATATTAGTCTTTAGATATTAATATTGATTTAGATTTTAGGTTATATAAATGTTTATGATATTAATATTAATATTTATATTAGTTTTTTAGATATTAACATAGATATTAAGTTTTATTGATATTAATACTTTTATATATATTTTAGGTTATATAAATATTAAGTTATATAATGATTAAGTTACATAAATATTAAGTTAGATAGTCATTAGGTTATATAAGTATTAATGTTATATAGATATTAAGATTTATGATTTTAATATTAATATATATATTAGTTTTTATAGATTTTTAATATTAATATAGATTTTAGGTTACACATAGATTTATGATTTTAATATTAATATATTTTTTAGTTTTTAGTTTTTAGATATTAATATTAATATTGTTTTTAGTTTAAAGTTTTTGGTTTATAGATATTAAATATATGATATTAATTTATAAAAATTAAATAAATGATATTAATTTATAAAAATATAAAAATTAGAATTATTTTAGGTTTCATTATAAATCTTTCTTGACGACCTGTGCTGTTCCTTTAAATATTTCTTCCCTCATGAGTATTTATTTCTTCCATCTCGCTCTTCTTTTATCATCTTTCTCTTACCCTGATGATGGATCCCATTTGGGATTCGAAATGTTGGTGTAAAAATTCTATCACTGTGGATTCTCCGGACAAAAATTCAAAAAGCTCAAACCACAGATCTCTGAAATCCAATAAATTTATATTATATACATATCAAAGTTTTAATGTCATTTAACAATACATTACTTTATTTCTTTACATTCGTTTTTTTAATTTTTTAATTAATTTTTTTATTTTTTATATTTAATTATTATTTTAAGAATGTTAAGTTTTATTAGGGTTAAAGATGACTTCGTTAGCAAGACAATCTAGGATCAAATTTTAGAGGGGGTGGTTGTATTCTGTTAGGGGAGGACACATGCTAGAAAAATCTAGTTATTTAATGGTCGGTGGCCTATTTAAGGGTTGGTGTGGCCTAGGCGAGTGTGATGATCCTTAAAGCTGAGATCCCTAGGTGACTTTCATGGCTTAGATGCCCCTAGGTCAGAACTCCTCAAGCCACAAGTTAAATCTATTATTATTTTAAAAATCATTTTCCGTTATAATTTTAAGAAAAAAAATATTATTATTTTAAAAATCATTTTCCGTTATAATTTTTATATTTTTAAATATTTTAGTTAACAATTTATTTTGAAATTATAAAAACAAAAATTAAATTATAATGTGATACATTTGTTTTCTTCTCTTCTCATACTTACATTACATAGCTAGTTGCTTTGTTTCTATAATTATTTTTCTTTTTTATCAGAGTGGTTCCTTGTAAGCCGCAACTTATTTGACATAGATGGGAGGATTAGGTTGCACCAATATATGCGTGGATTAAGTTATTGTTGGAATTAATGCTTACATTCCATATTTGAGAAATTGGTTTGTGATGGTTGAGAAATTCTCTCAACCACTCTCTCTAAATTAGGAATAAGTTGGATCTCAAAAACTCTATTTAATAGAGTGATCTGAATGTAATCCGTGTGTGAGTGTGTTTACACATGCACCAATTGTGCATAATATAATTGTGTTTCTGTAATTGTGTGTTATTTTAGCTGTTCTTTATCATGGTATCAGAGCTGCTAAGATCTGAACCTGTGCTGTGAGGAGCATTGAACAATACTGTGATCTTTCAGTCGTTGGCTTACTTACGGACCAGAGAGAGAGCCGCTATGGCCATGGCGGGTCGGATCTGATTCGCAATAGTGTTATATCTTTGAATCGGAATTCAATACGTTTACTGGAGTTTTCCAAGGAAGCGGTAAGCCTGGCTATTGCTCGATTGAAGAGTCACAACATAGTGGTGCAGCTGGACTCAATTTGAGATCTCAGGGAGGTTGAGGCAAGTCGTCGCAAGACAGAGTCAAATAGGATGTGAGAGGAAAGCATTTTTGCTTTGAGACTATCGCTGCGCAAATCACAGTACTGCATGGAGACAATGTAAGTGCTGACAAACATCTGAGAATTCAACCCGTGAATTATAAGCCTTCATTCCAGAGAATATGGGCGATGATTGCTTGAAGATAAGAAAGACCAGGGCCTGCACAATAATGAAGATGAGACGATATTGCCATCATGCCAGATGGTGAGAACGCTCCACTGCTGTTACTATTTCAGCCTGCAACGCTGATTCCGTCATATCTGATTACTATTTCAGCGATCTCATCAACCATCAGCAATCTCCTGAGCAGCAATCTCCTGAGCGGTGCTGGTTTGGCCTCCAACATCTGGACTAGAAAAGGTATTATCTTTTATCATGGAGTTTATGGTGTTAGATAAATTCAGTGGTTTGAATTTTCCCTCATGGAAAGTAAAAATACAACTGCAATTAATGAATAAAAATTTGTGGGGAATAGTGAATGGTTCAGAAGCTGCACCTACAGATGCCAAAGAGTTATTTGAATGGAAAAATAGAGATGACAAAGCTAAATCTATTATTGGACTTGCTCTTTCTGATTCGCAATTACATCATGTAGATCTTACTAAAACATCAAAGGAAATATGGGAACATTTGGCTCAATTGTTTGGTGTAAAATCTACAAATGCAAAATTTTCCCTAAAGCTGCAATTGTTTAGTCTGAAAATGAATGAGGAGACATCTATGTCCAGTCATATAAATAATTTAATGTCTCTTTTAAGACAATTAAGTGAAGCTGGGACACAGGTGGAGGATGAAGATGCTAAAGCTGTATTATTAAATAGTCTTCCTTCAAGTTATAGTAATGTTGTTTTTACTTTGAGTCAAATATCTACACAAACATTGCAAGAGACAATTGCAGCACTTCTGGGGGAGGAAAAGCGACTGAAACCAGAGGATGCCGAAGAGAACTCTCATGTAGAAAATGCCTTGTGGACAAAGTCAAGGATGAGAAAGAAAAATGCAAACAAAGGTGACATTGAATGCTACTATTGCAAGAAAACTGGGCATACAGCGTGGAATTGCAGAAGTCGTGCTAGTGATGTGTTAAAAGGGAAAGAATCAGCAAATATAACCACAGATGAATACCAATGGAATTCTGATGATGAAGAGAGTGAATCTATTAAACTTTTTTAATATAACCAGCAGTTCAACTATGTGTCTGATGCCAGTAGTTAAAGATCAAGTAGCAGTAAGGCTCAATATGGATGGTTGTCCAGATAGTAGGGCAGTTGCGGATCTAGGGAAGGATCCCTCATTAGTAGTAGACGTGGTGGTTTCGTAATGAGGTTATGCGACAGATTGAGATGCTGTCCAGTAATTGACTTCGGGAGGTCCTTGATTCGGGAGTTGAGGAAGGGAACTCGGGAATCCAACTTGCCAACTACACCTTTCCGAGGGTTATGAGGCAACTTTGATTGAGCATCTACTGATAAGCTTGATTATTTTGTTATTTTCATGTAATGTAATCATTAAGGGGGATGTTGGGATTAATGATTACATTCCATATTTGAGAAATTGGTTTGTGATGGTTGAGAAATTCTCTCAACCACTCTCTCTAAATTAGGAATAAGTTGGATCTCAAAAACTCTATTTAATAGAGTGATCTGAATGTAATCCGTGTGTGAGTGTGTTTACACATGCACCAATTGTGCATAATATAATTGTGTTTTTGTAATTGTGTGTTATTTTAGCTGTTCTTTATCAGTTATTATCGGGCAACTTTAAATATCGGACAAGTGTTTCCATTTCTTCTCATTCGCTGCCCAGAGGTTCGAGTTGTTAATTTCGAGACATGCAATTTAAAATCACCAGTGGCGACCATATTATGGAGTGTTTAATTCCAATCTATTAGAATATTTATTTGGCTATCCTTTAAATCGGTTAGCGTTTTCATTAATAGTTTCTTAACCATTATATGCCAACCATTTCTTCCTTTAACCGGATAAAATTGTCTATCACAATGGAATCGTTTCATGAGAAAAAAACAAAAACCCATACCCTTAGTTTACACATTCGCCATTAAAGCTTACACAGCTCACTAAGCAAGTTTAAGCAACACTTGCCCTTGTTTCATGGTGATGAAGCCGTTATTGTGAACGAAATTTTTTTCACATTCTCGAATGCGTGTATTACCCTTGCAGTCAATGAAAATGATAACTACATGCTTTTGCTTTAAAACACCCTCTAAGGACATTCTGCTTCCATGTTCGCCAATTTGCCAAACGTATGCTTCTCTATCTTGCATCACATATCTTATTGGTTTAATTTGCTTCGGAAAGATGGAAGATCCTTGTGATCACCTCAGGAGTTTCAATGAATTTCAATTGAAAAAAAATGAAAACATTTGCGATTTCAATCTCACGTTCATCAAGCTTTATAATCATTTTCCTACGTTTTTGCAGCCTACAAATTTGACTTCGTATCAACATTATTATGATCTCCTACCTCCACTTTATCGATGGCCATTGGAGGAAAAGAATATTCAAATCGCTAAACAAGCTTTGAGCACTTACCTAGCTTATAAAGAAAAATCCATAGAACATTCTTCTCTCTTAATCTTGATAAATTATATTTCGATCCTTATTCGTTAATGCTTATCATTAAAAATTTGCACTGCATGTGCCATTTTCAACATTAGATTTCGATTCAGTCTCCACCTAAGTCCTCCATTGAACCATCTTATTTGAAACCCAACTATGACTCTTTCACCATATGTGATCAGGAGCATCAATGTAATGGCGTTCTCAATCACATCATGGCGCATAGTGAAAACCTTATTTTACTTGATCTGAATGCTTTTATATTTGTCGATGATCTAAGTCAACCTCAAGATTATGATGTCCATCCCCAAGTGAATTTTAACTTTCTTTACCCCGTAAATGATCTCATTTATAATGATTATATTATTGAAAGGTTATATCTTTATTATGAAAACTCCTTTCTTGATATCTATGATCAATATTTCTTCAATGAAGTCAAGAAATAAGTCTTTACTTTCAATCTTGGAGATCCGTCATTTATTATTTCAGTTGAATATGGAGTATTCAAATCTGAAACATCTAATGCATGCATGGCTTCTTCTTTATGATGTGAGGGACGTTCGAAGCTGTGGAGATCTATTTCTTAATATAATCCTTAATAGTGATTTGCATGTATTTCCGTACTTTCTGAGTATGTTAAACAAGCCTACGGGTGTTGGTGGGCAAGTCATGTGAGATGGTGAAAAAGAGTTTCGGCTTCTTTTCCAGCCTTTGTCATCTCGGCATATGCTTGTTGGATGGAAAGATAATTGTTTTTAATTATTATTGTCCACCAGACCATGAATCTTACAAATAAGGCAAAAGAGTCCTTAGGTTCATTTTTCGTCGAATATGAACCTACGTATGTCTTGTAGTTTTAATTTGTATAAAATCCATATTTAAAAAAAATTAATAAAAATTATAATATTGAAAAAAAAAACAAAAATCCAAAAATATTTCTTTATTCTTTTCATTTTTAAATTTTGCTTTGTTTTACTTTCAACATTAATTTGAATTTTTCTTTGGTTTACTTTAAACATTACTTTGAGCTTTGTTTCCCTTTAGTTTGGCTTATATTATGATTATCGTTTATAATTTGAAATTTTGTAATTTTTTCCTTATAATTTACTTTATGCTGATTTCATTTTATATATATTTTTTAATGTTTTTGTTATTGATTATCTTTATTTCTTTCCGTTTCCATTTTTCCTTCTTGTCATAAAGATAAATGTATGTATGTATGAATGATAAGACGGGGAACTTGTTATGGATTTATTGTCACTCACAAATCAATGTTTTTGATGATTACAAGAAAGTAGGAAAACATTAAACAGTGAGAGAATAGACTGTTCAGATTTAAATGGTATATATTTATAGCATATAGATCACTCACTACAATGCATCTAGATAGCTATTACAACTCACACCTACTTCTAGATTAATGCCTAGGGACTCATGATGACAGCCACACGACATGGAAGCATTATGTCCAACACTCTCGCTTAATGCTTACACAGAAAACATTGAAAAAACATATTACAACAATAAATAAATCTTTGTCAGATTTGTATGATATTGCCATTACTAGCACTCATATGCACTTCCCACTTTATCCATTTAGGACATAACTTCTTTAGACCATTATTTAAGTACTTTAGAGAATCGCTATTTCTCAACCTTTGGGAGCGCAATGGGTCAGTCTCGGGTCAGTCTCGGGTCAGTCTCGGGTCAGTCTCTATACTTACTAAACCATCGTGTGGAACTGCCACCATCTGTTGAATCCGTTGGCTTTCACAACCTTGGTCAATTATCTAGGATAGCATTCTAGATACAGAATGTCTTCACTAGGGAATTCTACAACTTGACTTTATAAAATAACCTATACTCATGCGAGCACAACCAATAACACCAACTTAACCTTATTAAGAACTACCTATAATTAATACTAACATAATCATGAATCACATTAATCTGTTCCATATTTGACATGTTATCTAAGATTCTGAATCATTTTTACATTACATTGGGATAATAACAATAACACACCACAATAACTGTACCCTCTTTTTTTTTTAATTATAAAATCACGACCCAATAATAAAACTGCAACCTTAGCTCACACCATAAACTAGAAAAATAAACAGACACACACAAAATCCACAAAATCCACCACACTAATTTGAAAAACTCGGCACAGCCAAAAAAAAAATATGCGCAGGTACAATGTTCTGGATGGCGTACATTGCCTATCTACCAACGTCGTCTACCAATACTTTAACTCAAATCTTCCACTGCTCCACACAAAGTTATTTTTTTTAATTCCAATCTGTTTGATTTTAGCTTCATCGTGTCGGGACATCATACGATCATGTTTCCGTGACTGTAAAACCCTAGAATAAAAGTTTGGATGAAGTAATGATTACCGTGAGGAGTTTAAGGATGTTATAATACTCTAGATCCAAAGAAATAAACACCGCATCAAAATCCTTACTTGCCATTAGAACACGACGCACCACTATCCAATTTGGGTCAGCATCTCTCGTCATTGATTCTTGTGGGAGGATCCTCCAAAGTAGTTTTCAGAGCCTTTGTAAGACTTGTGTTCGACTCTAAAATAAAGGCCTCGACATTTTCTGCCTCCAAGGGGTGTTGAATTTGAACCATACCCTCGACTGACTTCTGCTTGGAATTTTCTTGAGAAGCCCGTCCACTTGATCAGTGATTGTAAGCATGTGCATCAATTCTGCCTTGTCGGACGGAGCCATAGCTTTTCTTGCGGTGTGATTGAATTCACGTCCTATGGTTCTCCTGTGACTCAATCCCGCAGGAGAATATACCTTTCCAAGTGAAAATTGCCTTCGGATCAAATGGGTATTCCGAATCCATATCTCAAGATACAAGATCTACTATTTTCGTTTAGGAAAATCATGCCTAATCTGCGGCTTCCTGCTACGAGCCTCCTAACTTCATACAAGAGATAACGACGCCTCTTGCTTCTCCAACACAATCATCAGGTGACCGTAGGCTTGTGATCACCCGCAACCCATATTTCGCTCTCCGCAGATGTCTGTTAGAGTAATCACAAGCAACGTTAAGTAATTTGCAGGGCACGGAAGACACAGATCTCCTTTTTGCCATGGGAATTCCCGATAATTGCCCTGCTAGTACACTCAAAACGAAGAGGAAAGAAGGAATGGAAAACAACTCCACATGCATGGAAAGGATTGCTTTCACGAAGGATTCTCCACGTGAGAACATCAAGGTTAGAGTAGAAAACTCCCATGAGGATACTCCAATGTGCATCCCGCATTCACAACCATGGAAATATTAAAAAACTCATTCCATAATATCGATACTAACCATGGGAATATAAAAAAACTAATTCCAGAATATAGATACTATGAAAGGACATTTTCATCATCGAATGAAATTAGCAGACATCTGACTTTAGCTCCCAACATGATTCACCACAGAAGATCATCGAAAGCAATTGAAATTGGAAGAGACTTGAACAAGTGTACTCATCGAGAACAACGTTATGCATATACTACTATGATGTTATTGGAATTATATTTATCAATGGTTGTATGCGAGAAAGAGCTAATCTGTCCAAAAGACATTTCACTGTGAAAAGGGCTTTAGAAAGGCACTTCTCAATCATTCTTTGATTAATGACAGTCAAGAGCTTGTTTTTTTCTTTGATTTTTTTTTGTAATGGAAGCTTCCATTTGGTTCAAGATATTAGTAGCAATGTCACTACAAAACAACTTGGTAGCTCATGTGGATTTGATTGCATCATTGGAACCTGACTGCTCGTAAATGTACTACCTTCCCCAATAATTATGCAACAGGGGAAATGGAATCTTTTCTATTATGTGACAACTCCTCCATGAAATAACTACCAATTGAATGTTGTGTTGTACATATGGGAAAAGAGATTCAGAGTTCAAAAAAATGTTCCAATAAACATTGGGAATCAAGGGCATAAGAATACACAAATGCTCATAACTTTATCAATAATATTTCAATTATCGATCCACCACTGAAGGATTTATTATTCCCATAAATGCTGGAGCAACATGGGAATTTGGAAACCGTTCTTCTCTTTGGATATGCTCGAGTAATTTGTTATATTTAGCGGCAGTGGAGTATTGAGAAAAGCAGCTACTGAGCAAAGCGTTGTTGTCTTTTTAAGATTGACTTATACTGCCATTGTTACTGGACTAGTGTTGACCATTGGAAATCCCAACTCAAAGAAGGAGCATTTCCCCATTCACTTAGAAGAGACAATTGAAGGCAACATTGACAACTCGTTCCTTGGTGGATTGATATACATATTTGCACTTTGCCTGAAGAATAACACTCAAGGAGATGAAGATATGCGTACATGGCATGTGAGAGGGGATACGAAGTGTTTGCCAAGTTTTTGCACATACATTTTTGTACTATGCATCATTAAATTGGCACATAAAAATAGAGCATTTCCAATAGAGAAGAATAAAATGCTACTTGATTTCTAGAACAAAGAAACACAATTCAAAGTGATATGTATGAAAATATATTTCAAAGTGATATGTATGAAAATATATGCCATAAAATTAAAGTATCACAAAGATGAATAATCATATACTTTATTTAGTAAACACAGATTGGATAAGAGACATATGCACAAGTATAAGTGTGAATAATTAAGTAGATGAAATTCCATGTATTTACTTAGTGAAGAAAACATGTTTGAAGAAAATTTGAATGATTGTTGAAGTGGATAGTGAGTTGATGGGGGCAATCGTCCAGATATCATCCAAGAGGCTATCCAATAACTCAAGAATAATCTAGAGCATCCATCAACAATAGAAATATCTATAATAGGAGATAGTTTCTCATTCCAAAAAAGTCCCTAGTTTTGGAACCAAAATGTTGCTGCAATTCTTGAGTAAGGGTTTCGCTAGTTTGAGAGACCCTTTTTCTTATTTTTTTAATTAATTTTCTCGCGTGTTGACTTCTATAAATGCTGGATTATTTTTTTTCATTGGAAGGTCCCCTCTTCAGAGCGTCCAAGGAAATGAAGTTTCAGATCTATGAAGTGATGCCTAGATGAAGGTATTGATTTGGTTTTTTTTTTTCATCATTTTCATGAGTATTTATCATTCCATTGGTACTCATGACGTGATGATGGTTTTGTAGAAACATAGTCACACTAATAGAAAATGCTTCATTTAAGCTAAACTCGGGTTCACTCACGTTTCCACACACATTTACCATATTTACCCTCTTGATTTCCAGAGCTTTGTATTTGAATTTTTGAAATAACAATAAAAAAAGTTCTTTGCTCGTTCAAATTTATCTCATTTTTTTAACCTATCATCTTCATCCATTTTTTTAATATACATATTACAAGCCTGGAAACTTACCAATTGTATATACTTGTTGCTTTACTTTTCTGTAGAAATTTGAATATTTTTTTTCTTTTTTATATATAAACTTCTAATAAGGAGCATGCAAGGAGAATGCATGTATACAATTACAACTTTGTATATCTTATAAAATATAATAAAAATTAAAGGTATATTATGTGAATATCAAAGTTTTAATGGCATATAATAAGAATTCATTTGTTTATATTTGTTTATATTGATTTTTACTTTCTTGTAAAAAAAAAAAAAAATTAATTTTAATTATTATTTTAACATTTTTGTCCACTATAATTTAACTTTATACTCTTGTACATTAGGTTAAAATTTTATTTTAATTTTGAAAATATAAAAATTATAAATATAAAAATTAATGATGCAAGAATAAATGACATTTATAACCATACTTACATATATTTTGGCCCTTCAACAATAAATATTTCTTTTTAAAGAGCAAAATTTCTTGCACAATGAGATAAATTTGTTTTATAATGTTCTTATATTTACATTAGATGACTAGTTCTTTTGTTTCTTGATTTTTCTCTTTCATCATAGTTGTGTGTAGTAGGATTATCCCTTGTAAGTTGCAATATATTTTACGTAGATGATATTATTGGGTTGCGTCAGTCTTGGCATTGATTCGGTTTTTGTCATGGAACTTTAAACCCTAGGAAAGTGCCCCCACTACTTCTCACTAGTTGTTGAGAGGTTTCAGGTGTTAATTTCTAGAGCAGTACAATTTAAGAACATGAACATTGTGAGGAAACCATATTGGGAGGTGTTTAATTTTTCTCGAGTTCACTTCACTCTCCTTTAATTCAATTATGGCTATCATTAACAATTTCTTGTCTAACTATTATATGCTGACTATTTCTTTCTTTACCCTCGTTAAAATTGTCTAGTGTCATTGAATTTTTTGTTGGCACAAGGACAAAAACCCATACCATTGGCTTAAACCTTTTCCATTAAAGCTTATGCATTCAGTTAATCCTATACCTCACAAGTTTAAACAACACTTTCCCTTATTTCATGATGACAAAAGTGTTACAGTGAATGAACACTTTTGTGCATTCTCTAGTGTGTGTACAATCCTTCAAAATTTTGTAACTTGTGAAGGTACGTATGGCATCCTTCTCCTTTATCACATTCAATGTTTGATGCATTTAATGAAACAAAATGAGATAAATTTTCTCATTTTCTTAATAGTATTAGATAAATGGTGTTCAATATCCAAAGAAATTGTAGAAATATTATAGGGTCCTCTACCATTTGGGGTTAATTAAAATCCTTGATGAGGAAAAATTGAAATCAAAGAATGATAATTGGATAAATTTCTTAATAAAAAAATTAGTTCATTGAGTTATCAGAGCAAAAAGAAACTGGTCCAAAAAGGAAAGGGAAAATAGGTGGGTTTTCATCAAACCATAACCCTCAAGAAGACAATATAGGAGAAGAAGAATATGTAGTTCAAGAGACATAGGGCATAAGGCTCATCAAGATAAAGGAAATTATAGCACCGTAAGATCCATCAATATATCGGAATGAAGATTCATTTGATGTAGATGAAACCTTAAATTCACTACTATGTGACAAAGGAGAACCATTAAAAACGAAATACAAAAGGAAGGAAAATCAATAGGAAATTGGAGCTCAAAAGAAAATTGCATCAAAATTAAAAGGAAAGGTAGAAAAATAAGTCAAAAATAATTCAAACGAGAATAAGGGTAATGCTATTGTTATATCTGAATCTAATAGAAAAAATGTTAAAAGGAAGAGTTATTAGGGGACAATGATCCAAAAAAACTAAATAAATCCATGTGAATCATCAAAATCATGACAAAAGCGAATACCTTTGTTTCACCTAAGAATTTGAAGATTATAGAGTTTTATGAATCAAAAAATAACAAACAAAACTTGAAAGAAGAAGCTTAGAGGTCAATGAAAATCAACAACAACTCTATGACTATTTTGATACTTTGGAGAAAGAGACACACAAAAAAAATGTAAAGGAGCCTTCTCCTATTTTTTAGCAAAATTTCAAGAGTGACATTCCAAATTATAATATTCATAGTCTTTCACATAATGATGATGGTCCCTTCTCTATGCAACAAAATAATATCAGAGCATTAAAATAGGAAATATTTAAATTGAAATTTCTATAAAAGCATTTAAAATGGAAAATTAAATGCTTCAATAAAAAAACCATAAGGTGCTAAAGAAAATGTATTATTCGCATCATAAAAGATCAAAACTCAAGAATATCAACAAGGCACTTCAAGAAACGGGTTAAAAGAAAACATGTTAATGAGGAAGGAAATGTGGTCTATTGCCAAAGTGATATGATCCAATCCTTTGAAACTATCCTCTAAGTCATAGTATTGTCAAAATTTTGAAATTTTTTCTAACGTGCATGCAAACATGCAACATCCTAAGCATAGGGGAATGTTGGGCCAAAGAAATAGTATCATTTTGACAGCTCATTACATAGTTTTCCGCCTATGTTTCATAGAAAATCTCATAATCCACTCTTTTTTGCATCATCCTACAATCTTTCCATGCATAGTAAACCATTTGAGTTACAAAGGATATAAAGTGGTAAAATTCTAATATATTTCTAGCTTTATATCTTTTTCTTTATAAAATTAGGTTAATTTGAAAATATTAAGGAAACTGACTTATTTTTCTTCTATGATGACATTATGTAGCTACATCTAAGGTTCAAATGGTTTATGAAGTAAACAGGTTAGCTCAAGAACATAATCAGGTGTCAAATAGATCTAACATTATCTTCCTATTGTAGCAGCTACAACCACCCTCCTAAATTTTGCCTTAGCTTCACTTTTGAGCCTACCTACCAACCATTCACAGTAGCATGTCTTGCTTCATCAAGTACACAAGTTTCAGTGATTTTCTTGCAGAATGATAGCTTGTCCATCAAATCTTGTTGCATTCCCCTCACAAGTTGTTCCTTTGGACTTGGTCCAACTGCAGGCTGAGTAGCTCCCTCAAGAAATTGCGCAATTCTAGAGGGAAACCAGCCTTCCCTCCAAAAATTACACAATTCTGTCTGGTAGCCTACAGGGCTTCAGAATTGCACAATTCTTCCTGTCAGACTTCATGCAGAAAATTGTGCAATTCTTCCCAGCATGGCTGCTCGACCCATAATTTACGCAATCTTGGGTAGTTGTCAACTGATCTGCCTAGAAATTATGCAAATCTTTTGGGAAGCCAACCCAGCTCCCTTCCAGAAATGTGCACTTTCTCCCAGTAGTTGAACAAATTGTTGCATGTGCAGCTAAGTTGACTGGTTCCCTCTGGGATTGAGAAAAAGTGATTTGCATGCATGGGCTACTTCGCCCAAAGTAGCATGCAAAGGAATCCATTGATTTGTGGATATGATTTTAGCAGTAGGAGGTTGCATGTGAGGATCATTTCAAAAATCTTCCACCAAGTGTTGCTCCTCCTAGATTTGCGGCATGCACGTCACATCTTTGATTTTATCAAAACTCATGAACCGGACATTGTAGAGCTCATTCCTCACATCAACCTTATCGCTTTGACATCCCACATCACTTCTAGGAGTCGTTAGCACATTCGGCTCAGTTATTTTGGGGTAAGCCTGCCTTCCATGTCTTGTGTTGCATTTCTAGCACTCTTTGTGTTTCAATTCGTATGAATGTTCTTTGCTTGATTTAAGTGAGTGATTGTTGTTGTTTTGATACATACTAGCTTGTGCTAGCACTGTTTCAGTTTTCATTAACATCTCACTGTTGTCGCATTCATGAAATTTTTTTTCACGACTAGTTGCTCATTCGGTGACTTGCCTCACCCGCACACATGTTTTTCTATTTTATAAATCTTTCTTTCATTGTTTGAATGCATGATCATCCACTTATTATTACACTCAGTATCACCATCCATTCACATTCGCTTTCAATTGCCCATCGACAGGTCTGGGCAGCCTTGGCCAAGACTCTGCCTACCAAGAAGGCATTGCATAATCCTGAGATGGAAGGCTATGTCTTCCTCTCAAGAAATGTGGATTTCTACTGAGTGACTTTCCTCCAGTCTTGTATTGCGCAATTCTAAGGATAGTGATTGTTGGCCTAGAAAATTGTGCAATGCAGTCACTGAGCCTGCAAACATTACCAGCCGAGATTGTGCATTGTGCAATTCTAGCAGTTAACAACTAGGCTAGATTGTGCATTGTGCAGCTCCAAAAGTTAGTCAGCCGCTTGATAGCCTACACTGTGCCTTGCAAATTCTTGGAAGTCAATCTCTCGACCTCTCGGCGGAAATTACGTAACCTTCATGATCAGTCACACATGTATGTTGCAGGTCAGTTTTCAAGTTCATTTTGGTTTTTGACTGACAGATTTCTTTCCATGAGTGTTGCCATGTCTCCATGTATCGAAGATGTTCATCTTCCTCTCAAAAATAGAGTTACAATGGTCTCCATGGGAGTAGAGTCGAAGAAACTGCTAAGAGCACGCTTGGGGATGTAGTCGATTAAGTGTGTATGAACTTTCCTACCCACGAAGACATGAAGTTGTTTGTAGACAAGGACATCAAGATATGATGGTAGCAGAATCATGATAGATAGCACCATCAACAACAACTTAAGCTGACATATCGATGTCACGAATGCAAGAGGAAGGTTTTTGACAAAACAAAGGCGGAACAAAGTTGCAAGCTCAAGCAGGTCCACTTATGGTGAAAGAGCCTTTAGAGAATCAGGCTATGAGGTGACGACACGACATGAAGATCACATGAAGGTAGAGAGCAGAATAGAGAAGGAGTTGCATGTGCTCAAGTAGTAGCTCAAGTAAGAATAAGAGCTGCATAGACAAGAGAATGAGTTGCAGTAGGAATAACTACATCAGGGGGTGCAACATGCACAAATGGATGAAACTACACCAGTACAAGTTATAGATTCATCCAAGCAGCTGGCATGGAGTAGACATGGTGAGTGGTTTTGTTGATTACATGTAAGGGAATTCAACAACACACATGTCATTATGCACATCCATGCGATCTAACACATTTGGAACACTCACCTAGGAAAAGACAAGAAGCAAGTGCAATTGGAGTTGAACATGTAGTTCACAATCAATGTGCATGACCACCAATACACATTGGTAGATCAACACAGACACTATGCATCAGTGTGTTTCTAGTTTGGCTGCGCCCAAGGAGACCATGTACATGGCAATAGACGAGTTGGATGGAGGAGCCACACAATTAGACCTAGATGCAATAGAGGCAAGTGTTCGTTTCAACAATATGTCATCATGGAGTGCATGCATACCTTCACAGACAACCAAGCTTGGCATTAGCTCATCACCTTCACCATCACAAACATGTCAAAGAGTTAGTCTCACCAGAACACACCAAGTCTCAGTGATGTCTTGCATGGCTTTCTCAAGCCATTTTGTCTCACCTGGGCACATGTGCATTGTAATGTAACGTATTGTCAAGTGGAAGTTCAAATGTTGATAGTTGGATGTAACAGTCATAAAGTAGATGAATAGCCATGAGGGTAGATGAACTATCACAAAGGGGAGTGTGAAGGGTCACCCCACCCTTTTCTATAAATAGAACCTCATAACTCATTGTAAAGTCTTTTGGTTAGCCAAGCTTCCGATAAGACTATCTTGGAGAGAGCTTGGACAATATTGTAATGAGTCTTGGCTTCTCCAATGCACAGAGCTAGTATATCTCTTTGGAGGAAGAGGTAGTTGTGTATGTAATGTTCCATTGTAGAAAATAGTGGTTAGACATGGATGTATTGTATGACTGGAACTTACACTTCTTAATATAAGAGAGCTAACACGTTTCATGCATAGGTTATATTGTCTTCTATGCTATATGGTTTACTCTAAATGATATATGTATTTGTTTGCTTATGAATGCATGTATGGATTATTCTATGTATGTATGTATGGATCCTTGTGAAACATGATATTGGTTTAACCATCACTTTGGATTGCTAGCTAACTTGAATTCCATGTTGTGATGCATCTTTTCTCATGTGTTCCCTTCTTCACTCCATGTTATCATAGGTTTCCAAGGGGCACACTCATCTCAACCCCCGTGTGTTAGAAATTCTCATGCACCTTCCTTGGCTTCCTGTAGCTGTCATACCCTTGCTACGAATAGAGACATATTACTTGCCTCTGTTCAAAATCGTGGTCAAGGCATTACTATATGACCCACTTTTGGGACTCCTGTACCAAACTATCTGAGATCTAATTGGGACTTCTTACTGGGGAGATCCCCTTACATGTTGGTGGGTGCAACACCATCAACATTGTGGTGCTAGAAGGAGGACTATATGACAAGCTGAGCCCTCATCATATGTTTAGAATCTTCTCATATCTATCATGGATTTTGTTATAGATAACCCTCTGAAATGTTTGTCCAATGGACATATCTTTCACATCGATATGGAGCTCTGGGATCACTTGTCCCAACTCATGTATCATGGTGAGGGTGAAGTGGCCTGGCTTGACCACTTAGATGACTTCCATATGCTCATTCATGGCATGGAATATTTTAATGAAATATAGGTATGTTCATTGTTTGGACACACATTTCGCGTCCACCCATCACAATGGTGTGGCACACTCTTAACTCCGTGCACTGATTCAAGTAGTTCAACGATCTAATCGAATCTCTTTTCCACTATTTTTATCCTGAGGTAATTGATAAAAAATTGTTAAAACAATGGAAGGCCCCTCGCGAATCACCCATGGAGTTTTCAGAGTGCCTCTTTCTATTCATCTTTGAATCCCTGAAATGTCAGATGAAATTTCAATATCTCATTGACAGATTCAAATACTGCTTTTGTCCAATCTATCAAACCAAAGAAGAATTTCAAACTTAAACCCTGCTTAGCATACTTCGATGATGGAGGTGCGCAATTGTAGATGGACACGGTCACTATCACAAGTGACTCTTTGTTGTCCCCTCTTCAAACAGCTCCACCTTCGAAGAGTGATGTGGGAGAGCATGCACACACATCTGTTCAACCATCACATCCTCCCGACATCATTCCTTCTGATTTTTGTGTAGACTTGATTGTGAGTCCCATAGCTTGTCACATATATTTTGTGCCTCAACCTCCATCTTCAATCTGGGATAATCCTCTCGATGACATTGTCTTGTGTTTTTCCATTCTGGAATCTACACGTGTTTTGAACAAGGATCGATCTATCGTCAAAGTTTGTGTTGAACAACCAACATGCACTAACATTCATGAAGAGCATGAATTGGAGCTTGAAAATCCACTGCTACCAAGGACCATCCCTGTCCATCCATACCTCCTTCATGTTTTCTTAACCTCCGTGGTGATCCTGTCATCCCTGATTTTTCATGTGCATCTCTATCGACGCAAGCACCCATTGTTGATCATTTACAGGACACACCGGATGTTAGTTCATAATCTCACAATGGAGAGGATTGATCATTCTTCGAATATCCACTTGATTTTTCATCTATCCTTTTCGGAAACACAGAGGATGAACATTATTTATTCTCATATACCCCTCTTTGCTACTCATCGAATCATGACAATGTCGACCAAAATCCTGCATTTTCTAATCTTAGTTGTCGTGATCTCTTCACCTCATCATCGGATCACAATTTTGTTTCACTCTTTGTTAATTCATCTAAGCCACTGGTCTACGATAATCCATCTATCAACTAAGATGAAACCCCCCAGATTATTGAGGCACTTCAGCCTGAGCTAATGGTTATGTCAAGCCGTCACTATCCTAAGGTTGGTTTCACTTCTGATGAGGAAATTGTTCAAACATGCAAGGCTCCTCATCAATCATCTGTATGCATTGAAGATCAATCTAACACTAGGATTTCTCTTCCTCCAGTAGAACCACATGATCCCAATGCTCATGCATTGGAGGAATCTTACTCAGCAAGCACACTTGTGCAATGTAAGTGGTCTACCTTTGTCATGTATGCTTCCATATCACACTAAAGAGTGTGTGTATGCTTAAACTATGCACGTAGTGTCACACAACATCATGGTAAGTCCACATAGTGCATGTCATGTACTTTCACTCATTTTCATTCTGTGGACACTTTTAAACTTGGAGTGTGTTTGTCTTCACTGTTAAATCTTTCTTGTTTGTTGGTTTGCACAATTGTCTTGTTCGTGAACCATGGCTTCACCGACATTGGTCTACCAATGCACCAGTGGCTGCATTGGAAGTATCACTTCACGTGAGATGACCCATGCACTATTAGCTTAGGAGTACTAGTGTTTTCTTTTTATTTGCTTGCTTGCTGGTGGGCCCCAGTATTGTAGCAATAATGCTACAACTCCTGGAACTCCCTTCTTTAATTTTATCAACCCGGTAGTTCGTAACAAACTTGGAAGCGACGGTGCTGTATGCACAAGTACTAGCTCTTGCCGCAGCTGTCACTTGGTCAGCTGGCACAAGTCCACTAGGAGATTAAGCCAACCTCTATGAGCTCTTAGAAGAAGCTTTTTAATTGATGGATGAAAGCTAACTCGAAGGAAGCTAATCTAATTACAAAAAGAAACTGAAAGCCAAAAAGAAACACAAACCCTAACAAACCCTAATTCTACCAGCTAGTCCTACCGATGCAAAGGAGAGCATGAAAACTACTGGTAGAGATGCCATTACTTCTAGGAAGGTAAGATGAATGTGTCTAAGTTTTCACTATCTGAAGAAAACATCTTTTTTTATTTTTGATTAAGTTATTAGAATTATCATGCATGTGCTTTTAACTGGCTTTTCACTGTGCAGAGGTGGATCAAGGAGGAGAAGTGCATGAAAGAGGTCAGGAAGGTACAGAGAGGGTCTAAGGGATCCCTAACATTCTTTCCGAGAGTTTCACAAAGTCTAGATGCCATGCAACCGTGTTTATGAACTTCTACAGGAAGTCTGCAGGGGTTTCTACAGGATGTTCTGTAATTCTTCTACAGGATGTTTCGAAATGGGATTTTGGAGCATGGATGGAGGGAAAAAGATGGAGGAATGAGCATGGAGGTGAAATAGGGGTGTGAAGAGGTATAGGACTTGGTGGATGAGGCTAAGGAGCGATTGGATTTGTTCAAGGATGGATGAAGCGATGTTGCACAAGAAGATGAGAATCATGGCAAAGTAAGCGGATGAGGCAAATGTAAGGTAACGGTTATAAGTGAAGGGCAAAGCAGGTAGGTTGGATGGAGTATGGGCAGGTAAGGAAGGATAACAGGTACTCTGCAAGTGGTTTTTCAAACTGACCAAACAAAGACATGCAAGAAAACAAAGATCTAGTTATAAAACCTATGACCTAGTTACTTCACTCTAATCTGACCTAACAACAAAAGGAAATGAACAGAAGTTTATTTTCAGTGAAACCATGTGAAACGACTATGAAACTAAGTGATCATAAACCTAAGCATGCATCCAAACTAATATAAAGTTCTACAAACGAGATTCAAACCCTAATGATTGCATGGTGAAGCAAAGAAAGTGTTTTTGTTTGGGACAGCATGGTTACTTCAACTCCAGCCCCTGATCCAATAAGGAAGAGGTGAAACCAAAAGCATTTGCTGACCCTTTTTTGGAGCTTTTTCCTGTTATTATCCTACCAATATATTCTAAACATAAACAGCTACTTTAACCATCAAAAGAAATCTGAATAACGAAGAAAGATCTAAATCTAAATAGCAGATTTTATTTTAAGAACGCAGCAAACACATAAAGATAAACGAAGGAGGTACTGGGCGCTTGAGATGGGCCCAACCCCAAGAGCTACAACCTCCCAAGAGAGATTTTGAGCTGGTGCAAAGCTGGATTCATCTTTATTGATCAAGAAATGAAAAGTTACATCAAAACTATCCACAAGAAGAACTTGCAAATGAGCTGAAAGCAAAGCTAATCTATTGCATCCAAATCGAACTATAAACTAGCTAACTATTGGCTACAAAATGACTAACCACTAGCTAACCATCTACTGGCTAACTAGCTAACATCCACTGGCTAACCAAAATGAGGCCCTAAGCCTTCTTATTTATACAAATTGAGGACCCAACAGTCCTCCTAAAATTTAGGGACTCGGCTGCCCAAGACTTGGAGTTAACAGCAACCCTACTTGACTTGCTTGGCTGCCCTTGTGCTGATTGATTCGGTGGCCCTTGAACTCTGAGCTGATGGTGGAGAATTCAAGGTAAGGGCCCATAAATGAAGGGGACACCTTCCTACAAATCCTCTCCCTTGTTCTACCACGAATTTGGCTGCCAAGTGCTCATTAAGACCTTCAATTTTTTCTCCAAGTTGACCAAAAAGGCTACACAAAGCACCGATTAGACTTGTTGGCATAATGACTAACCAAATTCGCTCTATTAACATAAATATAATAAAAAACATGCAATAAAGTAATGAGAATGGTGGATTAAGTCAAATTAGGAGGTTGAATGAGCCCAAATAATTGTCCATTTTTGGGGCTCATCACTTGCATGAATGTTTTCTTCTTTATTTGTGTGTTTGTTTGCTTTCTTGTTTGATTTATTACTTTCTTTGCTTTTGTATTTACTTATGCTTCTGCTTTTCTTTGTTGTTTTTCTTTATGGGTTATTTTCACAAGAAACCATTCATGACTCTTGAAACAAGTTGTGAAATTTACAAGAGGCCTTCTACAAATATTACTAATTGGTTATCTGTCATCCTACCTTTGTATGAAGAACTTGTTACTTTTATTCCATGATACGTCGATGGAAAATGCGTACTGTTAGAAATGAACCTTTGTGAAGACACAACTCTTGTGCACTAACTAGTGTCACCTACCCTAGCTGGTTGTTTTTAGGGTTAACCCTTGTCGGCTCAGTCAAGTAGAGTAAGGTGAGCGGGAAAACCTTAACAGGCATGTCGGAGATATAATAAAATACTTATCTTCATGAAAAACCTCTTCTAATCTCAATAATTTGAGATCCATCTTCGGCCTCTGAAATGAATAAGTTCTATGCATAGTTAGGAAGATGAAAAATGAAAAAAATGAAAAAGTGAAAAAAGTTTGAAAAAATGAAAATAAATAAGGATAAGGAAGAGAAAGGCCTCTTGCATAGAGAGGTGATACAAGTAACTCTTTCAAGGTACTGAACATGCTCCCTGGTAGTAGATCCATGCTTGTGTTCCTATGTAACTCCGTAGAGGTACTGTCCATGCATGTTGGAAGTGAAACAACACCAAAATTGAAACTAAGACTTTGATCACTATACCTCTTATGCACCAATATACCACTCAACCCCAATCAAAACAACTGTGTTGACTTGGCTTGAAATGTGTGTTAATCGACCAAGTGCTTGGCAGATGCTACATCTTACAATCAAGCAAGTGTGGAAACCAAGACAAACTGAGAATTGAATAATACTTACAGAGGTGTTAGACTTGCTTTTCATGAACAAGGTCCATTCAGAGAGCTCGAGCTCTACCAGTGTGTCGCCAAGTGTTGTAGTGGCTACAACCACCCTCCAAAATTTTTCGTTAGCTTCATTTTGTAGTCTACCTATCAACCTTTCACTGCAGCATGTCTTGCTTTGTCAAGTACACAAGCTTTAGTGATTTTATTACAGAATGACAGCTTGTCAATCAAATCTTGTTGCATTCCCTTCACAAGATGTTCCTCCGAACTTGGTCCAGCTACAGGCTGAGGAACTCCCTCAAGAGATTATGCAATTCTGGAGGGAAACTAGCCTTCCCTCTACAGGTTGTGCAATTCTATCTTCCAAACTATTGGGCTCCATAATTGTGCAATTTGCGAGTCAGGCTTCATCCAGAAAATTGTGCAATTCTTCTAAGCTTGGCTGCTCAACCCAAAATTTGCACAATCCTAGGTAGCACTTAGTTGCTCTGCCTAGAAATTGTGTAAATCTTTTGGGTAGCCATCCCAACTCCCTTCCATAAATGTTCATTTTCTCCTAGTAGTTGAGCAGACTATTGCATGTGCAGCTGAGTTGATTGGTTCCCTCTAGGATTGAGAAAAACTGATTTTCATACATGGGCGACCTCTCCCAAGGCAGCATGAAAAGGCATCCCTTGATTTAGGGATATGCTTTTAGAAACTAGAAGTTGCATGCAAGGATCATTTCAGAAACCTCCCACCAAGTGTTTCTCTTCCTAGATTTGTGGCATGCATTCCACATCTTTGATTTATCAAAACTCAAGAACCGGATGCTACAAAGCTCATTCCTCACATCAACCTTGTAGCTCTAACGTCCCACATCACATCTAGGAATCGTCAGCACATTCAACTTTACTCTTTTGGGGTAAGCCTACCTTCCATGTCTTGTGTTGCATTTCTGCGCTCTTTGTGTTTCAATTCGTATGAATTTTGTATGCTTGATTTCAGTGAGAGCATGTTGTTGTTTTGATACATACTAGCTTGTGCTAGCACCATTTCAGTTTTCGTTAACATCTCACTATTGTCGCATGCATGAAACTGTTTTTCATGAATGGTTGTTGATTCAATGGCTCGCCTCACCCACACGCATATTGTTCCATTTTCTGAAAATTTATTTAACTATTTGCATGCACGATCAGCCACTTATGCTTACACTCAGTATCGCCATGCATTCAGATTCACATTCGCTTTCAATTTCCCATCGGTAGGTCTAGGTAGCCTTGGCTTGGGCTCTGCCTCACGAAGACAACATTCCACAATCCTGAGAGGGAAGGCTCTGTGTTCCTCTCAGGAAATGTATATTTCTTCCTAGTGACTATCCTCCAATCTTACATTGTGCAATTTTGAGGGACAGTAGCTTCTTGCCCAGAAAATTGTGCAATGGAGTCACTAAGCTTGCAACCATTGTTAGTTGAGATTGCGCATTGTGTAATGCCAGTATTTAGTAGCTAGAATGGACTTTGAATTACATAGTTCCAATAATCATTCAGCCTCCTGACAGCGCAGACTGCGCCTTGTGCAGCCTTGGTAGTCAGTGTCCCGACCTCCGGGTGGAGATTGCACAACCTTCATGATCAGTCATCTCAAGTTCATTTTTGGTTTTCTACTCACATATTCCTTGTCATGAGTGTTTCCATGTCCCCAGGTATCGTAGGTGCTCATCTGCCTCTCAGCAAAACAGGTACAATGGTTTCCATGAAAGCAGAGTCGAAGACACCACTCAGAGCAAGCTTGGGGATGTAGTCGATCAAGTGTCTATGAAATTTCCTACCCATTAAGACATCAAGTTGTTCATAGAAAAGGACATCAAGATACGATGGCAGCAACATCATAACAGGAAACACCATCAACAACAGCTGAAGGTAGCATACCGGATGCCACGAACGCAAGAGGAAGGTCTTTCACAACAAAGAGGTGGAACAAAGTTGCAAGCTCAAGCATATCCACTTATTGTGAAAGGAAATTTTGAGACTCAAGCTATGAGGTGACGACGTGACACGAATATCACATGAAGGTAGAGAATGGAATAGAGAAGGAGTTGCATGTGCTCAAGAAGCAACTCAAGGAAGAACAAGAGCTACGTAGACAAGAGAATGAGTTGCAGTAGGAACAGGTATAGCATGGGGCACAACATGCACAAAAGATGAAACTACGCTCGTACAAGTTATAGATTCATCCCAACAGTTGGCACAGAGTAGACATGGTGAGTGGTGTTGCTAATCGTATGCAAGGGAATTCAGTAACCATTATGTACATGCATGTAATCTAACCCATTTGGCACACTCACTAAGGAGAAGACAAGAAGAAAGTCCAACTAGATCTGAGCATGTAGTTGAAAGTTGATGCGCATGACCACCGCACACGCTGGAAGATCAACACAAATAGTATGCATCAATGTGTTTCCAATTTGGCCACACCTAAGAAGACCATGTGTGTGTTAGCAGACGAGTTGGATGGAGGAGCCACACAATTGGACTTGGATGCAATGGAGGCAAGTGTTCGTTTCAGCAAGATGTCATCATGGAGTGCATGCACACCTTCATAAACAACCAAGCTTGGCATTCGCTCACCACCTTCAACATCATAAGCATGTCTAAGAGTTAGTCTCACGACGACAACCTGAGTTTCAGTGGTGTCTTGCATTGCTTGCTCAAGCCACTTTGTCTCACATGGGCACATGTGCACTGTAATGTAATGTCTTGTCATGTGGAAGTTCATGTGTCAATAGTTGGATGTAACAATCATAGAGTAGATGAAGAGTCATAAGGGTAGACGAAATGTCACAAAGGGGAATGTCAATGGTCACCCCACACTTTGCTATAAATAGAACCTCATAACTCATTGGGAAGGCTTTTGGTTAGACAAGCTTCCGCTAAGACTATCTTGGAGAGGGCTTCGACCGTATTGTAATGAGCCTTGGATTGTCCACTACGCAGAGCTAGTATATCTCTCTGGAGGAGTAGACGGTTGTGGCTGTAACGTTCCACTGTCAGAACTAGTTGTTAGACATGGATGTATTGTATGACTGGAACTTGTACTTCTTAATATAATAGAGCCAACGTGTTTCATGCATATGTTGTATTGTATTCTATACTATCTGGTTTACTATAAAGAATATATGTATTTGTTTACTTACGCATGCATGTATGGACTATTATGTGTATGTACTTATGAATCTTTCTGAAATGTGCTATTGGTTTAACCATCACTTTGGATTGCTAGCTAACTTTCCTTCCATGTTGTGATGCATCTTTGCTCGTGTGTTACCTTCTTAACTCTATGCTATCATAGGTTTCCAAGGGGTGCACTCATCTCAATCCCTATGTGTTAGAACCTCTCATGCACCTTCCTTGGCTTGCTACAACTATCACACCCTTGTTACCAACAAATACATCTTACTTGGCTCTGTGAAAAATCCCGGTCAAGCATTACTCTACAACCCACTGCTTGGACTCCTACACCAAAATGGTATGAGGTCTAATTGGGACTTCATACCAAGGAGATCCCCTTAGATGTTGGCGGGTCCAACACCATCAATGGTTCCATCTATTGAGAATGAGGAAAATCTCATCCATTGACCACAATAGCTTCCTCAAACACTTAGTCAACCATGATGTGGCATATGGAATAGAGGAAGGATGTACTAAGACAACTATTAGATAAAATATCAACTTTAAATGAGTGTGAATAATCATATAAAAGCTAAATATTAACAAATGAGTGATGTTGTGTCCGATAAATATTCATATGATTTGCTAATCCATTATCAAATTGTACGAATTAGTTTTTTAAATAAAATAGAAAACTTAGTCATTTTACATGTGATAATATTTATAGTAATGGTTATTTCTCAGTTATTTATTATAAAATAAATTATAAATAGGATTGGCCAAGAGGCGAGAATCATCCTTTTTTGTATCATCTTATTAATCCATAATAATATTACTGTGTGTGCACTCCTTTTAATTTAATTATCACAATTGTTTCTCATTATCATGGTGGTTCAATGAGAATTCTACATCAATGATCATAAGGTTTCTTGAGTTTATTTTATCTCATGCACTAGCAAGAGGCCCCCTTCAGGTGTACAAGGCTATAGTATAATATTTTGACTTTTACCTATCGTTACTCTATTTTTCTCATGCTCTGTTTTTTTCATAGTTAGCTTTCACATTTACTCATTATTTCATTTTATTTTACAGGTCTATCAAGAACTTGAATTAATTATAAAAAATAAAAAATATCTATCAATCATTCTCTTTACTCTCATACTCATAGAAATATCACATCCTTTTTCACAAAATTCATAGGAATATCACAATTTTTATTCATGAATGAATTATGAACCTCAGCACACACCTTCTAAATATTTTCAATCAACTTTCTTAAAGCTTATTTTTCAATATTGCTTCACGGTTTCAACCACTTGAGATAGGTTTCCATTTCTTTCATAGATATTTGTATTACTTTCATAGCTAGTTGTATTTCTTATTTAGATTATTGTCATTTTATTTAATTGAATAATCATTTTTTATTTCATATTTTAAAACTATCTTTACCTCCCTTATATCAGAATTTGAATATCTTCCTAGAATAAATTTACTATTCCATTAGTATATGTTATTATTGGCAATTTCATCATATTATATCCATTGCTTTAATTAGTCTACGAAGTTAGATTGATAGTTCATTTCTTTCACTTAATCGGAATATAGATAATTGTCCTTACTTTATGCCTTGTTAGAATAGTCATTCCTGCTTTTATTGGAAACACGTGTGTTCACTCTGCCTATATTTCGTTGCATTCTAAGAATCTCATATTTAATTAATTTTTTTGGATTAAGGCTTCATTATCATTTTATAGATTAATATTTCACTTAATTTGGATAATTTAATCATTCATTTCTTAACTGATTTGAATATTTTATTTTAGAATTTGAAATCTGATATCCTAGCACATATATTTTATTATACTTCCTAAGTGTATGAACCTCGATTGAAATTTTAATGAAAGTAGCTTAACAAAATTAAATTGCCCATTACAAATCAGCCCTACTTTTGGGGTTCAAATGCACTATATATAGGTTATATGTGTAGGAATATACAGCTCACTTGCTCAAGCTAATTGGGGCCTATGTAAGAAAGTCAAGGAGTAGTTCTAAGGTTCATAACTCATGAACCAGAGAAGTGAAGTCAAGTTGGAGAGGTTTTTTATTGGAAGTTCTTTTGGAAATTTTTTGGAAGGGTTTTTGTCACTCTTTCTGAATATTTTTGGTCCTATTTAGAAGATAACTTGCAAACATATTCTATATTTTGAGTTTCAACCATATTAAAGGCGTGTTTTAACCCTGTTGAGGGCCAAAGTTTAGTCCTATTGAGGGAAAATTTCAGGTCCGTTAAGGGGGCCAAATTATTGTGTTTGAAGAACAAATTTAGGTCTAGTTTAAAGGAAAAGTATTAGAGTTTTTAAGGACAACTTAAAGTTCAGGTTGAAGGTTTGTTTCTAGTGTTCTAAAGGATTATTTCAATCATGGTTTGTGGCCAAAGTTGTAGTCTCAATATAGACCAAGTTATAGTTTAATGTTTGAGGATATCAAGGTATTTCATTTTATTTTATTTCGTTCAAGATTGTACGGGCCTTTGTTTTCTGAAGTGCATTGAAAAGTCTTATGTAGCAAAAAAAAATATACATTGGTTATTACAAGATGCCAGGTGGAGAGACCCTCTATTTGAACATATAATAAGCGTAAGTAGTGATATTCTAACAATGAATAACAAGAGTTTTGGAAGTTAAACATTGAGATGAAAATACCTATTTTTGATCAAATATAGAGAAACGACATGTAGGATATCAAAGCCAAAGAGCCATATAAAGAAGCCTTGTTGAAGAGCTAAAAATGAAGGTGTATAGTTCAAGTGGTTGTAATCAAGGTTGAAGGTGCATACTTGAGGGTTGTATGGTTTTTTTTCGTGACCCAGAGGATCCCAATAGCTTGGCTGACATGTAACTGCTAGTAAAGCTCTGGGGGTCTACGACCTATCCTCCCCTCCATAAACTGGGTCACAAACATGGGGATTAAACTTTGGATCTCTCAGTTTACACATATTTCACATTACTTCGATCACCAATTGACCTTTTCCCCAAGGACTTGAGGGTTGTATGGTTAGATGACAATTCACTAGATACTTTTTTTAGGAACAAAAGTTATTGATGATAGATCCAAGGAACAATCTGGATGCCTCTTTTGGTGGATATGATTTATTGATTTGGTGGTCATTTGGAGGGGATTTGTGTGTCTTATAGGTTGGTGTTCAGCTATGGGAATGGAATATCCTATAATTTGGTGCCTACAAAAGTTGTAAGTTGGTGCTTACTTTATACAAGGAAGTTTACATAATATCTCCAACGAAAATATGTATTTTTTTCTTATGTAAAGAATCATGTTTCATCATTTATATGAATCAATTTTTTTAAAAGATAAAAATGGTTGAAAATAATGAAATAATCACTCACTCCCTCGCTCATTATTTCCAACAAATAAAATGTGTTTCATAAAACTAGAGCAAGTAGTGTGATACTCTAGTATCACTATTATAAAATAAGAGATGGAAGTAAGGGGATGTCATGATGATTAAGAAAGGACAAAATCCATTCAAAATATAGAATTGGTAAAGCTTGGGGATAATTATGATTTATTCGTATACAAATTAAGTGTACATTTGTCATATGTGGAAAGAAGCAGAAACCATATGTATCACAGTACTTCACATTTACACTTGTTAAATGCCATTTGTGCATAGTTTCTATTGAGATTTATCATTTTCCAGTATTTATCCAATAAGAAAGGATCAAGCTCTTCCTTTGATGTATTTTACTTGTAGGTGCAATGATCACTTCAAAATCAATATTTCTCATTAGTTTAATTTTTTCATGAGTGATTGATACCAAACAAAGGTTTTTCCTACACATTCCTACTTTGGTTTTATATGTTTTTTCTTTTTTTCTTGATCTCAACTGATCTCTCTCTATTGCACAATATTTTTAATCAATGAGAGTGAGAAAAATGTTCCATTAAATACCATAATTTGTATGGTGTATGTGAATTATTTGGGAAACATTTGGACTTGGTTATATGTTGCTAACATACTCATGGAAATTGAGACCATCATAATTTGAGTTGTTAACAAGATATTACATGTCTAAATATGTAGAAGCTAGAGCAATTAGGATCATGGGTTAGAATGCTACACACTAATACTTAAATGAAAAAATGGGGCATAAAAATAAAAGTGCAGTAATAAAATGCAAAATTTGGTCTTTCGTAGGACCAATATTCTCAAGAATACTAACCAAAATTGTACTCATTTTCTAGTTTACAATGCATGCATTTTCCAACTGTTAGGTAGTTAGACGAATAATAATATATTATATTAGTGATAGAAATATAAGTGCTATAGACCCAAGAGTTAGATCAATGGATCAAGTCCCCATTGTAAAATAACCTTTTTTTTATTGATAATTCATAAGCTCCATTCCCTTGACACTCTTAGGGTCAAGATCTATGACTAAGCTAGAAGGAAGTGACCCATTTGAGTGGGTATTCCTGGTACAAATATTTAATGGACGTAGTGGTCACCATGAACC
The DNA here is from genome assembly GCA_031772625.1 of Pinus tabuliformis. Lineage (NCBI taxonomy): Eukaryota > Viridiplantae > Streptophyta > Pinopsida > Pinales > Pinaceae > Pinus > Pinus tabuliformis. Next base: position 542,563,163 of record CM062815.1, on the reverse strand, counting down.
ACATAGAAAAAAATAAATCTAAGTGGTATAGGTATTAGTGCATATCTAATGAACATGTAATAATATTTATCAGGTAGTATACAGAATGTAAGAATACAAAAATAATCCATACATTGCATATCTTAAAAGAAAGATAAATAATACCATTGCATAAATCTCCATAAATCTCTATTGCATACCTAAATGCATGACCCATTCACCAAAATTCCATGGAGACGATTAGTAGAGGGATAAGACAAGGAATGTGATATGTTATAGTAAACAATGGGTCTAGGTGGAAATAGAGGTTTTAATATGGTTAATGTTTTCTAAAATAGAAGGATGTTTACAGAGGAGATTAGGCCATTTCCTAGGAGGGTAAGTCCCTATTAATAGGTTATGCATTACATTTTATATATGTTTTTTCAACCTATAATTCACCTGCTAAAACCCACTAATGTTAAGGTAGTTGACATAGTGACCTAAAATTAATTAGGTCATAGTTTTATAAGGAAATATAATGAAAGCTTCATATTATTCTAGCTAGGTTTTTCATATGACATGATACACATGTCCATCTATTATTTATAATAGATTGGTAGGTACACCAATCCACAAAACTGTCTTTCTTTCTTACTAGATGCCATGTTCTAGATCTAGAGTTGATAAAGAAGGCCTTCAAATCTTGTTTTAAAAAGTTTGGTTCTCTCACCTTGTTTGTATCTAAACTAGTTATATAGTGATAAAAAATATTCACCTTGTAATTATAATTGTGAGATATTTTTTCTTTTGACATTAGAAAAGGAAAAAAATAGCCTCCAATGATGTAGCGAGTGAAAGGTGTGATAACACCTATGATTTTTCTTAAATACTGTGTTATGGTTACTAATGATAAAAGCCTAACATTAATTTGCATGTAATAGTTATGGGTTAAGGTAAATTCTCTCTTCATTTATTTATGGTGGGCTCAAGTTTTATTGAGGTGTAGAATCAATGTGATCAATATATGTTGCATTTAAATATGAGTATATATAGTGTATTTATAATTGAAAAAAATAGAAACACAAAAATAAAAAAGTGTTATTCAACATACTATTGTTGCTGCAACAAACACCCTCCAAAATTTTTCCTCCACTTGAATGTTTGAGTCCCTTTTTGATCTTATGATCTATCATTCCAAGTTATTCATAATCGCTTCATGTAATATCCATGCCGTAAGCTACCATAAAAACTCTCATAAAATGAGTGTTGTTGAATAATTTAATATTATTAACTCTCATATTAATATTACAAGAAAAATATTCTTCTAATTATTAATTACAACAATATTACAAGAATTAATTCTTATTTCTTCTATTGAGAATAATTATATTCTTCTATGTAAATAAATTTTATTTTTCAAGGTTGTATATTTTATGAGTTTTAGAGCTAATGTGTCATAGTTTTAGAAAATCAATGGATAGGTGATATTTTTTACACAAAGTAAAAGAAAATCTACTTTGAAAAAACATGAGAGGTTTATGGATGATTTATTGAGTGATTTTAGAATTTAGAAAAATATGATTTATGGACCGATTTATAGATGATTTATGGAGTGATTTTAGGTTTTAGGAAAAATATGATCTATGTAGTGATTTATGGGTGATTTATGGAATACTTTCAAGATTTAGAAAATCTATTGAATTTCCTAATTATACTTATTGTAAGTCTATGAACAATGAGAACTAATGGATAAATACATGTAGAAGTAGGCCGAGAGAGAGGAATTAGTGTTTTT
>CM062815.1:542538648-542561307 GCA_031772625.1 Pinus tabuliformis | reverse complement strand
CTATGTTTCATAGAAAATCTCATAATCCACTCTTTTTTGCATCATCCTACAATCTTTCCATGCATAGTAAACCATTTGAGTTACAAAGGATATAAAGTGGTAAAATTCTAATATATTTCTAGCTTTATATCTTTTTCTTTATAAAATTAGGTTAATTTGAAAATATTAAGGAAACTGACTTATTTTTCTTCTATGATGACATTATGTAGCTACATCTAAGGTTCAAATGGTTTATGAAGTAAACAGGTTAGCTCAAGAACATAATCAGGTGTCAAATAGATCTAACATTATCTTCCTATTGTAGCAGCTACAACCACCCTCCTAAATTTTGCCTTAGCTTCACTTTTGAGCCTACCTACCAACCATTCACAGTAGCATGTCTTGCTTCATCAAGTACACAAGTTTCAGTGATTTTCTTGCAGAATGATAGCTTGTCCATCAAATCTTGTTGCATTCCCCTCACAAGTTGTTCCTTTGGACTTGGTCCAACTGCAGGCTGAGTAGCTCCCTCAAGAAATTGCGCAATTCTAGAGGGAAACCAGCCTTCCCTCCAAAAATTACACAATTCTGTCTGGTAGCCTACAGGGCTTCAGAATTGCACAATTCTTCCTGTCAGACTTCATGCAGAAAATTGTGCAATTCTTCCCAGCATGGCTGCTCGACCCATAATTTACGCAATCTTGGGTAGTTGTCAACTGATCTGCCTAGAAATTATGCAAATCTTTTGGGAAGCCAACCCAGCTCCCTTCCAGAAATGTGCACTTTCTCCCAGTAGTTGAACAAATTGTTGCATGTGCAGCTAAGTTGACTGGTTCCCTCTGGGATTGAGAAAAAGTGATTTGCATGCATGGGCTACTTCGCCCAAAGTAGCATGCAAAGGAATCCATTGATTTGTGGATATGATTTTAGCAGTAGGAGGTTGCATGTGAGGATCATTTCAAAAATCTTCCACCAAGTGTTGCTCCTCCTAGATTTGCGGCATGCACGTCACATCTTTGATTTTATCAAAACTCATGAACCGGACATTGTAGAGCTCATTCCTCACATCAACCTTATCGCTTTGACATCCCACATCACTTCTAGGAGTCGTTAGCACATTCGGCTCAGTTATTTTGGGGTAAGCCTGCCTTCCATGTCTTGTGTTGCATTTCTAGCACTCTTTGTGTTTCAATTCGTATGAATGTTCTTTGCTTGATTTAAGTGAGTGATTGTTGTTGTTTTGATACATACTAGCTTGTGCTAGCACTGTTTCAGTTTTCATTAACATCTCACTGTTGTCGCATTCATGAAATTTTTTTTCACGACTAGTTGCTCATTCGGTGACTTGCCTCACCCGCACACATGTTTTTCTATTTTATAAATCTTTCTTTCATTGTTTGAATGCATGATCATCCACTTATTATTACACTCAGTATCACCATCCATTCACATTCGCTTTCAATTGCCCATCGACAGGTCTGGGCAGCCTTGGCCAAGACTCTGCCTACCAAGAAGGCATTGCATAATCCTGAGATGGAAGGCTATGTCTTCCTCTCAAGAAATGTGGATTTCTACTGAGTGACTTTCCTCCAGTCTTGTATTGCGCAATTCTAAGGATAGTGATTGTTGGCCTAGAAAATTGTGCAATGCAGTCACTGAGCCTGCAAACATTACCAGCCGAGATTGTGCATTGTGCAATTCTAGCAGTTAACAACTAGGCTAGATTGTGCATTGTGCAGCTCCAAAAGTTAGTCAGCCGCTTGATAGCCTACACTGTGCCTTGCAAATTCTTGGAAGTCAATCTCTCGACCTCTCGGCGGAAATTACGTAACCTTCATGATCAGTCACACATGTATGTTGCAGGTCAGTTTTCAAGTTCATTTTGGTTTTTGACTGACAGATTTCTTTCCATGAGTGTTGCCATGTCTCCATGTATCGAAGATGTTCATCTTCCTCTCAAAAATAGAGTTACAATGGTCTCCATGGGAGTAGAGTCGAAGAAACTGCTAAGAGCACGCTTGGGGATGTAGTCGATTAAGTGTGTATGAACTTTCCTACCCACGAAGACATGAAGTTGTTTGTAGACAAGGACATCAAGATATGATGGTAGCAGAATCATGATAGATAGCACCATCAACAACAACTTAAGCTGACATATCGATGTCACGAATGCAAGAGGAAGGTTTTTGACAAAACAAAGGCGGAACAAAGTTGCAAGCTCAAGCAGGTCCACTTATGGTGAAAGAGCCTTTAGAGAATCAGGCTATGAGGTGACGACACGACATGAAGATCACATGAAGGTAGAGAGCAGAATAGAGAAGGAGTTGCATGTGCTCAAGTAGTAGCTCAAGTAAGAATAAGAGCTGCATAGACAAGAGAATGAGTTGCAGTAGGAATAACTACATCAGGGGGTGCAACATGCACAAATGGATGAAACTACACCAGTACAAGTTATAGATTCATCCAAGCAGCTGGCATGGAGTAGACATGGTGAGTGGTTTTGTTGATTACATGTAAGGGAATTCAACAACACACATGTCATTATGCACATCCATGCGATCTAACACATTTGGAACACTCACCTAGGAAAAGACAAGAAGCAAGTGCAATTGGAGTTGAACATGTAGTTCACAATCAATGTGCATGACCACCAATACACATTGGTAGATCAACACAGACACTATGCATCAGTGTGTTTCTAGTTTGGCTGCGCCCAAGGAGACCATGTACATGGCAATAGACGAGTTGGATGGAGGAGCCACACAATTAGACCTAGATGCAATAGAGGCAAGTGTTCGTTTCAACAATATGTCATCATGGAGTGCATGCATACCTTCACAGACAACCAAGCTTGGCATTAGCTCATCACCTTCACCATCACAAACATGTCAAAGAGTTAGTCTCACCAGAACACACCAAGTCTCAGTGATGTCTTGCATGGCTTTCTCAAGCCATTTTGTCTCACCTGGGCACATGTGCATTGTAATGTAACGTATTGTCAAGTGGAAGTTCAAATGTTGATAGTTGGATGTAACAGTCATAAAGTAGATGAATAGCCATGAGGGTAGATGAACTATCACAAAGGGGAGTGTGAAGGGTCACCCCACCCTTTTCTATAAATAGAACCTCATAACTCATTGTAAAGTCTTTTGGTTAGCCAAGCTTCCGATAAGACTATCTTGGAGAGAGCTTGGACAATATTGTAATGAGTCTTGGCTTCTCCACTGCACAGAGCTAGTATATCTCTTTGGAGGAAGAGGTAGTTGTGTATGTAATGTTCCATTGTAGAAAATAGTGGTTAGACATGGATGTATTGTATGACTGGAACTTACACTTCTTAATATAAGAGAGCTAACACGTTTCATGCATAGGTTATATTGTCTTCTATGCTATATGGTTTACTCTAAATGATATATGTATTTGTTTGCTTATGAATGCATGTATGGATTATTCTATGTATGTATGTATGGATCCTTGTGAAACATGATATTGGTTTAACCATCACTTTGGATTGCTAGCTAACTTGAATTCCATGTTGTGATGCATCTTTTCTCATGTGTTCCCTTCTTCACTCCATGTTATCATAGGTTTCCAAGGGGCACACTCATCTCAACCCCCGTGTGTTAGAAATTCTCATGCACCTTCCTTGGCTTCCTGTAGCTGTCATACCCTTGCTACGAATAGAGACATATTACTTGCCTCTGTTCAAAATCGTGGTCAAGGCATTACTATATGACCCACTTTTGGGACTCCTGTACCAAACTATCTGAGATCTAATTGGGACTTCTTACTGGGGAGATCCCCTTACATGTTGGTGGGTGCAACACCATCAACATTGTGGTGCTAGAAGGAGGACTATATGACAAGCTGAGCCCTCATCATATGTTTAGAATCTTCTCATATCTATCATGGATTTTGTTATAGATAACCCTCTGAAATGTTTGTCCAATGGACATATCTTTCACATCGATATGGAGCTCTGGGATCACTTGTCCCAACTCATGTATCATGGTGAGGGTGAAGTGGCCTGGCTTGACCACTTAGATGACTTCCATATGCTCATTCATGGCATGGAATATTTTAATGAAATATAGGTATGTTCATTGTTTGGACACACATTTCGCGTCCACCCATCACAATGGTGTGGCACACTCTTAACTCCGTGCACTGATGCAAGTAGTTCAACGATCTAATCGAATCTCTTTTCCACTATTTTTATCCTGAGGTAATTGATAAAAAATTGTTAAAACAATGGAAGGCCCCTCGCGAATCACCCATGGAGTTTTCAGAGTGCCTCTTTCTATTCATCTTTGAATCCCTGAAATGTCAGATGAAATTTCAATATCTCATTGACAGATTCAAATACTGCTTTTGTCCAATCTATCAAACCAAAGAAGAATTTCAAACTTAAACCCTGCTTAGCATACTTCGATGATGGAGGTGCGCAATTGTAGATGGACACGGTCACTATCACAAGTGACTCTTTGTTGTCCCCTCTTCAAACAGCTCCACCTTCGAAGAGTGATGTGGGAGAGCATGCACACACATCTGTTCAACCATCACATCCTCCCGACATCATTCCTTCTGATTTTTGTGTAGACTTGATTGTGAGTCCCATAGCTTGTCACATATATTTTGTGCCTCAACCTCCATCTTCAATCTGGGATAATCCTCTCGATGACATTGTCTTGTGTTTTTCCATTCTGGAATCTACACGTGTTTTGAACAAGGATCGATCTATCGTCAAAGTTTGTGTTGAACAACCAACATGCACTAACATTCATGAAGAGCATGAATTGGAGCTTGAAAATCCACTGCTACCAAGGACCATCCCTGTCCATCCATACCTCCTTCATGTTTTCTTAACCTCCGTGGTGATCCTGTCATCCCTGATTTTTCATGTGCATCTCTATCGACGCAAGCACCCATTGTTGATCATTTACAGGACACACCGGATGTTAGTTCATAATCTCACAATGGAGAGGATTGATCATTCTTCGAATATCCACTTGATTTTTCATCTATCCTTTTCGGAAACACAGAGGATGAACATTATTTATTCTCATATACCCCTCTTTGCTACTCATCGAATCATGACAATGTCGACCAAAATCCTGCATTTTCTAATCTTAGTTGTCGTGATCTCTTCACCTCATCATCGGATCACAATTTTGTTTCACTCTTTGTTAATTCATCTAAGCCACTGGTCTACGATAATCCATCTATCAACTAAGATGAAACCCCCCAGATTATTGAGGCACTTCAGCCTGAGCTAATGGTTATGTCAAGCCGTCACTATCCTAAGGTTGGTTTCACTTCTGATGAGGAAATTGTTCAAACATGCAAGGCTCCTCATCAATCATCTGTATGCATTGAAGATCAATCTAACACTAGGATTTCTCTTCCTCCAGTAGAACCACATGATCCCAATGCTCATGCATTGGAGGAATCTTACTCAGCAAGCACACTTGTGCAATGTAAGTGGTCTACCTTTGTCATGTATGCTTCCATATCACACTAAAGAGTGTGTGTATGCTTAAACTATGCACGTAGTGTCACACAACATCATGGTAAGTCCACATAGTGCATGTCATGTACTTTCACTCATTTTCATTCTGTGGACACTTTTAAACTTGGAGTGTGTTTGTCTTCACTGTTAAATCTTTCTTGTTTGTTGGTTTGCACAATTGTCTTGTTCGTGAACCATGGCTTCACCGACATTGGTCTACCAATGCACCAGTGGCTGCATTGGAAGTATCACTTCACGTGAGATGACCCATGCACTATTAGCTTAGGAGTACTAGTGTTTTCTTTTTATTTGCTTGCTTGCTGGTGGGCCCCAGTATTGTAGCAATAATGCTACAACTCCTGGAACTCCCTTCTTTAATTTTATCAACCCGGTAGTTCGTAACAAACTTGGAAGCGACGGTGCTGTATGCACAAGTACTAGCTCTTGCCGCAGCTGTCACTTGGTCAGCTGGCACAAGTCCACTAGGAGATTAAGCCAACCTCTATGAGCTCTTAGAAGAAGCTTTTTAATTGATGGATGAAAGCTAACTCGAAGGAAGCTAATCTAATTACAAAAAGAAACTGAAAGCCAAAAAGAAACACAAACCCTAACAAACCCTAATTCTACCAGCTAGTCCTACCGATGCAAAGGAGAGCATGAAAACTACTGGTAGAGATGCCATTACTTCTAGGAAGGTAAGATGAATGTGTCTAAGTTTTCACTATCTGAAGAAAACATCTTTTTTTATTTTTGATTAAGTTATTAGAATTATCATGCATGTGCTTTTAACTGGCTTTTCACTGTGCAGAGGTGGATCAAGGAGGAGAAGTGCATGAAAGAGGTCAGGAAGGTACAGAGAGGGTCTAAGGGATCCCTAACATTCTTTCCGAGAGTTTCACAAAGTCTAGATGCCATGCAACCGTGTTTATGAACTTCTACAGGAAGTCTGCAGGGGTTTCTACAGGATGTTCTGTAATTCTTCTACAGGATGTTTCGAAATGGGATTTTGGAGCATGGATGGAGGGAAAAAGATGGAGGAATGAGCATGGAGGTGAAATAGGGGTGTGAAGAGGTATAGGACTTGGTGGATGAGGCTAAGGAGCGATTGGATTTGTTCAAGGATGGATGAAGCGATGTTGCACAAGAAGATGAGAATCATGGCAAAGTAAGCGGATGAGGCAAATGTAAGGTAAGGGTTATAAGTGAAGGGCAAAGCAGGTAGGTTGGATGGAGTATGGGCAGGTAAGGAAGGATAACAGGTACTCTGCAAGTGGTTTTTCAAACTGACCAAACAAAGACATGCAAGAAAACAAAGATCTAGTTATAAAACCTATGACCTAGTTACTTCACTCTAATCTGACCTAACAGCAAAAGGAAATGAACAGAAGTTTATTTTCAGTGAAACCATGTGAAACGACTATGAAACTAAGTGATCATAAACCTAAGCATGCATCCAAACTAATATAAAGTTCTACAAACGAGATTCAAACACTAATGATTGCATGGTGAAGCAAAGAAAGTGTTTTTGTTTGGGACAGCATGGTTACTTCAACTCCAGCCCCTGATCCAATAAGGAAGAGGTGAAACCAAAAGCATTTGCTGACCCTTTTTTGGAGCTTTTTCCTGTTATTATCCTACCAATATATTCTAAACATAAACAGCTACTTTAACCATCAAAAGAAATCTGGATAACGAAGAAAGATCTAAATCTAAATAGCAGATTTTATTTTAAGAACGCAGCAAACACATAAAGATAAACGAAGGAGGTACTGGGCGCTTGAGATGGGCCCAACCCCAAGAGCTACAACCTCCCAAGAGAGATTTTGAGCTGGTGCAAAGCTGGATTCATCTTTATTGATCAAGAAATGAAAAGTTACATCAAAACTGTCCACAAGAAGAACTTGCAAATGAGCTGAAAGCAAAGCTAATCTATTGCATCCAAATCGAACTATAAACTAGCTAACTATTGGCTACAAAATGACTAACCACTAGCTAACCATCTACTGGCTAACTAGCTAACATCCACTGGATAACCAAAATGAGGCCCTAAGCCTTCTTATTTATACAAATTGAGGACCCAACAGTCCTCCTAAAATTTAGGGACTCGGCTGCCCAAGACTTGGAGTTAACAGCAACCCTACTTGACTTGCTTGGCTGCCCTTGTGCTGATTGATTCGGTGGCCCTTGAACTCTGAGCTGATGGTGGAGAATTCAAGGTAAGGGCCCATAAATGAAGGGGACACCTTCCTACAAATCCTCTCCCTTGTTCTACCACGAATTTGGCTGCCAAGTGCTCATTAAGACCTTCAATTTTTTCTCCAAGTTGACCAAAAAGGCTACACAAAGCACCGATTAGACTTGTTGGCATAATGACTAACCAAATTCGCTCTATTAACATAAATATAATAAAAAACATGCAATAAAGTAATGAGAATGGTGGATTAAGTCAAATTAGGAGGTTGAATGAGCCCAAATAATTGTCCATTTTTGGGGCTCATCACTTGCATGAATGTTTTCTTCTTTATTTGTGTGTTTGTTTGCTTTCTTGTTTGATTTATTACTTTCTTTGCTTTTGTATTTACTTATGCTTCTGCTTTTCTTTGTTGTTTTTCTTTATGGGTTATTTTCACAAGAAACCATTCATGACTCTTGAAACAAGTTGTGAAATTTACAAGAGGCCTTCTACAAATATTACTAATTGGTTATCTGTCATCCTACCTTTGTATGAAGAACTTGTTACTTTTATTCCATGATACGTCGATGGAAAATGCGTACTGTTAGAAATGAACCTTTGTGAAGACACAACTCTTGTGCACTAACTAGTGTCACCTACCCTAGCTGGTTGTTTTTAGGGTTAACCCTTGTCGGCTCAGTCAAGTAGAGTAAGGTGAGCGGGAAAACCTTAACAGGCATGTCGGAGATATAATAAAATACTTATCTTCATGAAAAACCTCTTCTAATCTCAATAATTTGAGATCCATCTTCGGCCTCTGAAATGAATAAGTTCTATGCATAGTTAGGAAGATGAAAAATGAAAAAAATGAAAAAGTGAAAAAAGTTTGAAAAAATGAAAATAAATAAGGATAAGGAAGAGAAAGGCCTCTTGCATAGAGAGGTGATACAAGTAACTCTTTCAAGGTACTGAACATGCTCCCTGGCAGTAGAGCCATGCTTGTGTTCCTATGTAACTCCGTAGAGGTACTGTCCATGCATGTTGGAAGTGAAACAACACCAAAATTGAAACTAAGACTTTGATCACTATACCTCTTATGCACCAATATACCACTCAACCCCAATCAAAACAACTGTGTTGACTTGGCTGGAAATGTGTGTTAATCGACCAAGTGCTTGGCAGATGCTACATCTTACAATCAAGCAAGTGTGGAAACCAAGACAAACTGAGAATTGAATAATACTTACAGAGGTGTTAGACTTGCTTTTCATGAACAAGGTCCATTCAGAGAGCTCGAGCTCTACCAGTGTGTCGCCAAGTGTTGTAGTGGCTACAACCACCCTCCAAAATTTTTCGTTAGCTTCATTTTGTAGTCTACCTATCAACCTTTCACTGCAGCATGTCTTGCTTTGTCAAGTACACAAGCTTTAGTGATTTTATTACAGAATGACAGCTTGTCAATCAGATCTTGTTGCATTCCCGTCACAAGATGTTCCTCCGAACTTGGTCCAGCTACAGGCTGAGGAACTCCCTCAAGAGATTATGCAATTCTGGAGGGAAACTAGCCTTCCCTCTACAGGTTGTGCAATTCTATCTTCCAAACTGCTGGGCTCCATAATTGTGCAACTTGCGAGTCAGGCTTCATCCAGAAAATTGTGCAATTCTTCTAAGCTTGGCTGCTCAACCCAAAATTTGCACAATCCTAGGTAGCACTTAGTTGCTCTGCCTAGAAATTGTGTAAATCTTTTGGGTAGCCATCCCAACTCCCTTCCAGAAATGTTCATTTTCTCCTAGTAGTTGAGCAGACTATTGCATGTGCAGCTGAGTTGATTGGTTCCCTCTAGGATTGAGAAAAACTGATTTTCATACATGGGCGACCTCTCCCAAGGCAGCATGAAAAGGCATCCCTTGATTCAGGGATATGCTTTTAGAAACTAGAAGTTGCATGCAAGGATCATTTCAGAAACCTCCCACCAAGTGTTTCTCTTCCTAGATTTGTGGCATGCATTCCACATCTTTGATTTATCAAAACTCAAGAACCGGATGCTACAAAGCTCATTCCTCACATCAACCTTGTAGCTCTAACGTCCCACATCACATCTAGGAATCGTCAGCACATTCAACTTTACTCTTTTGGGGTAAGCCTACCTTCCATGTCTTGTGTTGCATTTCTGCGGCTCTTTGTGTTTCAATTCGTATGAATTTTGTATGCTTGATTTCAGTGAGAGCATGTTGCTGTTTTGATACATACTAGCTTGTGCTAGCACCATTTCAGTTTTCGTTAACATCTCACTATTGTCGCATGCATGAAACTGTTTTTCATGAATGGTTGTTGATTCAATGGCTCGCCTCACCCACACGCATATTGTTCCATTTTCTGAATATTTATTTAACTGTTTGCATGCACGATCAGCCACTTATGCTTACACTCAGTATCGCCATGCATTCAGATTCACATTCGCTTTCAATTTCCCATCGGTAGGTCTAGGTAGCCTTGGCTTGGGCTCTGCCTCACGAGGACAACATTCCACAATCCTGAGAGGGAAGGCTCTGTGTTCCTCTCAGGAAATGTATATTTCTTCCTAGTGACTATCCTCCAATCTTACATTGTGCAATTTTGAGGGACAATAGCTTCTTGCCCAGAAAATTGTGCAATGGAGTCACTAAGCTTGCAACCATTGTTAGTTGAGATTGCGCATTGTGTAATGCCAGTATTTAGTAGCTAGAATGGACTTTGAATTACATAGTTCCAATAATCATTCAGCCTCCTGACAGCGCAGACTGCGCCTTGTGCAGCCTTGGTAGTCAGTGTCCCGACCTCCGGGTGGAGATTGCACAACCTTCATGATCAGTCATCTCAAGTTCATTTTTGGTTTTCTACTCACATATTCCTTGTCATGAGTGTTTCCATGTCCCCAGGTATCGTAGGTGCTCATCTGCCTCTCAGCAAAACAGGTACAATGGTTTCCATGAAAGCAGAGTCGAAGACACCACTCAGAGCAAGCTTGGGGATGTAGTCGATCAAGTGTCTATGAAATTTCCTACCCATTAAGACATCAAGTTGTTCATAGAAAAGGACATCAAGATACGATGGCAGCAACATCATAACAGGAAACACCATCAACAACAACTGAAGGTAGCATACCGGATGCCACGAACGCAAGAGGAAGGTCTTTCACAACAAAGAGGTGGAACAAAGTTGCAAGCTCAAGCATATCCACTTATTGTGAAAGGAAATTTTGAGACTCAAGCTATGAGGTGACGACGTGACACGAATATCACATGAAGGTAGAGAATGGAATAGAGAAGGAGTTGCATGTGCTCAAGAAGCAACTCAAGGAAGAACAAGAGCTACGTAGACAAGAGAATGAGTTGCAGTAGGAACAGGTATAGCATGGGGCACAACATGCACAAAAAGATGAAACTACGCTCGTACAAGTTATAGATTCATCCCAACAGTTGGCACAGAGTAGACATGGTGAGTGGTGTTGCTAATCGTATGCAAGGGAATTCAGTAACCATTATGTACATGCATGCAATCTAACCCATTTGGCACACTCACTAAGGAGAAGACAAGAAGAAAGTCCAACTATATCTGAGCATGTAGTTGACAGTTGATGCGCATGACCACCCGCACACGCTGGAAGATCAACACAAATAGTATGCATCAATGTGTTTCCAATTTGGCCACACCTAAGAAGACCATGTGTGTGTTAGCAGACGAGTTGGATGGAGGAGCCACACAATTGGACTTGGATGCAATGGAGGCAAGTGTTCGTTTCAGTAAGATGTCATCATGGAGTGCATGCACACCTTCATAAACAACCAAGCTTGGCATTCGCTCACCACCTTCAACATCATAAGCATGTCAAAGAGTTAGTCTCACCACGACAACCTGAGTTTCAGTGGTGTCTTGCATTGCTTGCTCAAGCCACTTTGTCTCACATGGGCACATGTGCACTGTAATGTAATGTCTTGTCATGTGGAAGTTCATGTGTCAATAGTTGGATGTAACAATCATAGAGTAGATGAAGAGTCATAAGGGTAGACAAAATGTCACAAAGGGGAATGTCAATGGTCACCCCACACTTTGCTATAAATAGAACCTCATAACTCATTGGGAAGGATTTTGGTTAGACAAGCTTCTGCTAAGACTATCTTGGAGAGGGCTTCGACCGTATTGTAATGAGCCTTGGATTGTCCACTACGCAGAGCTAGTATATCTCTTTGGAGGAGTAGACGGTTGTGGCTGTAACGTTCCACTGTCGGAACTAGTTGTTAGACATGGATGTATTGTATGACTGGAACTTGTACTTCTTAATATAATAGAGCCAACGTGTTTCATGCATATGTTGTATTGTATTCTATACTATCTGGTTTAATATAAAGAATATATGTATTTGTTTACTTACGCATGCATGTATGGACTATTATGTGTATGTACTTATGAATCTTTCTGAAATGTGCTATTGGTTTAACCATCACTTTGGATTGCTAGCTAACTTTCCTTCCATGTTGTGATGCATCTTTGCTCGTGTGTTACCTTCTTAACTCTATGCTATCACAGGTTTCCAAGGGGTGCACTCATCTCAATCCCTATGTGTTAGAACCTCTCATGCACCTTCCTTGGCTTGCTACAACTATCACACCCTTGTTACCAACAAATACATCTTACTTGGCTCTGTGAAAAATCCCGGTCAAGCATTACTCTACAACCCACTGCTTGGACTCCTACACCAAAATGGTATGAGGTCTAATTGGGACTTCATACCAAGGAGATCCCCTTAGATGTTGGCGGGTCCAACACCATCAATGGTTCCATCTATTGAGAATGAGGAAAATCTCATCCATTGACCACAATAGCTTCCTCAAACACTTAGTCAACCATGATGTGGCATATGGAATAGAGGAAGGATGTACTAAGACAACTATTAGATAAAATATCAACTTTAAATGAGTGTGAATAATCATATAAAAGCTAAATATTAACAAATGAGTGATGTTGTGTCCGATAAATATTCATATGATTTGCTAATCCATTATCAAATTGTACGAATTAGTTTTTTAAATAAAATAGAAAACTTAGTCATTTTACATGTGATAATATTTATAGTAATGGTTATTTCTCAGTTATTTATTATAAAATAAATTATAAATAGGATTGGCCAAGAGGCGAGAATCATCCTTTTTTGTATCATCTTATTAATCCATAATAATATTACTGTGTGTGCACTCCTTTTAATTTAATTATCACAATTGTTTCTCATTATCATGGTGGTTCAATGAGAATTCTACATCAATGATCATAAGGTTTCTTGAGTTTATTTTATCTCATGCACTAGCAAGAGGCCCCCTTCAGGTGTACAAGGCTATAGTATAATATTTTGACTTTTACCTATCGTTACTCTATTTTTCTCATGCTCTGTTTTTTTCATAGTTAGCTTTCACATTTACTCATTATTTCATTTTATTTTAGAGGTCTATCAAGAACTTGAATTAATTATAAAAAATAAAAAATATCTATCAATCATTCTCTTTACTCTCATACTCATAGAAATATCACATCCTTTTTCACAAAATTCATAGGAATATCACAATTTTTATTCATGAATGAATTATGAACCTCAGCACACACCTTCTAAATATTTTCAATCAACTTTCTTAAAGCTTATTTTTCAATATTGCTTCACGGTTTCAACCACTTGAGATAGGTTTCCATTTCTTTCATAGATATTTGTATTACTTTCATAGCTAGTTGTATTTCTTATTTAGATTATTGTCATTTTATTTAATTGAATAATCATTTTTTATTTCATATTTTAAAACTATCTTTACCTCCCTTATATCAGAATTTGAATATCTTCCTAGAATAAATTTACTATTCCATTAGTATATGTTATTATTGGCAATTTCATCATATTATATCCATTGCTTTAATTAGTCTACGAAGTTAGACTGATAGTTCATTTCTTTCACTTAATCGGAATATAGATAATTGTCCTTACTTTATGCCTTGTTAGAATAGTCATTCCTGCTTTTATTGGAAACACGTGTGTTCACTCTGCCTATATTTCGTTGCATTCTAAGAATCTCATATTTAATTAATTTTTTTGGATTAAGGCTTCATTATCATTTTATAGATTAATATTTCACTTAATTTGGATAATTTAATCATTCATTTCTTAACTGATTTGAATATTTTATTTTAGAATTTGAAATCTGATATCGTAGCACATATATTTTATTATACTTCCTAAGTGTATGAACCTCGATTGAAATTTTAATGAAAGTAGCTTAACAAAATTAAATTGCCCATTACAAATCAGCCCTACTTTTGGGGTTCAAATGCACTATATATAGGTTATATGTGTAGGAATATACAGCTCACTTGCTCAAGCTAATTGGGGCCTATGTAAGAAAGTCAAGGAGTAGTTCTAAGGTTCATAACTCATGAACCAGGAGAAGTGAAGTCAAGTTGGAGAGGTTTTTTATTGGAAGTTCTTTTGGAAATTTTTTGGAAGGGTTTTTGTCACTCTTTCTGAATATTTTTGGTCCTATTTAGAAGATAACTTGCAAACATATTCTATATTTTGAGTTTCAACCATATTAAAGGCGTGTTTTAACCCTGTTGAGGGCCAAAGTTTAGTCCTATTGAGGGAAAATTTCAGGTCCGTTAAGGGGGCCAAATTATTGTGTTTGAAGAACAAATTTAGGTCTAGTTTAAAGGAAAAGTATTAGAGTTTTTAAGGACAACTTAAAGTTCAGGTTGAAGGTTTGTTTCTAGTGTTCTAAAGGATTATTTCAATCATGGTTTGTGGCCAAAGTTGTAGTCTCAATATAGACCAAGTTATAGTTTAATGTTTGAGGATATCAAGGTATTTCATTTTATTTTATTTCGTTCAAGATTGTACGGGCCTTTGTTTTCTGAAGTGCATTGAAAAGTCTTATGTAGCAAAAAAAAATATACATTGGTTATTACAAGATGCCAGGTGGAGAGACCCTCTATTTGAACATATAATAAGCGTAAGTAGTGATATTCTAACAATGAATAACAAGAGTTTTGGAAGTTAAACATTGAGATGAAAATACCTATTTTTGATCAAATATAGAGAAACGACATGTAGGATATCAAAGCCAAAGAGCCATATAAAGAAGCCTTGTTGAAGAGCTAAAAATGAAGGTGTATAGTTCAAGTGGTTGTAATCAAGGTTGAAGGTGCATACTTGAGGGTTGTATGGTTTTTTTTCGTGACCCAGAGGATCCGAATAGCTTGGCTGACATGTAACTGCTAGTAAAGCTCTGGGGGTCTACGACCTATCCTCCCCTCCATAAACTGGGTCACAAACATGGGGATTAAACTTTGGATCTCTCAGTTTACACATATTTCACATTACTTCGATCACCAATTGAGCTTTCCCCCAAGGACTTGAGGGTTGTATGGTTAGATGACAATTCACTAGATACTTTTTTTAGGAACAAAAGTTATTGATGATAGATCCAAGGAACAATCTGGATGCCTCTTTTGGTGGATATGATTTATTGATTTGGTGGTCATTTGGAGGGGATTTGTGTGTCTTATAGGTTGGTGTTCAGCTATGGGAATGGAATATCCTATAATTTGGTGCCTACAAAAGTTGTAAGTTGGTGCTTACTTTATACAAGGAAGTTTACATAATATCTCCAACGAAAATATGTATTTTTTTCTTATGTAAAGAATCATGTTTCATCATTTATATGAATCAATTTTTTTAAAAGATAAAAATGGTTGAAAATAATGAAATAATCACTCACTCCCTCGCTCATTATTTCCAACAAATAAAATGTGTTTCATAAAACTAGAGCAAGTAGTGTGATACTCTAGTATCACTATTATAAAATAAGAGATGGAAGTAAGGGGATGTCATGATGATTAAGAAAGGACAAAATCCATTCAAAATATAGAATTGGTAAAGCTTGGGGATAATTATGATTTATTCATATACAAATTAAGTGTACATTTGTCATATGTGGAAAAAAGCAGAAACCATATGTATCACAGTACTTCACATTTACACTTGGTTAAATGCCATTTGTGCATAGTTTCTATTGAGATTTATCATTTTCCAGTATTTATCCAATAAGAAAGGATCAAGCTCTTCCTTTGATGTATTTTACTTGTAGGTGCAATGATCACTTCAAAATCAATATTTCTCATTAGTTTAATTTTTTCATGAGTGATTGATACCAAACAAAGGTTTTTCCTACACATTCCTACTTTGGTTTTATATGTTTTTTCTTTTTTTCTTGATCTCAACTGATCTCTCTCTATTGCACAATATTTTTAATCAATGAGAGTGAGAAAAATGTTCCATTAAATACCATAATTTGTATGGTGTATGTGAATTATTTGGGAAACATTTGGACTTGGTTATATGTTGCTAACATACTCATGGAAATTGAGACCATCATAATTTGAGTTGTTAACAAGATATTACATGTCTAAATATGTAGAAGCTAGAGCAATTAGGATCATGGGTTAAAATGCTACACACTAATACTTAAATGAAAAAATGGGGCATAAAAATAAAAGTGCAGTAATAAAATGCAAAATTTGGTCTTTCGTAGGACCAATATTCTCAAAAATACTAACCAAAATTGTACTCATTTTCTAGTTTACAATGCATGCATTTTCCAACTGTTAGGTAGTTAGACGAATAATAATATATTATATTAGTGATAGAAATATAAGTGCTATAGACCCAAGAGTTAGATCAATGGATCAAGTCCCCATTGTAAAATAACCTTTTTTTTATTGATAATTCATAAGCTCCATTCCCTTGACACTCTTAGGGTCAAGATCTATGACTAAGCTAGAAGGAAGTGACCCATTTGAGTGGGTATTCCTGGTACAAATATTTAATGGACGTAGTGGTCACCATGAACCACATAGAAAAAAATAAATCTAAGTGGTATAGGTATTAGTGCATATCTAATGAACATGTAATAATATTTATCAGGTAGTATACAGAATGTAAGAATACAAAAATAATCCATACATTGCATATCTTAAAAGAAAGATAAATAATACCATTGCATAAATCTCCATAAATCTCTATTGCATACCTAAATGCATGACCCATTCACCAAAATTCCATGGAGACGATTAGTAGAGGGATAAGACAAGGAATGTGATATGTTATAGTAAACAATGGGTCTAGGTGGAAATAGAGGTTTTAATATGGTTAATGTTTTCTAAAATAGAAGGATGTTTACAGAGGAGATTAGGCCATTTCCTAGGAGGGTAAGTCCCTATTAATAGGTTATGCATTACATTTTATATATGTTTTTTCAACCTATAATTCACCTGCTAAAACCCACTAATGTTAAGGTAGTTGACATAGTGACCTAAAATTAATTAGGTCATAGTTTTATAAGGAAATATAATGAAAGCTTCATATTATTCTAGCTAGTTTTTCATATGACATGATACACATGTCCATCTATTATTTATAATAGATTGGTAGGTACACCAATCCACAAAACTGTCTTTCTTTCTTACTAGATGCCATGTTCTAGATCTAGAGTTGATAAAGAAGGCCTTCAAATCTTGTTTTAAAAAGTTTGGTTCTCTCACCTTGTTTGTATCTAAACTAGTTATATAGTGATAAAAAATATTCACCTTGTAATTATAATTGTGAGATATTTTTTCTTTTGACATTAGAAAAGGAAAAAGAATTAGCCTCCAATGATGTAGCGAGTGAAAGGTGTGATAACCCTATGATTTTTCTTAAATACTGTGTTATGGTTACTAATGATAAAAGCCTAACATTAATTTGCATGTAATAGTTATGGGTTAAGGTAAATTCTCTCTTCATTTATTTATGGTGGGCTCAAGTTTTATTGAGGTGTAGAATCAATGTGATCAATATATGTTGCATTTAAATATGAGTATATATAGTGTATTTATAATTGAAAAAAATAGAAACACAAAAATAAAAAAGTGTTATTCAACATACTATTGTTGCTGCAACAAACACCCTCCAAAATTTTTCCTCCACTTGAATGTTTGAGTCCCTTTTTGATCTTATGATCTATCATTCCAAGTTATTCATAATCGCTTCATGTAATATCCATGCCGTAAGCTACCATAAAAACTCTCATAAAATGAGTGTTGTTGAATAATTTAATATTATTAACTCTCATATTAATATTACAAGAAAAATATTCTTCTAATTATTAATTACAACAATATTACAAGAATTAATTCTTATTTCTTCTATTGAGAATAATTATATTCTTCTATGTAAATAAATTTTATTTTTCAAGGTTGTATATTTTATGAGTTTTAGAGCTAATGTGTCATAGTTTTAGAAAATCAATGGATAGGTGATATTTTTTACACAAAGTAAAAGAAAATCTACTTTGAAAAAACATGAGAGGTTTATGGATGATTTATTGAGTGATTTTAGAATTTAGAAAAATATGATTTATGGACCGATTTATAGATGATTTATGGAGTGATTTTAGGTTTTAGGAAAAATATGATCTATGTAGTGATTTATGGGTGATTTATGGAATACTTTCAAGATTTAGAAAATCTATTGAATTTCCTAATTATACTTATTGTAAGTCTATGAACAATGAGAACTAATGGATAAATACATGTAGAAGTAGGCCAAGAGAGAGGAATTAGTGTTTTTAAATAATTATGCATATAAAATTTGTTGAATGAAATTCGATCTAGTGTGGAACTCAGTGTAGGATTGCTTCATCCCTTATCTAGCCATTGTTGGCTATAATTTTGTGGCAACAAGTACTAATTTGACATAGGATACCACATTAGGAGTCTCATTGGGATGAGGAATTTCAGGCATTAAAAGATAGGTTATATGTGCATTAATTTCTTAAAAGAATTTGCATATGCGTGAGATCAATCTCTATTTTTTTTTATTTCTCTTGCAAAATATATTGCATATACATGAGATTAATATATATTATGCTAGTTTTCTTTTAGAAAATAAGTAAACGTTTGCATGCAGGAAAATATATATTGTGCAAAGAAGTATATGGTTGTATGTAAGAAAAATAAATACTATGAAAAGAAGAATATGTTTTCTTGAAAAATAGTTCCTATGCATCTAGAATTTTGACTTCTTGAAAATATTGCATTAATTATTTAAACACAGAGATAATTTAATGAGACTAATCTTGGAAAATATTTGCATGAGTTATTAAAAAATAAGGCCCAAATAAACTTTTTTATCTCCCAAACTCTGATAGTTGTGTAAAAAATGAAATAAGATTTTGTAAATGAGCACATTTTGACAAAAGCCTCTTTCATATTTGGAAAATTCATTTCTAAATTCTCGAAAACCACACTCAAAGTTGATGACTAAAATAGGAAATTATTTAATATTTAAATATAGAAAAATGAGATGCTAAGATTCATTCCAATATTCCAAACTGTGAAGCCTATGTAAGAACGTAGAGGTGTTTTTTTAAGTGAACTTGCTCGCAACAAAAACCTATTCTTTTTCAAAAATTTGTTTCCAAATGTTTGGAAATCACTCCAAACGTTGATGACTAAAACAACAAAACCATAATAAAACAAAGTGTTGTCATTTGATTTGTCAACATGATAAGAGTAATTGTTTATGTACTTACAGAGATAGCTAATATGTTAGTGTTCTTGTAAAATAATGTGTTGTTTTGTGCTCAGTTAATTATATTGATCTTACATGAAAAGAATAAGTCATTGTGATAGATTTCATGGAAAGAAAGATATATATATATATATATATATATATATATATATATATATATATATTCTAGTTTCCTTTAAAAGAATAAGGGCAGTGGTAGTGCTTTGGAAAATAATGTGGATTGATGGGTGAGGGGAAATAAAAATAAATGTGGTGGTTGATAGTTATATGCTTTTTATGAATTTGTGTGGAGTGATGTTAAAGAAGACATGGTATGATATTATTCTTATGTTTTATGTATGCACCTGATAAATGTTGAAGCATAAGTGATAAACAATTATTATTGGTTTCATTACTATTTGATCTATCATGATATCAAAGTTTGTAGACAGTAGGAGTTGCAAAAAAGGCTACGACATATGCGAAAGATGGATTGTACTTAACATTGTGGCAAGAAATAAACTAGTGGTCTATACCGGTTGAAGTAATGTTAGTTGTAGTATAATCCACTAAAGGGAAGAAGCAGGTTACAACGACTTAATGTTCTAGGCTTTGTAGGTAAATAATAGGATGATGATTGTAATAATTTATAGCTAGTTATGTTGCATCTCAGATGAAATTTCCTTGTAAGGATTTATAAAAATGGCTAAATGATGGACTCCACTAAAAACTATTGAGTGAGGGGTGATCATCGTCATGAGAATTTAATAATAAAATTAAACGTTTTCAACTTTTCACCCTATGGGGTTTCCATGATATCTTTGTGTCTAATGTTTTGATTGCTTGTTGTGTCATTTTTATGATGTTGATTCGACAATTATATTATAAATAATGTGATTAACTAATTGAGTTAAAATAGTCATCGAATTGATGCAAGGTTACATCAGGAAGTTTAAGTTAATATGCTAGGAAAATGGCAGTTAATGGTTGTGTAACTCACTATTCTTTTACTAAATATTACTCTATGTAATGATGCTAGTTTATTTAATGGTCATTCAAGGAATATGAAAACTAATTTAGAAAGTCACACATTGGTAAATGTTGTAAAAAGTTCCTAACTCCATAAATTTTCCTGTGAGGTTATCGGGGGATTTTACACTTCATGATTGGTTGGTTTTTTAAGCCTTATTTCGATATTTTAATTGTCGAAGTCACTTGCTTACACATGTTTAGATTTCGATGAATTCACACGTGCACATCTTTCTTACAAGCTCAATATTCAATGTTTACCCCTATATACAAGAATTACCTAGTCCTTGAGGACATGCTTGCATAGCCTTTAGAAATAGAACATGCACAATCACTGGTAACAATGATTTCACAATCCTTAGTAATAAGCATTGCGCAAGTCATAGACCTTGTTCAACCCCTACTGATAGTTCTTGCATAGTTTATAGGGATAATTCACTATGGAATCCATGTCGATAGTTAGTGCGTAACATTATTTGATAGTATCTTTTACCCTTAGTGATAGTTGTATCACTATTCCAATGATTTTTCTCAAATTTCACTTTTGTGCACTTTTACTTTTATACGTGTCGCTTTCACTTTAGTGATTGTATATTTTGCCCGCTTTCAATTTTAAAGTTTCACTTTTTAATTCTATTTACTTTAGGATGTGTTTCTTTCCCTTTATTTAGCTTTCTCAAGTACCATTTTCACTTTTTATTACTGTCACAAGTGTCTCTTTTAACTGCTTCCACTACTACACACATTGCATCTTAGCTCACCATTGGAGATAGCTCTAATGCACTCTTATAAATTAGTTGATCATGTATATAATAATAATATATGCTAAACACATTCTCTTATCTTAGCACACTTTTTGGTTACATTTGACACTTCTGTTGTAACTTATATTCTATGTGTCACAAAGCTATGTTTTAATTGTTTCACTTCGAAATAAGTGTTTCTTTGCTATTTTTTAAAATTATGCATTCTAATCGTGAGTATTATACATTCCATGGCTTGTGGTTGATCACACTCATGTGTGAGATCTTTCTTTTTTAGCCTGTTTGTATATTGTGTCCTCACTTGTTCCATTAGTCCAACACTTAGCCAACTTTGGAGTCCATCCTTGTTCTCACATCTTGTGTAACTCACGAGAATAATTAATCCTCCAGTTAAGCGATGATTACTCTGCACAATCCCAATTCTCGGAAATAAAAATCCTTACCTCTTGGACATGTGCACTTTGCTCATCTTAAGCAAAAAACCATCATCTACATGTTGAGTAACGTTGGACTTTGAGCCATCAATCTAATTGCTTAGCCTTTCCAACTACATAATTCATGGTTCCTCTTGCCTTGTATTGTGCATTTCATAGTTGTAGTGGACATTTTAGCCATCCCTGTGTCAGTTTCATGCCCAAATGTATAGTCCACTTCAACTAATGCACATTTTGGAGTTGCAATGTCCTAACTTAACTCCCTATCTCCCTCACCTACTCAACTGCATAGTCTCTTCATCTAGTATATATCCTACTACACATTCATATTTATAATGGGGAGTAGTCACCTATATTTCACAGTAACCCTCAACTACACAATCCTTGAATTATTCCCCTGAATCACTATGCATTATGGAGTTATAGTAACTAGTCATGTCCTCCTTACTAACTGAAACCCTCTGTGAGAAATACCTTATTATGTCTTGCCTCCTACTACACATTATGTAGTTCCTATTGATAGTGATATCATCCATTATTCTATGTGATGATCAACTACAAATCTATGCCTCCTCTTCCTTGAGCATAATATGCTACATATTCTTAGTCAGCAAGCTCATCACCTTGTCTCCTATACTTCTCCATTGCAGAGAACTTTGATAAGACTTCCATAGCTATGAATTACACAACTCCATAGGATAGTGTGTTCTTCCCTGGGTCCATATAACCCTCAACTGTGGAATTCTTAGCTTTTTTCTCTAAAAAATTGCATGTTACGTCATCACAGTCGACATATTCCATGAGCATTCAAAAATAGAATAGGTAGTTTCTGGATTGATGATGGCTTCTCATGAGTGGACTTCATCCATGATTGTTATAATTCCAAAAATGAAAGGTGATCCTTAAGGGATATCATCAAGGAGAGGCCACAAAAGGAAACTTGCAAAGAAGGATCAAAAGAAAGAACCATCAAGAAGCATATGAAGGAATCTTGGACCAAGACAAAGACATGGAAACTCATGCTAACTTGGAAGGTTCTGACACTCATCCAGACCCTTAGGAGGGTGAAAATAGTGTATAAGGAAAGATCCATCATGAAGAAGATACAAATATGGCAACTAGGAGAAAGGCTTGGCTTGGACACATCACA
>CM062815.1:542371148-542536148 GCA_031772625.1 Pinus tabuliformis | reverse complement strand
ACCCCCATAAATGATAGATATAATGGTTACCTAGTGTGACACAATTGGAATAGAATCTTAGCCAAAATAGATCTAGGTACCTCTATATGAAGTCTACCTTGAAAAAATTAGTTCTAGCTAATTGAAAACCTCATCATATCACCCTCGTGCTACCTTCTTATAAGGATTTTAATGGTAATGGAAGCTATTGCCATCATAGTAGCAATGGTAACCCAATGTTACTTAATTGAGGTAAAACCTAAATGAAACTATATATTTTTATAAATGTGTATAAATCATATGCAAACCCAATGGATGCCTTCCCATATCCATGGATGAAATATTTAGTATACTTATCAATAAAAAATAGAATAGTGTGCATCAACTAGCATTCAAACTAGATGTTATCCAACATGCAACTAGCCAAATTCCAATAACATGAGCAACAACCAATTTAACTAAATCCTTGAGTACAATGTTGTGCGTGGACACAAATAAGGAAACAATTGCAAGGAAATTTAAGGGATCCTTACTCAGATAAACAAATGATATACCTAGTAAACCCCAATGCCACATACTATTGCACCTCACCTATGAGATTCAAACAAGACAACTATTATCATAGGACAATCCAAATGATCAGCTACATTGGTACAAAGTGATTGAGCTAATATGTATTCACCAAGGAAATCCTTGTGTTATTCCACCTATCTTCTAAAGAATATTTAGATTGAGATTTGATCAACTACCAACAACAGTAGTGGTTAATATCCCCACATGGTTTAAATGATTTTGAACTTCTGACCTATGAATTCTCATCTATAACATGGCTTACTTGAATAACTCAATTAATTGTGTTAACTCAACCTTGTGTATGCGAATATAAAATTTACAAATTACATCAAATTAAAAAGATTTATGAGTAAAAGGTTTTTTTTATAACCTAAAAAACAATGCTAAAATTTCACTAAAAATATTTATATTAAATATAGAATTTGATTATTAACTCCCTATAGGCTTAAATAGCCTATAGATATTTGTTCAACAATTCTTTTAAAATATAATCCATGATTAATGGAATGCGCATTTTTATTTACTTGTTATAATATTTTGTTAATACTATACTTATTCACAATCACCTGATATTTTGTTAATACTATACTTATTTACAAACACATAATTAATAGTTTAAATTTGGAGTAGATGATAAATTTCACCCATAAAAAAAGCTCTCACCTCTTTTTATGTTTATATTGCCTTGGAGCAAAGCTATGCATACATTATTGTATATTCTTGTCATATTTGATGATGAGCTTGATTGTGAGTATGTTTTTATTGGTAATTTAAGTGTACGTTGGTGGTACTAGATAAAATATGCAATTATGTGATTCTGAGTATGTTGTTATTGGTAATTTAAGTGTACGTGGCTGGTCCTAGATAAAATATGCAATTATGTGATGAATTTGAAGTGAGTGGTCATTCATAAATATGTAGTTGAAAGTTCGTTGTCATAATAAATATCTAGGTAGAATTCAAGTGTCATTGATATGAAGTTAATGGTTTTCTATAAATCAATGGTCCCTCTACAAGTTTGGGAAGATTCTAGTCTAAAACCAAATAAGTGATTTCCACCTACAAGTATGATTGTCTTAAAAAAATTCTATTCAAGTATGATTGTCTTAAAAAATATTCTATTCACTAATGATGTAGGCTCCTATTCATCCCATGTTATCTATACATTAATGATGTAGGTTCGCTTTCGTTCCATATTGTCAAACTGCGGAAATATGTGAACTTTATCTTTCTCAAATGGTTCCATGGTTTCCAATGTGTACAATATAATGTGGCGTCCCTTTATTGCATTGGCTGATTTGGGGTTGTGAGGTTAATCCAGTATTTGGCGTTCAAACGTAATTTCCATTATTATTCTCTTGCCATACATTCTAAATAATATTTCAAAAAATTCATAACTGATTATATTTGCATTCTAAATAATATTTCAAAAAATTCAGAACTGATTATATTAGTATTGCTCATTAAAATTATGTCTGATCGAAAATTCTTTCATTTAATATATTTTAATAATTAATTTTAATAATGGTTTTTTAAACCAATTAACGAGTCAAAAAACTCCTCTCATTACACTTTAATTCTTACTCAAATGGATCTAAATATTCTATCAATCATAATGTTTAATTAAAACATCATAGTATTTTCACCTTTGAATGCCAAAAATTCAAAACTAACACGTTAAAAATTAATTCAAAACTAATATTATTAAAATTAATTCAAAATTAATTTTAATAACGGTTTTTAAAACCAATTAACGAGTCCAAAAACTCGTCTCGTTACACTTTAATTCTAATTCTTACTCAAATGGATCTAAATATTCCATCAATGTTAATGTTTAATTAAAACATCATAATATTGTTACCATTGAATGCTAAAAATTCAAAACAAACACTTTAAGGCTTCAGATTCCCTGCGTTCTGGCCTTTTCCACCCAGAGTTACATGTAGCTGCTACGGCAGACATTTTCCACTTTGACTTTTGCGCTCATGTGTCCACTAAATTCCGGGTTCAATGCTATTGGCCCTTCTCTCGGCCAGCTATGTCATGAAACCCTCATGCTCCTATATAAAGAATTCTCATTCTAATTTTCACAGGAGTTCGAGCAGCATGAATAAAAACATGGAGCAGCATGACACCAAGGGCGACTGCTAAGATGGTGCTGCAATGAACTAGTGCTGTTGGTGCCCTTAGTGTCATGCAGCTCCTTGTTTATACCCATGTAGAGGAATGACAAACTAATACTTCAGCACCCTTTTCTGTTGTATTTCTATTTTGTTTTGGATTGTTTTTGGCTTTCTGATTTACAGAAAAGCAATTATGGATTCCCATGGTAATCTGAGTGATTCTTATTTTTTTTTGCTTGGTTTTGAAATTGATCAGGAAGGAGAAGCAAGGCAAAAGCACTTGTGTTGATTCACAGCTCCGCTTACTCCTCGAAACAATCAGAGATTCCCTAGCTCTGGGAACCTGAAGGTGTGAAGCAGAGTTTTCTTTCTTTTCAACCTGATACTGCTATTATTAAAAGTGCATTAACACAATTTTGATGCAGAGTACTGTGCGGTTCTCAGACCCTTCGAATTATAAATTGGATTAAACTAGACTTTGATTTATATGATGCGTGCAGACTTTCCCCATGGGGTGGAAAATGGTGTAGTTGTACTAAATACGAAAACAGATTCAGAGCTACCGACTTCTACTTCACTGGTTCTTGAACATGTCAATGTCTTTTCTCTGCAACAACAGCCCTGAGGAAGTAGCTGAGCCTTCAATCTGTATGTATGGGATTCCAACTAAGCGCAATGAAATGTGTGTGAGTAAGACGTGGGATGTACATGATGGATCATTTCGAATCATTTTACGACAATAAATGCTCTATTTTCCTCTTCTATTAGGTTTTGTAATGAGAAAGGGTTTCTTTCTTCCTTGTAACTCCAACACTATTTTCTTTGTCGGTGGAGTTTCTGAACATATTGGAGGAGACGTATGGAAATATCAGAAGATTACATATCAGGCAAAATATGAATAGATTGATTTGTGCGGAGAAGGCATTGAAATCCATTCCGGCGACAAGACTTCCTTCTTCTTACAACTCAAACAAGTTTACATTCTCCTCATTTATAGTGCAACTCCGTTAAAATACTCGATTAACATTCATCATCTCTTGTTTCTTTTTATTGTAAAAAAAAAAGATGGAAGTGTGCAAAGGCGAGTATGATGTAATTAGATGATTCAATAAAACTTCGAATGCCTTGCTTTATACGCATTCTTTATATTGAATTTCTCTATCGACTTCACCCTGACGTCCCTGATAGATGTATATGTAAGAAGAGAACAATATCAAAAGTTATATGGGAACCTAAAATAATAATAAACTAGGCTGTAGATATATCAGGTGTTTATATTTCGACATCTTTTAAAATTTAACTAGGAAACTCAGAGTTACAAATTTGTTTAATAAATTTCTACTGCCTTGCTAGTGCTAAATGTGTTGCTCATGAAATAGATTTTATTAGGGTTTGTTGTGCATACAATACATCTTTAAATAGCATGGGCCAATATTATAGTAGGTGTTAAAATGAATGTTTAATAATATTAATGCTAAAGAATAGGGTTAGGTCTAAATATTCTGCTCGTACATTAGATCTCGGTGGGTTTGTTATGGCATGCAATATTATGAACCAATATTAAATTAGGATTTGAATGAACTTTGATAATATTAGATTATCTCTTAATCGGGATTATGATGACAGGTTTCCTCTAATCTTATATTAAGAGATTAACGTTTTCTTAAATAAATTTAAATGAATAAGATATATATTTCAGTGTTATCAATAGGGGTATAGCGATTTAGTTGTTTTTAATTTTTCTTATGTATTAAAATTTTAAAAGATGAGATAAATTTATTTGATTATATGAAAAAAATGTTTTAATTAAATTAAAATTTTAAATTAAATTTATTAAAATTTATTGATAAATTTAATTTATTTTTAATTTAGAGTATAAAATTATTTATGTGAGGTTTAAGTTAGATCCCGTAATATTTTTATTAATATTAAATAGATATGTTTCACAGATTATTTAAAATGAGTATAATTAGTATTATTATTATTATTTAAATATCCATCGCAGGACATGGGAAGCATTAAATTAAAGGGTCGAGTTGGAGCGCTAATCCTTGCTGCCACGGTTTGAAGAGATTTGAATGAACACATCCCGGGAGTAGTACCTGCGCGCCCTAGATGGGATAATCGAAGCCCCGCGGTGCTCAATATCTGCTGCTGGTCGATTGTGCAAAATTTAGAACCTTAGTTATGTATCTAACTCGTGCGGGATACGAACGATAATTACCGCAAGAAAGAGCACGCAACATGTAGCGCGCGGTGCAGAGGAGAGTGTGAATACAGCTGCAAATACTGAGCTGAAACCCAGAACTCACGTGCGTGGGAACCCTAAGGAATATTTAAGGAATATTTAATTTTTTGAAGCGTAGGCGCGATCTGAATATACAGGCACTTGCAGTGTGCGCACAGATTTATTTGAGAGGCTTAAAAAATAATCTTGAAATTCTTTTCAACTCCATTACAACCCGGCTATACTGTACGGAAAATGTCCATTTTCCACTAAAAGCGTAGACGCGATGTTAGGTTTAGGCCTTTTGCTCTCGCCCAATAGCTGGTTTAGGGATTTTTCTTTCCCCGATGTTAGGTTTAGGGTTTTTGCTTAGCCCAATGTTAGGTTTAGGGTTTTTTCCTTTCGCCAACCTCAACATTCTTCCGGCCTTTCGTACCACTATACACGTAGCTTTACTTTGCTTCACTCGTCCCTCTGGATGTTTTCCATCAGCGACACGTAAGGAGGATTATCAGGAGCGATGAAGCTACGGTTACGGCAGGGTCTAGGGTTTCTATCTTAGGAATTCTGTGCCAAGATCTTGCAATTGTGATCAAATATCACAGGCAAATGTAGGATAATCTATTGGAGGTCTAGCAAATCTGGTCCGATGCAACGCATAATCGGTGTTCTTATTAACCACTCTTGAAAGAGACGAGGCCCGAGGAGGAAGATGCCGTTGAATTTTTGAGCGAGCTAGCAAGGAGTCAGATACGATGTAGCACAGGTCTGGCCCTTCCAAGTGAATAGCTGGCTATGATCGCATCGCCTTGGCATTGCATTCAAGCTCGACACGGAGAAGGCTCAGGCACGTACATTCTTGCAGATCGCTTGGGTCAAGGAAATCATCGTCACATTCTTTACCGTTAACGGAACAACTCTGACACAAAACATCTACCCCACGCATTTAATTTAGCATAGTCCACTTTGGAATTGATGTATAGTTCATGCAGGAAGACTCGGGACGGAGATCACTCACTAATCGATGAAAACAAAGAAATTATATCAAGCGCAGGCAGAAGGTTGTCAGTCTACCTCTTCGAGATAATATTAAGTTCAATGAGATCATGGTATTGGAGGACTCTGCGCAGGCCTTCCAATACGAAGCAAAAGAATGGGAAGAAACTCCTTAATAACTTGGTTTGCGGAAAACTTTGACGCATTGTTGGATTACACTCAGAGTAGCAGAGTATGATACTTCTGAAGGGATGGCTGCTCTCGTTTGAATGTTCAAGACAGGCGGAAGAGGATCCTAGATCAAAATAGGTGGAAATGGGTTTCGCCGGCATTATATCTTATGAACTGGCAGCTAGGTTTCAATTTCCATTCTGTCTATGTCCACATCACTCTAGTTTGAGTAAAGATATTAAGCTTCCCTCCAATCTTTAGAGAAATGGGGAATCAGTTGTCTTTTCTCTTCCCGAGATAACTCCTTTTTAGGTCGGATGACACTCTTTTAGCAATTCTCTCCATATAGATATAGATATAGATATAGATATAGATATAGATATAGATATAGATATAGATATAGATATAGATATAGATAGGGATGGCCAAAATATGAGTGAAATT
Source organism: Pinus tabuliformis (assembly GCA_031772625.1). Lineage (NCBI taxonomy): Eukaryota > Viridiplantae > Streptophyta > Pinopsida > Pinales > Pinaceae > Pinus > Pinus tabuliformis. The sequence goes on along the minus strand of CM062815.1, from coordinate 542,529,635 downwards.
TAATTTCCATAAAGGTTTTGGTGATATTATGATAAGTTAATTGGTGTCATAAAGATAGTTGTTTCAAATATAGTTGATGCTTTGAATATAGCTACTTCTTTAATGATTAATCTTCTAGATGGAAAAGAAAAAAATTGGTTTGATAACTTCCCAAAATGCAAAAGAGCTAATCTAGTCTCTTCTCAAGAACCCAATTGAAAATATTTAGAATCTCTAACAAATAATACCATACAGTTGTCACAAGGGCTTACTTAGGCCATCCTAAACATGGGGACCTTTTGAAAATTTTGAGTGAGTAATTTTCATTTCCTTCCCCTAATTACAAAAATTATTTTGACCATTTTCTTTATCGATCCTTCTAGGTAGGACTAACACACAACTCTATGGACTAAGGATGTGACTTCTAATATAACCTTTATATTATGTCTTTCCCTCACCCTTCTCTTCTAATTCCCTTGGATGTGTTGAGAGAGACCACATGCATTGACATGAAGGATTTAAGCTTCCCCATCCCTCCCTAGGCTAAGCTAGTGCATTACAAACCTCTTAGTGACTTTAGTCACTCCCAACCCCATTCCCTCCCTTGAGAAGCTAGTGCATTATAATGAATTAGCAGCTCCCACTCTTGTTAGGATGCCAAATACAATTTCAAGTCTAGAAATAGGTGACATGGAACCTTTAAAGAGGAATTTAGACTTCCCTATCACTGTAAAAATCTTACTCAATTAATATCCATTAGTGATCCTCACTCTTCTTAGGTTGCAAAATACTATTTTAGAAATAGAATTAAGCTACATTAAATATTTGAAAAAGAAAATATAGACTTTCCTATCCCTTTCAGAAACAATATATTTAGAACCACATAGTGAGTCCTACAATTATTTTCAAGTTACAAAATATAACCTCATACTTAAAAATAAAGCACATAGAATATTTGAAGAAGGCATCAAGGGAGTGTTGGGGCACCTTGAAGAGAAAAATACCAAATATAATTCAAAAGTATGTATTTGGGAGACCTTAGAGAAATTTTCCTTTATGAATGGTTTCAAATGATCTTCACATTAATCTTACACTTTAGAAGAATAATAATTAATCCTTAAAAGATTAATGGAGATTCATAATCCCTTTATTACTTTTATACCAAAATTGATAATAAATGGAAAATAGGTAGCTCAATATTCATTGAAACTACTAAACAACTATAATTCTAACTTTATTAGAATTAATAACACACCGACAAAATGTGGTCTTATATTTATCTAAGCTATTAAAGAATTGGAGCTCTGGCTTTATTGACGCTTTAAGTGTTGCGTGTCTCGTTATAGGATTGAATAATAATAATTTTCTATTTCTAAGTCATAATCTTTTTCAAATTAAAGATTCAAAACTTATTTCTTTATACGGAACTAAGGAAGTAATCCAATTGTTTGAATATGTATAGTCCATAGTTAAAAAAAAAAATTATGGTAAAAATATCTTCAATAATCATTGGATGATTATTGGATGAAATGAGGATTAATATCGGAGGAAACTTGACCTTATATCTTGGTGCATGGCGAACAACCTAACCAAACACTCTATTTGACTTCATAGATTTTTTTGAATTTTTTAAATAAAAAAAAGCATTTAACAAATAAATAATAGCTCAATATAAATAAAATTATAACCCTCATCTGGTATTTGAACAGAAAATTTTCCCTCAATGTTGCCCAAAAACTCATCAAAGTAATATTTGAGAATGGACTGATGTATTGAGTGGCTTTAAAATGCAAAGATTAAATAATATTAAATTATCTCTCATCCCGTTTGATGGTAAACAAGAGATAATTTAACCAGGAATTCAAATACCAAATAACAGAAAATTTGCCCTCAAAGTTGCCCAAAAGCTCATCAAAGGAATATCTGAGAAATGGAGTGATGCATTGAGTGGCTTTAAAATGCAAAAATTAAATAATATTAAATTATCTCTCATCCCGTTTGATGGTAAAAAAGAGATAATTTAACCAGGAATTTACTACACACTCATCATGTTAATATTTAGAAGGGAGTGATGCATTGAGTGAGTTTAAAATGAAGGGAGGAAAATAGTTATTTGTTTAAAAAATTAGGGAAGCTAGTAGAAAGAGTAAGCCATAATGAAGTTCATATTAGTAATGCTATAAATTATTCTATGGGTTGTTTGCAGACTTTTTAATTATTAGATGAGTAGCTTTAATCATTTTTTATTAAAATATTATGTATGATCAAAAGAAAGAAAATAATGTAATAATATTATCAAAATAATTATAATAATTTAGAAATTAAAAAAATTAGTTAAATCATCCATATTAAAATAAAGTTCTCAAAATACGATTGATTAATGATAAATTGAAGTTGAAAAATACATTGAGAAGTAATTATGATGATATTCCTTACTGACAAGAAATTATAATGCATGTGTTCAGTACGGTTACGTTGAACAATGTAGTTATTTATCATAAATTTGTATAAAATTTAAAACATACCATCCTGAAATTATATATAATTTTGTTAACCAAATTTTAAATAAATTATTTTTATTATATAAAATTTAAAAAGATTAATATTATTAATTCTTATAAATAGTTTGTGATTATTAATTTTATATTTAAATATATTTATAGAAAAATTAAGATACTATTTTAAATAAGCTGTTATGTTGGGTGCTTTGAGTTAATCTATCAAACAACAAAATTACACCAATAAACGAAAAAAACAAATTTTGTAATTAAAATCATAGAAAATTAAAAATGGTAGCTATAATATATATTTTAAGTTAAATTAATTAAATATGAAAAAATAAAATAGGCCGATAAAAATAAAATAACTAAAACATTAATTAGAGGTATGGTTAAAAATATAATTTCCTCAATTACTTTTTTTAAAATATTAAAAAATAATTCAAGTTAAAAACATAATTTAAGATATTAATTTAAGGTGTTAATTGAAACTGTAAAAGAAAATTAATTTTTTAATAATAAATATTTTTTTCCATTGTATTTTAGTGTATTTTTATATTAGTAAAAATCACTTCACTAAAAGTGATTGATATATGATTATAGGAAACATTAATATGTAAAAGTAGAAAATGAAAATGATAGTAATATATCAATTATTTTTACTTAATTGGTTGGAGAGGTGAGGAATATTAGACTATGGTTAATTAGGGTGATTTTTGTTGAATGTGGTAAGTTATTGCAGATGAATGTTTATTATGGTCAACATATGGTTCACTATGATTTACCATGGCTAACCATAGTTGTCCATGTTTAACTATAATGGACTATGCTATATTAAAAATGACTTTCATTCATCATGGTCAACCTTGATTGACGATAGTTTTCCATGGTTTCCCACTTAACCGTGCTTGACCACCCAACCATGGTTGACCATGATTAAACTTATTATGAAAGGTTAAATATGGTAGATAAAGTTGGAGGCTAATTAAGGTTAACCATGGTTGATTATGTTTGACCATGGTTAACGATGTTTGCCTATGCTTGATCATGGTAGACCATATTCATTATGGATGAATCTCGTTTACCATGTTGTGTAAGGTTAAATATGGTTGATCATGTTTGGCCATGGTCGATAATGACAACCATGGTTGAAAATGGTCCATCATTGTAGACCATGTTGACTATGGTTAACCGTGTTGTTTATCTTTGACCATCAGGATAAACTATGACCATGTTGACCATGGTTAAGTATGGTTTCCTATGGTCACCCATGAAGGGTATAGTTAACCATGGTTCGAAATATTGTCCATGCTGGCCATGGTAGAATTTTGTAGAGTGGGGTCAATAACAACTACTTGTGGTTGATCATAGCTGACTATGATTGAGTATAATTGGACTTAGTTTACCGTGGTTTCCCATGGTCAAACATGGTTGACCATGTTTGATCATGGTTTCACTAAGCTGACCATTCTTGATCATGTCATCTAAGGTCAGAACATGGTTGACCATGATCGCCAAATCGTCCATGATCAACAACTTGATCACATTGTTTAAGGTTTACCATGGTTGATTATGGTTTCCGATGGATCTCCATTATTGACCATTGCTCACTCTTTTCAACGATGGATAATTCATTGGCCATGGTTAACTATGGGTCCCTATGGTTACCCGTGAAAGACTATGATTAACCATGGTTGACACTATTTAGTCATGGTTGGAAATGTTGAACATGCTAGCCATGGTAGAATTTGGTAGTGCAAGGTTGGAAAAAACTACCAATGGTTGACCATAGTTGACTATGATTGAGCATAACTAAACATGATCGACCATGGTCAACCATGTTTGATCATGGTTTTACCAAGTTATTTGTGTTGTCCGTGGTCAAACCATCATTGACCAAGGCTCCCCATTATTAATCATGGTGGACCAGGATCAACAAATTATCAATCATCAACAACTTAACCATGTTTCTCCATTGAAGTATGGTTAACTACTTCACCATGATTAACAAATTATGTATAGTCAACCACTTGACCATGGCTTCTCACTGAAATACGGTTAATTGCTTGACCATGTTGTTTAAGGTTAACCATGGTTTGTTATGGCTTCCCATGCATATCCATCATTGCAAATTTCTAACCATGGCCAAATGGTCAACCATGGAAAATTCATTGAACATGGTTACCATGGGTACCTATGGTGATGGCCCAAAATATTGTCCTCATAATGTTGCAAATGTGAAGACTTTCAACATTAATTATCAACTTGGGGTTCATGCAAACTAAGGAGGGGTCAAAGACTATATTTACAATTGACACTATCTCTTTCCTTTCCTAATCCTCATATAGGTGAAATATGTCGTAGTGTGTAGGTTAGATGAATTGAAATCTAGTCAAGTTGCCAAGCTAACTATTCTATTGGAAAGTGAAATTGTAGAAAATACTTGTAAACGTGAAATGGAAAACACCTATGTTGATTGTAGGAAATAGAAAACACACTTTGATTGAGAATACAAGACTCAAAAAGTAAACTTGAAATCTATTTTGTAGAAGCTAAGAACAACACTTTGAAAGCACACAATAAAAGGATCTAACGGAAACTTCATGACATCTCTTCTCCTCCAAAATTCATCATCAACATCTCAGACATATAACATGATAAATTTACTAAATGAATAATTTAATGTTGATATGGAAGAAGAAAATTGGTTGTTCATAGGTCACTACAAGATTCCCTATTTTGCTACAGGAAAAACCTACAAGCAAGAAAGGCTACTGAAATGTAAATTTAAGATGAGGGAATGGGGTAGAGATGATGGAAAATGATGTTATTTAGATGGTAAAAGAATAAAAACACTAATTATAATATTTAGTACTATGAAACCCAGTTATATATACCCTCTCTAATCATAATCTTGGCTACATGGTAAAACATGAATTTGAAAAAATTGTAACAATAGGTGAAATGAGATGGAAAGAGACTTGAAAATGAAGTGGTAAGTAATATGAGTGATCTAAAATGTTGACATATTGTAAATTATTTGAAAAAAAAGTTATCTCATAAAGCTACCTACCTAACCAACCATAAGACTATCAAAGTGTAATTTCTAGAAATGTTAATTCAAGAGTTGAACAAAGCAAATAAAAAACCATTAAAATGATAGTAATAAAAATACAAAATGACTCTTGTAATATCCATGGAGCAGGCTACGATTTTATTAACATGGAAAACATATATATTATTTATTAATAGGTGGATGTGATCTGAATGGTTGGTTCCAAGAATAAGTTAGAAAACGTTTTCCAATTTTGAACGGTTTGCAACTACCTATGGTTATCCAAATCATTCGTTTCCAAGCTCAAAATTGGGGAGGAGTTCTTCCCTTTTACTTTGCACGAAGGTAAAGGGATTAAGTAGGTCGAATTTAAATAATTAACATAAGAAAGTGAAATATTCAAAGCTATAAAGTATATTGTATGGTGAGAAGCTATGGAAATGGAGATTACTTGGACTAGACTATTAGAGTACGTTTCTTCATTGAGAGCCATGCCAAATGAATAAGGAGAGGATGATTTATTTCCAAATTTGATGTTAGTGGTGAGATGTTGAATCTCTTCTTCTTGGAACCATGAGTGCATTTCATCTCATGTCCATTTATCATGTCAACAGAGAGTTTGAAGCATTTACCTTCTCCATCAAGCAATAAACATTCTATGTCAACTAATTGGGAAATAAGGAAGATATGTATTCCCAATGTATCAGTGTGAACTGGAAGATCATTCAAAGAGAGATCCGTGTGGAAATTTTGGTCATGTGTTGGGTCATTTTTGTAGTGATTTACCGGAGTAGTGGAGTGGTGAGTCATATTTAGCAGTAAAAATTTCAAAGGTTTCAATAATATTCCAAGTATCATTGCCTGCCTTATTTCTTAAGAATTTTTCTCCCAAGACCTGCAAGATGGAAATAAGATTTTTCTTTCTACCCATAATTTTGGTTTCCCATAATTTTGGTGTTGGTCTTAACATAAGAAAAATGAGTATTTGTTCATTTTTTCCTAATTCAGGAGGTGTTTCTTTTAAAAAATTCAAGTTTCCCGATGGGTCTATGGATTGTATGCCTTTTCAAAGAAGGTTGATTCCCCATGTCCTGATTTTGTCAATAATCTCATCTGTGAACTGATTCCTTGATTTTACAATTTTGGTTCATATAACACCAAATATTGTGCTAATATCAATCATTATTATTTTTTCATTTATAATAATAAATAATTGGTATTTTAGGACTATAATGCATTTATTTAATGCACGCGAAGTATGGATAAAGAGGCGAGATCTTACAATTGTGTGTATTTTCATAAGGCATTGAAAATTAAAACAACAAGATTAGCTACATTTATATTATTAACCTATGTTACTCCTTCGATAATTACATGAATGGTTTTGTATTAAAAAAATAAATTTTTATATATTATTTTGCAATTACATGAATGGTTTTGTATTAAAAAAAATAAATTGTTATATATTATTTTGCAACAAGAAGGATAATTAGAAATAAATACCATGGTTATGTGAATTTATTTCCACGGCTTTGTATTTTGATTAAATGCATTAGAAGTATGGTTTCCTAAATAGTAGAAATGAAATTGGATGTGTTAAATAGTTATGACTTTGTAATTTGACAATGCATTTAAATATAAAATATTAGTTATGGATATGAGTTTTAATTTTATTTATGCGTGTATAAGAAAATGTTTTCAAACCAAGAGGTAAAACTCGTAGAATACTGTTAGTGGTTCTAACATAGAAAGGAGAACCAATAGAGATTGAATACTCGAAATAGGGAGATTTTGTTTCTCTCACATTATATATTTGATGGAAAAGTCATAATCTTTTGGGTTTCATATTTTAGATAATCACGATGTTATATTTTTAACAATGACAATGGTTTTAGGAAAGAATCACGACTTTCACAAATAATGGAGTCACAGATTCTAAACTAGTCTCTTTTATATTAAATGAAATATGGATTATAACTAATACTATTGTAGGTCGTGAGGTCATTATGTATAACTATTGTTACATATAGAGTGAAAATTCATCAAATGCAATTTACAATGAATAACTTACTACAATAGATAACCATTCCAAAGAGATATTGTGCTCAAAGAATTGTTGGGTAAAGTGCTTGAGAAACATGACTTTATGTTTAATGTAATGGTCTCTAGTTAATTATGCTTGAACTTGATATTATGTTTTTTTTGTAAAATTTCAACAATAGACAAGGGATGGAATCCCTTTTGGCTATTGAATGAGGGGTGAACTCCCTCATGAAATGCTTAATAGAATAAATGATTGTTGATTTTTTCCTTTGGGGTTTCCATTGTATATTGGTGTTCATTTATGTGTTTCCGTATTTGGTTATGTTGATGATATTATTATTTTACATGATGTTGGAAATTACATCATTCGATGTTTTTAATAAATTATCATTAATTGAACAATTCTAATGGTGCAAAGATGCAATAGGAAACATCATTCTAACCGATTGCATTAATGATTGTTCCTTTACACAAATAGCCATTCCATTGGTGTAAAGGACGACTATTAATCAATTATGATGGTGATCTTAGTCATCATAAGGACTAAATAGTGATTATTAAAACTAAAATGACTATTAGAACTAGTGGGAGAAAATTTTGGTTTCTATAGGGGGTGATAATATGCATATTGGTAAAGGTTCATCATAAGTGAAATGTGAACATAGTGAAATGGAGGAAAACAATTGAATGAATGCAGTGCCAACCAACCACTAATCTTGAGTCAATTGTTGAGGCAATTGGAGTATTATGCTTCCCTGTTGTTGCTTGGATGCATTCTAGGTGTAGAAGGGTTTACTCTCACTCAACTTCTTCCACGAAAACTTCTATAGTCACCCAAATACATTTTAGTTCACCTTTGTGAGATGTGTCACTTAGGAACCTCAAAGATGAAGGAATAAAAAAGAAAGGGAATTCCATCATTGTTTCGTAAATCACAATGCCACTGATTTATGTGCATCATCGGTTGTCTAAACATACGAGTAGTAAAACATGTACTCCTATGCGTGTTTCTTGTGAGTTTGTGTTATATTTCATCCATGATATCTTGCCATTGTTCATGGTATTTTGATTTCTATTTGGAGGAAAGAATGAAGAGTCGCTCTAGAAGAGGCCGCTAAACAAATTTTGAATATAGTTTGTGTTATCTCAATAAAATTTCATTATGTAGATCAAAAATTAAGTTAGCTTTGCTATTTGGAGGAAAACACTTAATAATGTCGTGAATTAAAAATAATATAGCTTCGAGAGGGTACTATTTGAAACTAAAATTCCATGATAACCTTTTGAGAATAATCCCTGTGAACATTGAATATATCGATAAAGAAGTAATGTTATATTTTCTTGAAGTAAAATGCATGTGAACCTTGCACAGAAAAGGTGAAGAAACTATATTATTTTAATAGGAAACAAAACTGCAAGGAATTAATGTGTAGAAATTTAGATTACTTTTCTTGGAAAAGGAAATAAATATATGTTTATATGGTTAGCCATTTCAAATATCTCTAAAAAAACACATGGAAACCTTGCACATAAGAGATAGAAATACATTTATAAATTTTAAAATAAAACATATACATTTGCATGCAATAAAAAGAATAATCTCTTTGAAAGAAAATATATCTCTTGCATGCAATCAAAGAATAATTTCCTGGAAAAAGAAAATGAAAGAGTGCATATGAATTTGTTGAACAAAATGTTAGCCATGTTATTTTAGAACCACTTCATGGTAAAAGATAGAATATTTGTGCTAATTCATTGGAAATAAAAACATATGAACTCTTATGCATCAAATGATAAGAATGAGGATTATTTTCTTGTAAAATTGCTTATAAAACATGTGCATATAGAAAACAGTCCATGTTTATTTTCAGAAAATATTTTGTGTTTATATGCATATAAGGAATGATGATTGTGTTAAAAGAACATAGGCTTCATGCACAAAATGATTTAAGAAGTCATGTTATTTTACATAAGGAATGCATGGGAGCTTTGCTCGAGAAAATATAAGGAAACTAAGTTCTTTTATTAAAAAAAAGGATTGCATGGAATTATGTGTTGGAAGTTAGAATATTAATTCCTTTGAAGTTATTCATATGATTCCTATGCATTAGATTCCTAAAAACAACCACTAGAAGCTTAAAGAGGAATATGTGCTTATTTTATTAGATTTTATTTTTGAGAAATGTGCACAAACATAGAGCTATTATTCTTGGTGTTTCTTGAGAGGAAATAAGTTCTTTGCATGTACAAAAATAGAACTATTAAATTTGATATTTCTTGAGAATAGATATGTTATTTTGTTGAACGAAAAATAGAAATATTGTGTTTGATCTCTTCAAAAGAAATATGAACTTTACATCCATGAAAAGTACAAATATGATGTTGGATCATTTGAAAATAAATATGCATGGAAAAAATAATTGTTATTATTCTTTTGGAAAAGAATATGGGAAATTTTCATGAAGGGAATATGGGCAATTATGTTAGTATGATATGGGGAAGAATTTATATTGCATGAAATAATGTGTTACTTATTTTGTGGAAAATATTGTGCATTTGCATGCAAGAGGTAGTTACATTCTTTTGGAAAAGTGATATGTATATTTATGAAAGAAGAATAGTTATCATATTAATGAACAAGTGGTTGCATGCAAGAAATAATTACTAATGTGTTAACTCTATTTTGGAATAGGGTAGGTGTTCTTATGTACTATAGTTATTGTAAATAGTTCTCTTTCGAATGAAAATTGTCAACATTTTGTTGGAAAGAAAACGCAGTTACATGCATAAACATAGTATCTACGAAAGGACATGTAGTCGCATGCATAAGAATAATATTTAGTGTATTAGTTCTTATGGAAAATAACACATAAGGGCATAACTCAGGGGCTAGCTTCTCTTAAGATATATAATTTCATGTACAAAGATCAAAACTAAGATGCTAGTAAAGAATGTGAATAGTTCAACTGTTTTCATTTAGAAAGGAGAAAGAATGTGTGTGTGAAAGGGGAATAATGTTTAATGTGGTATTTATTTATAGACATGTTGTATTTTTTTTAATGCATGTGAAGAAGGTATGTCCTGATATGTTTTTATGTTTTATGGATACCCATGAATATATGTTTAACCATCACTAATGCTATTTTGTTTGATCACCTTTTGATCTCATCATGATATCAAGTTTGTTTTCAGTACCTGTTGTAGGAAATACTACAACATATGTGAAAAATGAGTTCTGTTAAACATTATGGAAAGTGATAAACTAGTGATTTATGGATATTGAAGGAATGCCAACTGTAGGATGATTTACATATAGGAAGAAATTGGTCATAAAGACTTAATGTTAAATACCTTGCAGGTAAATGATTTCATGATGACTGTAAAAACTCATAGTTAGTGATGTTCATTTAAGATTTATTTCTTTGTAATATTTTATGACAATTGTCAAGGGATTGTTTGCTTTATAACCATTAAGTGAGGGGTGAATAACCTAAAAAGTGTTTAATAATAGAATTAAACATTTGTTATTTTTCACCCTACGAGATTTCTAGGGTATATCACTGTCTAATGATGTGGTTGCTTGTTGTGCCATTTTTATGATGTTCATTCCTTGTATGATTTTATGTTTATGTTATCAATAATATGATTGGCTAACTGAGTTAAGAGAATGATAGAATTGATGCAGGGTTACATCATGAAGTTTAAGTCAATATGCCATAATAGTGATAGTTAATGGTTGTGTAACTTACTATTCCTTTACTAAATGTTACTCTATGTGATGATGATGGTTTGTCTAATGGTAATTGAAGGAATATGGGAAGTAATTCAGAAAGTTACACATTGGAAAATGCCATAAAAAGTTTCTAACTTCATGCATTTTCATGAGATGTTACCAAGAGATGTTCCAAGTGATATTGGAGCTAAAGGTACTACATTGATACCTTTTGGATATTGTTAACCAGAATATAAGTCGAGGTATGATAATAGTGGGCATCAGCTACATATTGATATATGCAGTAGACTATTTTTGACATGACATGAATGAAGCGTTTTTCTGACTAGGTTGAAGAGTAGTAAGTAATAAAGTCTCTTGCAAAACTATGGTCATGACAATTGAATATTGATGAGGATAGAAAACAATAAAACCATTGTTGCACTTATGAGCAATCCTGATTACTCACCAGTGAAAGTGAGAGTTAGCTACCATACTTGAAAAGGAAAATAGAATGTTTTAAAAGGAAATTAAAAGAACCCATTTAGATGTTAAAAGTAAACAATGAGTTAAGTAGTGAGACTTGACTGTAATAACTAGTTGTTGATTGAGTCTTATTATGGTTGCATTAGGATGGCTTGTAGAATTGATTAGTCAGTGATTCATGAATAACTATTACAACTTATATGCATGAATTGGTTTTATTAAAGCTTATTACAAGTTGTAAAGAAGTGATTATGTTACTTCATGTGTTGGTCTATTGGTAATAGTAAATTATGGGAAATTTAGAATGTTTGGATTGTTACCCTAACTGTTATTGACATTTACACATTAATGAATAATTGGATATAATTTTATGCACTAAAGTATTGAATTCATGAAATCAAAATTATTGAAAAAGTGAATACTTGTTTAAACAATGCATATTTATGACTAATGTTGTTGATGGCATGAAGGCAAAATGTTGCAATGCAAATTATAACTGTAAATGAGAAAGTATAATGTTATATGCATGATTATGTTATTTGGAAAATTAGAAATATACCACATATATGTCATTTATGTTTCTTGTCAATATCTATCTATCTATCTATCTATCTATCTATCTATCTATCTATATATATATATATATATATATATATATATATATATATATAGATATATATCTATCTATCTATATATATATATATATATATATATATATATATATATATATATATATATATCTATATATATATATATATATATATATATATATATATATATATATATCTATATCTATATCTATATCTATATATATATATATATATATATATATATATATATATATATATAATGTGGACCCATGCTGAGGGTCAATTATGAATACATTATGTACATAAATGTTCCTATTGCTTTAATTTTAATATGAATATGGTTCATTTTGTAAATTACTATGTGAAAGAGTGCTAAAATATAATTTCATGTGCTAGAGAGTTGCATATAGTTGTGAAAGGATATGAGGCCTTTATTTGATGGAGATTCCTACCCAAATGGGTTTATGGTAGTTTCCTGCCCATATTTCCTCTCCCTAGAGATATATGATCTTATTAAGGGAAAATATTTGGCCCATATAGTGAAGAAGGTAAAAATACCAAGGCAACTATGTAGATTTTGGATCGTGTAGGAGGAGGCCCAAAATTCCTCATAGATGGGACAATGTGAGAGGAATATGCAAGATGTTTCCAAGAGGAATATTGTGTTGGTCCCTGTCGGGTGATTGGAATTCTTGATCTGGTTAGCCAGTGGAATTCCAGACTAGACCTAGTATGGTCTCTGTTAGGGAACTGTTTGGAAGTGAAAATGGCTCAATCTCGTTGCAAAAACTAGCTCCCATTGGTTGGAAGGATAATTCTTTTTCCACTTTGGTTCTCATAGAAGAACAAGTTAACTAATCATATAAATGATGTGTTAAAAAATTAATTTCTATATGATTGTGTAATAAGTTTATGTACATCTTGAGAGGAAAGGAGCCTAGTGATCGGAAAGGAATTTCTCGGATTTTATGTTCCTTTATTTTTATTACCAATATTGTGAATGTATTTATGAGGAGCTAGGATAATTTTCACTTGATACGAGTAATGATCATTTAGATGATTAGAAGGCTTGGTGCTCTTTGATTAATTTTGGAAGTACTAACAATGTGCACTTAGTGCAGCGATTTATTATTTTGATGATTAGAGGGTTGGTGCTCCCTAAGTACATGTGGAAGTACAGTGATTAAAATATCACTTGAAATTGCATAAATAATTTATGGTGAAAAGTATTTCACTTAATTGAAAATATTTTGACTAATGTGATTATGTTGGATTTGTTAGTCATACGTTATAGGGTGTGTTACATAGAGTGTTGATGGATTGTCAAACAATTCTTAAAGTTCTCACATAAAAGTGACCATGACTTTCGAACGTAATTGGTAAGTAATGGTAAGTTGCTATAGATACTTTGTTTTTTATTTTTTGAAATAGAATAATGACTAAGTGAAGTAGAAATTTCTTAGTTTTGTAGTTGTAAATGCTTATGAATATTGACAAAATTTTATTATTTTTCCTTATTAGTATTTCTTGGAAATTAAATCACTAATTTTGAAGCGGAATGATCCGCTTTTGGGTGGCCTAGATTATTATAGTTTGAGTAAAAGTTAATGATAAACACCAAGGAGAATGTTTTCTTCAAGGGGGTTTGGGGGTGGGGGGGGGGGGGGGGGGGGGGACTATGTAATATCGTGAGCCAACATGCATTGCATTAATAAAAATATTACTAAATTGCTATAGTTGTAATCGTCTAGGAATTTGTTGTGAACTAATTTTATCATTCTTGAAACTAAAACGACTATGAGAATGACCAAGAGAAGAATTTGTTTCTACCAGGGGAGTGATGGTATACATAATTGTAAGGGCTCACCATAAGTCAAATTGGAACATGGAGGAAGATAATTGAATGAATCCATTGCCAACAAACCATCAATATTGACTAAATGTTTTAGGCCATTTTAGTATTTTGCTTCTGTATTGTTGCTTAGATATATTCTAGCTACAAAAGGGGCCACTCTCACCCATATACTTGTATGGAAGCTTCTAGAACTATAAAAATACATTTTATTTTACCTTTCTGAGATGTGCGACTAAGGAACCTAAACATGATAGGTGAAGGAATAAAAAGAAATGGAATGCCACCATGTTTCAGGGAATTGCAATGTTGTGGAGTTATGTGCATTTTTGGTTTTGTAAACATCCGAGTAGTAAAACCCCTACTCTTGCATGTGTGTCTTGTGAACTTATGTTGTCTTCTATCCATGATAACTTTCTATTGTTCGTGGTTTTCAATTTCTATTTGGCGAAAAGAATGAGAGTCTCCCTAGAAGACGTCACTAAACAATTTTTCAAGTTAAGTTGTGTTATCTCAATTAAATTCCATTATGTCGATTAAAAATTAAGTTAGCTTTGCTATTTAGACGAAAAAACTTAAGAATCTTGTGACTTAAAAATGAGTTATATTTGAGACAATAATATTTGAAAACAAAACCACATGAGAACATTTTGAAAAGAATCCATGTGAATATTTCATATAAGGATAAAGAAGTAATGCAATATTTTCTTGAAGTAAAATGCATGTGAACTGTGAAAAAAAAGATAAAGAAACTATATTATTTTAATAGGAAACAAAACTACAGGGAATTACTTTGTAGAAAGATAGATTACTTTTTCTTGGGAAAAGAAATAAATATATGTTTATTTTTCTAATAATTTCAAAGAGCTCTTAGAAACGAACACATGGAAACATTGAACATAAGAGATAGAAATACATTTCATATCTTGAGAATAAAATATATATACATTTGCGTGGAATAAAAATAACAATTTGTTTGAAAGAAAATATATCTCTTGTATGCATTCAAAGAATAATTGATTGGAAAAAGAAAATGAAAGAGTGCATATGAATTTGTTGCACAAAAATATTAGCCATCTTCTTTTAGAAACATTGTTTGGTAAAAGATATATTATTTGTGCTAATTAGTTGGAAATAAAAACATATGAATTATTGTGCATTAAATGATAAGAACCAGGATTATTTTCTTGGAAACTTGCTTATGAAACATGTGCATATAGAAAAGAACCCATGTTTGTTTTCAGAAAATATTTTGTGTTTGTATGCATAGAAGGAATGACAATTGTGTTAAAAGAACATAGGTTCATGCATAAGAAAATTTAAGAAGTAATGTTATTTTTCATAAAGAATACATGTGAGCTTTTATTGAGAAAAGATAAGGAAATTGAGTTACTTTATTGAAAAGGAAAATTGAATGGAATTATGTGTGGGAAGTTAGACTATTAATTCCTTTGAAGTTATTCACATGATTCCTATGCATTAGATCCCTAAAAAGAACCACTCGACTCTTAAAGACGAGTATGTTCTTATTTTATTAGAGTTTCTTAATGAGAAATCTTCACAAACATAGAACTGTTATGCTTGAGGTTTTTTGCAAGTTAAAAAGTTCTTTGCATGTACAAAAATAGAACTATTGCATTTGATATTTCTTCAAAATAGATATGTTATTTGCTTGCACGAAAAATAGGAATATTGTGTTTGATCTATTGAAAGGAAATATGACCTTTATATCCTTGAAAAGTACAACTATGATGATGGATTCGTTGAAAAAACATATGAAATGAGAAAAAAAAATTATTATGACTTTAATTTTTACACCGGGAATATGGGCTATTATGTTAGTATGGTTTACGAAAGAATTTATATTGCATGAAAGAATGTGCCAATTATTTTGTGGAAAACATTATGAATTTGCATGAAATATGTAGTTAGCTTCTTTTGGGAAAGGGAAATGTGTGTTAATGCAAGATGAATAGTTATCATATTAATGAACAAGTGGTTGCATGCAAGTAATAATTATTAATGCGTTATTTCGATTTTGGAATAGGGTATGTATTCTCATGTACTATAGTTATTGTAAATAATCTCCTTTGGAAGAAAAATGTTGAAATGTTGTTGGAAAGAACATATAGTTGCATGCACAAGCATAGTATCTAGGAAAGAACATGTAGTCACATGCATAATAATAATATCTAGTGTATTAGTTCTTATGGAAAAGAACACATAATGACATAAATGAGAGGCTAGTTTCTCTTAAGATATATAATTACATGTACAAAGATCAAAGCTAAGATGCTAGTAAGGAATGTGAACAATATAGTGGTTTTCATTTGGAAAAGAGAAATAATGTGTGCATGTGTGAGGGGAATAATGGTTAATGCAGTATTTATTTATAGACATGTTGTATTCTTTTATTAATGCATGCGAAGAAGGCATGTCCTAATATTTTTTTATGTTTTATGGATGCACATGAATATATGTTGAAGCATCACTAATACTAATTTGTGTGATCAACTTTTGATCTCATCATGATATCAAGTTTGTTGTCAGTACCTGTTGTAGGAAATAATACAACATATGTGAAATATGGGTTGTGTTAATGATTATGGAAGGTGATAAACTCGTTATTTGTTGCAGATTTAAAGAATGTCAATTACAATATGATCCACAGATAGGAAGAACTAAGTCATAAAGACTTAATGTTAAAGGCCTTGTGGGTAAATGATATCATGATGATTGTAACAACTTATAGATAGTGATGTTCATTTAAGATGTATTTCTTTGTAATATTCTATGAAGATGGTGAAGGTATGGACTCCATTATAACCATTAAGTGAGGGGTGAACTGATGTAGGAGCATCCAGCTAAGGGAGATCATGGCTAGAGTATTTTTCTTAACAGACTAGAGAAGTTTTCAGTTAGTTTTCTAAGTCTCATTTAAATTTTTAGTTAATAGCATTTAGGATTTTATGTCAAGTTTAAGGTTGCCCTAGCCCACTATTTTATTTTGATTATTGTTCTTTTTTTTAATTTATTGTTTTAGGTTAACTTTAGAGTTTAGACAAAGACGAACAATTATCAAGGAATAACTAAAATGTAACTGTTGATAGTTTTAAGTAGCTCTACAATGAACTTATTAATGGAAAAAATAAAAAAATATGATTATCCATCATAGTATGAAATAAACAGAAGTATACAATCATTTTGAAAGCAAGAGAGAATCTGAGTCCATTTCCATTGCAACATAAAATTATTTTCTTCCTATGTAAATAATTAAATTGAGTTCGTTTCATAACAGTTGCCCAGAACAAGAAACTGAGCTCATTTCCTAACAGTACAGAGAATAAGTAATTATTGACAGGGGCTAGTTGAATTCCACCACAACAAGAAAGCAACTAGCATCTATAGGTACCAAGCATCTAACTATTTCTTTATTTTCAAAATTTTTGTGTGTGTGTATATATATATTTATATAGAGGTATCAAAATTTATAGTCCAAGTTATAGACAAAGTTGGAAACCAACTGCAAGACTAGACAGTGAGACAGTGGTCCAAAACCCTAAGACTGTAATTTGACCAGAGTCCCAATATAAGTTACAGGTTCATCATAACCTGAAGGCATAATTATATAGTGCCAGAAATAGTAAGGCCAAAACCTAAAAGACTTTTGATTACAAAGCCAATGAGTGAAATAAGTTACAGGGTCATCATAGCCGAAGACATAATTACACATTTCCTAGAGGATAGCGAGGCCAAAGCCCTAAGACCCTCGATTATAGACCCAACGGAAATGACCAACAGTAAAAAGCTCGAGATAGGCAAACAAGAGGTGTAACGTGGCACGACCCTACCTGCTATAGTGTACAGGTATTAGGATAAGAGACCATTGACCAGAGAGGTTCGACATCCACCTGTAGTGACCACAAAGTAGGCCATTAGAAACAAGGTAAGAAAACCCTAAGTGAATTGAAAAGTAGAGAGGAGGGTTAGAAGAGTATCTACTCACCAAAGGAGCTGAGCTTGTGTAGGAAGTGAAGCCATGAACTAGTGCCAGAGCAACCCCTGCTCACAAGGAACAAAAATAATTAATACCAACAGGAGAATGAAATAGAATTGTAAATCATAGACAAAGGTCTTATCTTTGTGAAATTGCTGAATAGGAGTTGTGAGCTGGGTCACCCCGATACCACAACTAAGCCGTACAACCACATAGACGAGAAAGCCAATGCATAGTCGAGACCCACAGTTACAGGTGCGGAGTTCATAACCAGGGTTTGCAGACAACTACCCTCATGCAGCACCATCAAACCCTCATAGATTGCAAACAGAACCAGTGAAAGAGAACCCTCTCGAGGGAGAAGTAGAGTGTGAGAGAAAGTGACCAAATGAGTGAGGTTAGGGTTTCGAGAGTAAGGTGTAGAGGAGAAAGAAGCGGAGCTCGAGGACAAGAAAGTTGTCCTCACTACATTAAAAGCTAGTACCATATCATTAAAGACATCATCAATGTAATCAACTTCCATAAATATTAACCATAATCATATATTAATTATTGACCATAAGACATCAGTGCTAGTCCCATTAATTTTTGTATCAGAGGAGGTTAAGGTTAATTTATTTTATACTATAAATGGATGTTGGAAGAAGGGGTCATGGGAGAGCTATTCAAAGAGTAGCAGATGAAGAATTGAGAGAGGAGATTAGGATCTTGAGTGCATTTGGTGGTAGTAAGAGCAGGAATGAGAAGGGATCCGGAAGGAGGAGATGACAGTGAGGAAGAAGCTGCAGCTTTGACAGATGGATCAGATGAGGAAGGACCTGAAATTAGGTTGTTAAAATTGGTTTTGTTGTCGATAGGTAAGCCAAAGCATGAGATTTTAAACTATGATGGTAGTTTTTCCACAGAAGTATTGTTGGAATGGATCAGTGAGTTAGACAAGTACTTTGAATGTGAGGAGATCAGTGAAGATAGAAAATTTAAATTCATTACCACCAAGTTGAAAGGACATGTGGCCTTATGGTGGGACAGTGTCCAAGCAGAGAGGAGAAGATTAAATAAACAAACCATTAAAAAATGGACCAGAATGGTAGCCAAAATGAAGGGTAATTTTTTTCCCAAAGATTATCAGATTTCTCTATATCGACATGTGAAGAATCTGAAGCAGAAGGGAATGAATATGAAAGAGTATATCGAAGAATTTTATCGAGTGAATCTGAGAGCAAGTTATGTGGAGGACATCCCAAAAAAAATGGCAAGGTTTGTAAATGGCCTAAGGCTGGAGATATTGAATGAGATAAGTATTCTTCCTCCAAAAACCATAGAGGAAGCATACTAGAGTGCCTTGAAGGCGGACGAGAAGATCACTAGGAAAAAAAATGCCAGAAGAGGACGTGGATTTGGCAGAGGAAAAGGATAATCGTTTGGCAGAGGTAGAACTGCCAACCAAATTGAAGAAGGCAGTAGTTCAAAGACCTCAGGAATAGTAGAAAAGGAAGGTAGCACTATGGGAGGAAGGCCATACCAACGAGGAAGAGGTAGTGGTAGAGGTAGAGGAGTTGCCTACCAGTGTTACAAGTGACACAAGTGGGGGCACAGATCCTTTGAGTGTCCCAAAGGTGAATAGGTTGGACAAAGAGGAGCATATGTTGCTCAAACAGAGGAATCAAAGGCACCACCCGAGGAGGTAGAGAATGTACAAGAGACATGAGAGGCCTTAGTATTGAATACAGTATTGTTGAAATTGTCAAACGAGACAGCTAACTGAACCCAAAGAAATGCATTATTCCGGATTGTCTGTAAGTCACACAGAAAATGCTGCAAACTGATTATAGACAGTGGAAGCACTGATAATCTAGTTGCTAAAGAGATGGTGGAGAATTTGCGTTTGAAAAGGTTGAAAGACCCCACTCCCTATAAGGTTTCTTGGTTATAGAAAGGACATCAACTGCTAGTTGATGAATAGTATGAGGTGGAGTTCCATATTGGCAAGTATAGGGACAAGGTAACTTGTGATATTATGCCTATGGACGTGTGTCATATTCTGCCAGGTAGACCATGGTGGTATGACCAAAAAGTGGTTCATGATGGAAAGACAAACTGCTACAAGTTTCTCAAAGATGGGATTAAGAATACACTTGTACCCATCAAGGAAGAAGAAAAATTAGAGACTAGTGGAGCCAAAGCGCTACTGATGGGAGGAAAATAAATTTTAAAATAGATTGAAGATATGATATAAAGTATGCTATTGTAAGGAGGTTAAGAGTAGTGATGTTACATACTAGAATTTCTGACTTAATTGAAGAAATTGAGTATTTGTTATGGGAATTCACTGATATTGTGTGGATGATTTACTAGATAAGTTACCACCCAAGCGAAGTATCAGTCATCACATATATTTCATTCCCGGAGCTAGTTTACCAAACAAAGCTGCTTATTGGATGAGTCCTAAGGACAATGAAGAGATCAGGAAGCAGGTATATGAATCACTGGACAAAGTATTGATATGGGAAAGTTTAAGTCCCTATGCATTTCTGACAGTTTTAGTTCCCAAGAAAGGAGGAGAGTGGCAGATGTGTACTAACTCAAGGGCCATCAACAAAATTACCATCAAATACACGTTCCCATTGGCACGGATGGATGACATGATGGACTGCTTGAGTGGAGTAGCATATTTTTCGAAAATAGATCTAAAAGTGGATACCACCAGATCAGAATAAGAGAAGGGAACGAATGGAAAACAACTTTCAAAACCAATGAAGCTCTATATGAATGGTTGGTGATGCCATTTTGGTTGATTAACTCCCCTAGCAATTTGATGCACCTTATGAAAAAGATGTTGAAAGAGTTCATTGGCGAATTCGTGATTGTATATCTTGATGATATATTGATTTTTAGTAATACCAGGGAAGAATATCTTTGACATGTTATATATGTGCTGGAGAAGTTACAGTGAGATAAGTTGATGATAAATCTAAAAAAATGTTTTTTTGTTAGAAGGAATTAATCTATTTAGGTTTTTTGATTTCAGAAAATGAGCTAAAAGTGGGCCCAGAAAAGGTTGTTGCTATAATTAGCTGGCCATCCCCTAAGATTTTGTTCTAAGTTCAGAGTTTTGATGGGTTGGAAAGTTTCTATCACATGTTTATAAAGAATTTTAGAGGGATCTTTGCACCTATGTGGGATACCATTGAAAAGGCAAGTCAACCTTTCCATTGGATTGAAGCTGCAGAGAAAAGTTTCTAGATATTGAAGAAGAAGATTACTGAAAGGCCAATTTATAGATTTCCAGATTTTAACAAACTTTTCCAAGTTCTTTGTGATGCCAGTGGTATAGCCATTGGAGCCATACTCAGCAAGGAAGACAAACCAGTAGCTTACATCACTGAAAAATTAAATGAAAGTAGGCAGAAATACATGTCTTATGACAAGGAGTTTTATGTTACCGTCCAAGACTTGAAGCATTGGAGACATTATTTGTTGGGTAATGAGTTTGTCTTGCCTTCTGATAATTCTACGTTACAGTATGTTATGTAGCAACATAAGATGAATCATAAACAATCAAAATTGGTTGATTACTTGAAGAGTTTTACATTCGTATTGAAGCATATCAGTGGTCAAGCCAAAAAGGTAGCAGATGCACTAAGTAGAAGAGTTTTACTCTTGTAGCAGAGCACGATACAGGTGTTGGGTTTTGAACACCTGAAGGACTTGTATCAAATAGATGTAGATTTCAAGGAGGCTTATGAAGCTTGAAAAAATCCCTTATTGAGGAATATTAGTCCATGGCTAGACTATAACTTATAGGAGGAGCTGCTATTTAGTGGAGGAAAACTATGTATTCCATAATGTTTAATGAGGGAGAAAATCATCCAGGAAAAACATAATGGAGGTCTAGTAGGACAATTTGGCATTGATATGACCTTGGATCAGCTCAGTCATTTTTATTACTGGCCAAAGATGCGAAGAGACATGGAGCGATATGTAACCAGGTGTAAAGTGTGTCAGTTGGCAAAAGGACATAGTTAGAACACGAGATTGTACACACCATTTCCTATTCCAGATAAACCGTGGGACTCAGTTAGTGTAGCCTTTGTCTTAGGTCTGCTGAAAGCATAGTGGGGTTTTGACTCCATCACGGTGGTGGTGGATCGGTTCTTTGAAATGGCGCATTTCATCCCTTGCAAGAAAACCATGTAGCACACTTGTTTTTCACTGAAATTGTCAGACTGCATGGCCTGCCCAAGTCCATTGTTTCTGACAGGGACGTGAAATTCACAGGGCATTTCTGATGCACCTTTTGGAAAAAGCTGGACACAGTTGCATTTCAGCTCTAGTTACCACCCACAGACCGATGGGTAGATGGAGATGGTGAATAAGAGCTTAGGAAACCTGCTACGAAGACTAGTTGGGGAAAATTCATGGATGTGGGATCGTGTACTTACCGAAGTGGAATTTTCTTACAACGATTCACAAAATCGAAGCATGGGAAATAGTCCTTTCTAGATCTTGTATGGTATGCATCCTCACGGAGTGCATGAGTTAAGAGATCTAAGACAATTGGAAAGGAGTGTTGATGGGGAAGATTTTGCAAGAGCAATAAATGACCTACATGAGCAGGTGAAGCCAAAGTTGGGGGATAGTAGTTAAAGGTATAAACAGAAGGTAGATCTGAAATGGCAGGAGGTACAATTTGACGCAGGGGATCAATTCCTGGTGCATCTCTACAGAGAAATATTCCATAAGGGTCAATACAATATCTTAAAATTTAAGAAAATTGGACCTTGCAAAATTATACTTAATTTTTCTGCAAATGCTTATGAGCTACAATTGCCTCCAAGTATAGGCATATCACCTATCTTTAACGTGGCATATTTGTTTCCATACACTGCCAGTCTTGAAGATGATAGTTAGACATAGCCAAATTGAGATACCTAGAAAGGAAGTAGTTCG
The DNA here is from genome assembly GCA_031772625.1 of Pinus tabuliformis. Lineage (NCBI taxonomy): Eukaryota > Viridiplantae > Streptophyta > Pinopsida > Pinales > Pinaceae > Pinus > Pinus tabuliformis. The sequence goes on along the minus strand of CM062815.1, from coordinate 542,506,473 downwards.
TGGATGAGACAAATGCTTCAACTCAGCCACTTGAGATCAAAGGAATCCTTGATACACCTGTGGCCAGGCGGACTCAAAGAAAAGAGTACCTACAGTACCTTGTCAAGTGGAAAAACTATCCCATTGAGGACAATTCATGGATTGACACACGTCAGATACAACGTGTAGGGTATTCTATTGAGGAGATCATGGATCAGAGCCATGAATTTTCATTTACACCGAAAGCTTGATGCAGGATCATCCAGCTAAGGGAGATCATGGCTGGATTATTTTTCTTAGCAGACTAGAGAATTTTTCAGTTAGTTTTCTAAGTCTCATTTAAATTTTTAGTTAAAAACATTTAGGATTTTATGTCAAGTTAAGGTTGTCCCAACCCACTGTTTTATTTTCATTACTATTCTTTTTTTTTAATTTATTGTTTTAGGTTAACTTTAGAGTTTAGACAAACATGAATAGTTATCAACGAATAAGTAAAATGTAACTGCTGACAGTTTTAAGTAACTGTATAGTGAGCTTATTAAAGGAAAAAAAAAATCAAAAACTATAATCATCCATCATAGTACAGAATAAACAGAACTATACAATCATTTTAAAAGAAAGAGAGAATCTAAGTCCATGTCCATTATAGCATAAAATTATTTTCTTCCTATCTAAATAACTAAATTGTTTCATTTCATAATAGTTGTTGAGAACAATAAACTGAGTTCATTCCCTAACAGTACAGAGAAAAAGTAATTATTGACAGAGGCTAGTCAAATTCCATCAATTGACAGAGAGGGTTTTACAGAACAAACAGACACAAGCACAGCAAGAAAACAACCAACATCTATAGGTACCAAGCATCTAACTATTTCTTTCTTTTCAAAATCTATGTATATATATATATATAGAGAGAGAGGGGTATCAAAATTTACACTCCAAGTTATAGACAAAGTTACAAACTAACTTTAAGACCGAACAGTGAGACAGTGGACCAAAACCCCAAGACTATAATTTAACCAGAGACCCAATATAAGTTACAGGTTCATCATAGCCCAAAGGCATAATTATACAGTGCCAAAAACAGTAACGCCAAAACCTAAAAAATTTTGATTACAAAGCCAATGAGTGTTGCAGATAGCCAAAAACGTAATTACATAGTGCCCAAAAGACAGTGAGGTTGAAGCCCTAAGACCCTCGATTATAGACCCAACAGAAATGACAAACATAAAAAAGCTCGAGACAGGAAAACAAGAGGAGTAATGTGGCACAACCCTACCCATTATAATGTATAGGTATCAGGACAAGAAACCAGCGACTAGAGAGGCTCGACGTCCACCTACAGTGACCACAAAACAAGCCATCAGAAACCAGGTAACGAAACCCTAAAGGAATTGAAAAGAAGACACGAGGGTTAGCAGAGTATCTACTCACCAGAGGAGCCAAGCTCGTGAGGGTAGAGAAGCCATGGACCAAGTTATAGTCGCTAGAGAAACCCTTGCTCACAAGGAGTGAAAACAATTAATACCAACAACAAAACGAAATAGAACTGTAAATCATAGATAGAGGTCTTACCTTTGTGAAATTTCCAAACAGGAGTTGAGATCTGGGTCACCCCGTGATCACAGCTAATCCATATAACCACAGAGACAAGAAATCCAATGCACACCCACAGCTATAGGAGCAGAGTTCATAACCAGGGTTTGCAAACATCTACCATCATGGAGTGCCATCAAACCCTCATAGATTGCAAACAGAATCAGTGACAGAGAACCCTCTCGACAGAGTAGCAGAGTGCAAGAGCAAGTGACCGAATGAGTGAGGTTAGGGTTTCTAGACTAAGGTGTAGAGGCAGGAGAAGCAGAGCCCGAGGATAGGACAACTGTCCTCACCACATTAAAAACCAGTACCATATCATTAAACACATCATCAACGTAATCAACCACTAAAAATATCAACCATAATTATATATTAATTATTGACCATAAGACATCTGGGCCGGTCCCATAATGAACACCCTCATGATAATTTAATAGTAAAATTAAACATTTCCTAGTTTTAATCCTACGAGGTTTCTATTGTATATCAATGTACAATTTAACGGTTGTCAGTTGTGGAAGTTTTTTTTAATTTTTATTCCTTACATGATGTGATATCTATGTTATCAAGAATATGATTAATGAATTGAGATAAGAGAATCATGTAATTGATGCAAGGTTACATTAGGAAGTTTAAGTTAATATGCTACAACAGTACAGTTAATGGTCATGTAACTTACTATTCCTTTATTAATATTTCTCCATGTGATGATGATGGTTTACCTAGTGGTCATTGAAGGAGTATGGGGATTAATTAAAAAAGTTACATGTTTGAAAATGCTATAAAAATTTTCTAACTCCATGCATTTTCATGCTAGGTTACCGAGGGATGTTAGAACTGGTATCATAGCTGAAAGTTGTAGAACTCGTGCCTTTTGGAAATTGGTAAGTGGAAAAGAAGTAGAGGTATGATAATAGTGGTAATCAACTTAGGTGTGATTCTAACAATCTACATATCGATATATGTGATAGACTATTTTTGAGATGAGATGAATGAAGCATGTTTATAATTACATTGGAGAGTAGTACATAATAAAGTCTCTTGCAAAATTGTGGTCATGAAAATTGAATCTTGATTTGGATAAAACACAATAAAAGCATTGTTGCACCTATGAACAATCTTGAGTAATTACTAGTGAAAGTGAGATTTCACTACGAATCTATAGATATATCACAATATTATTGATGAATTTTATGAACGTGACTAAAGTTACAATGCACTTCTTATAAAAAATAAATGTATGAATGTAAAAGATGGGTAGTGTCCTTGAAAAGGACGATAGAATGTTTGAAAAGGACATTGAAAAAAACCTTTTAAATGTTAAAAGGAAACAATTAGTCAAGTACTGAGACTTGACCATAATAACTAGTTGTTGATTGAGTCTTGTCATGGATAAACTAATATGGTTAGTAGAATTGACTAGTTAGTGGTACATAACTAACTATCACAACTTATATGCATGAATTGGTTTTGATTAAAGCTTCTTGCAAGCTGGAAATAAGTGATTATGGTTGTTACTTCATGTGCTTGTCTATTGGTAACAATATACTGTGGAAATTTAAAATGTTTGGATTGTTACCATAACTGTTATTGACATTTACACATTAATGAATAAATTCATATACTTTTATGCATGAAATTATCGTATGCATGAAACTAAAACTTTTGGGAAGGTTAATACTCATTTAAACAATGCATATTTATGATTAATGTTGTTGATGTGATTAAGAAAGGGTAGCTTATTGGAAACATGAGAACTTATGAAGGTGTTGAAGCCCCAAAAATCGGGTCGACAACAAGGGGGATACCCACCCGATCCGGACCTTGGTTGGCAGCTCTTTATCCGTTTGGTATAGCGGGTCCGACTGGGGATAATGGGACCAGTTTCCCAATCTGAGGGTGTGTGTGTGCAGAATTGGATGTTGCTAATCTAAGAATACTTAAAGCTAACCTAATTCAAACTTTTAAACTAACTTTACGTTATTGTAATCTAATGAAAAAAAACACATCTAATCTATGCTAACCCAGGGTGTATTTCTTCTATTATGCGATCTAAAGAGATTTCAAACAATAACTGGTAATAAAGATGATTCAGCTATCATAAGAATAGAAATCAATTAAGATGAACTACTTTGCATAAAAAGTTAGGAAAAACAGTTGTGAACAACGTATCGCATAATAAGTTATTCATATATCAGACATAAATAAATGGCTCCGTTGTACAAAAGTGCCAAATGGTAACTCACACATTCATGCAATAACATATAAACAACTAAAACTGTATATCACTTTAAGCATATAAGCAGAAATGGTCAAGAGATAAAAGTACCATTTATGACTGATCCTACTCATAAACTTCAAGCAACAATGATTTATCTCTCCTTGCTCTAACATCTACTAAGAGTACAGAAGTGCAACATTAGTAGCAGATATCAAATGCAAACATTAAAAAACCTTGATCCATCCATTCATCAAAACCCCCTCCAAGGGTGCAAAAGGGCATGTTCTGAGGACAAGTTTTTGACAAATTTCTAGACCCTTCTCCAAATGCAAGAGAAGGGTTTAAATACTGCTAACTAATTAACTTAATTACATAAATTTAGGATACGGTTTAAATGACCGCCCTTCTTCTAAAGCAAAACTATTTCTAAAAACTGAATCTAATTCCTAACAATTTTTGAATTTGCTCCTTAAATGTTGCGAGCATTCAACATTCGCCTGGGAAGAGTCGGCTGGTTGCCTTCTGCTTTTGTTTGAGTTATGCAAACAGAAATGGCAAGCGCTGGCACCACTATTTAGTACACTAGAAGATATTTTTGAGAATTATCTTCTAGTTGGGCGAATTTACTGCGTATATACTTGGAAACAACCCAAATTTCCCTCAAACTGCTTTTGCTTTTGCTATTTCAGTTTCCGGACTTGCGAATGACTAAGAAATTTAGGGACTTTGCTTTCTGAACAATTTTCTTAGCGATGCATGATTAGCGTTAGGCGCACATCGAAAACTGCCTCTATTCTTTGATCCAAGCTTTTCTGGTGCATTTTCTTTCTTTAGCGCCTTTTTCCTTTACCGGGTAGAAGTTTCAGGATTTTTTGTAAACATGATGCTTTTGTGAGCTTTCTGACCCTGAATGTTGAATCACCTATCGACCTTAGCATCTGTTGAGTGATACTCTAGAATCTATGGTTTTGTTGCATGCGGCATCCGTTCATGAAGGCATCTCTTCTCTATTCTCCGAGCATTGACGCTTTCCCCTTTTCCTTAGATGTTTCCTGCTCATTGCTTCATATTGTTTCCTGTTTTTCATTCCTGCAGTTCATGCAAAGGAAAAGAGTAATGATAATAAATACTGATACGAAAGCTCTAACCTCTACGAATGTATAAAATCATGACACCCATTGTGAACTGACCCTTTGAAAAACACAAAACTGTCCTTCACTGACACTTTGGCATATGTTCATTAATTTCCTTTAAGGCGCGCACCTAATTTTGGTTTATAGATAGCTTTTCTAGAATATAGAGCCGAGGAAATTTGCAATGGGCGATAGCAGCATCATTTATCGCATTACCTAGATGTGTCATCGCAAATTTTTTCAGATCGGATTATCGCAGATATCGTAAGATCACAGCATCGTGGATCGCATGAGTCATTAGATCATTGTGTGCTGCTTATACGATCTTGCGATATGCGATGTCGCACATCGGCCATTGGAGATTTCTTAAGATTTTCATTTAAGAGCGCTTCTTAATGTGTGCGATGCGATGAATTTCGCGTCGCTTCTTTGCAGTTTTTATTATGCTCATAAGGGGGTGTTTTATCTTCTCCACACGATGCGACATAATTTCAAGGAGTAGAATACAAAAACTTTTATAAAATGTTTTTTGAATTTTTTTGTTAAGGGTCCCCATTTGCTTAGTGTTATTGCTAATACTAAACAAAGAAGGGTGTTTTTGGTGGCTACAACAATGGCGATTCACTTGGAATAACCAGTTACCTCTGCTTTTCTATTGAATTTTTCTAAACTTTCAAAAGAGAAAAATTTTCATAAATCTAAGCTTTGTTATGGACAGATAGAGTACATTATGACTTATCCTATCAATGATATTTTGTTTCAACCTTTTTCTATTCTAATTGTTTGCTTCCTCATGCTTGTTCTTGTACTTATATTAGCCACTACTTGGTCTTTTTAAAGATAAAATAAAGTCTTCTCTGTGTGCTGGCTTTAAAATATGCTCATTTGTCATAGGTAGAGCCTCTGCTGCCAGCAGGCGTCCATAGCCTCGACAGGGTTCCCTGTTACCCAGCAATGATCCTTTATCTTGCTTAAGGTTATCTATAACGTTTCAAAGAAAAACCCATTTTGACACTTTTTCCCTTTTTTATTCTCAAAGAACAATGTCTTGGTTTGGTAGCCAAAATTATGACACAGTCATTCACTTGATTTACACTTTTGTTGAACAAGTTGGCTCGTGATGTGACCCCTTGTCTTTTGACTGCAACAATCTTGAGTCATTGCCCTGTTTTGGTGGACAGTATTGGCAAAGTCAGCAAGTTATAATATCTGTGATCATGATAAGCCGGCTCGTGATGAGACCTCTTATTCTTTGAGATATAGTGTTTCTCGGATTGTTCCTCTGAATGCTGCAATTTTCTTTAGCGGGGAGGAAGTCATTGTTTTTCCTTAAGAAAGCTCTGGACGACAATAATAGAGTTTGAAAATAGCAGTCTTATAGAGAAGCCTTATTTTGCTATTGATACCTTTCATTGTGCTGATATAAAACAATTCCTTCACTAAAGGTTTCTTTCATCAAATTTTTTGAATTTGAAGCTCGCATCATATCTAGGCTAAAGTTTTTAACTGTATATGTCAATAATAAAAATCAGATTTTCAAAAGAAATTTTTTTTTGCTACTTATACAAGCGAAAGCTCAAAATATGAAAGAGAATTGGTGTCTTTTCCGCGAATACCTGTAGTAACCACTCCCAACTGGTTTTATTATGAAAAAGAAAAGAAAAACTATTCTACAAAATAGAAGAATAATCTTCTATGGAAAATATATTTTAAGGATTTGTCCATTAACAGGCAAAGAATCCCTTCTACCTGTTAAATCTCGCAACACAAACGTTGATGGACCTATGACTTCAACAATCTGAAAAGGACCAAGCCACATCTTTTGAAATTTCGTATGTTTGCCCTTTTCTTCATGAGCCTTATCCCATTTCAAAACTAAATCTCCCATCTGAAAACTTTTTCTGGTCATTATGCTTGAATTGAAAGAGGATTTTATTAGTGCTTGGTGATGAGCATGGGTTTTCTTAGCTTGTTCTCGTTTTTCTTCTAATTTAATTATTTCCATTTGTCTTAGTTGTATGGAGGAAGTAGATACTTCATCGATGTATTGTACTAAAGACAAAGAGGGGATGACTAAGTGAGTTGGAAGAATCACTTCTTTCCCATAAACTAAATTAAAGGGAGAAGTGCCGATTGAAGCTTTCTTCATTATTCTATCTGCCCATAAAGCATTTACCAAAGCTTTGTGCCAATTCTTTTGGTTTTAGTCAACTATTCTTTTAATAATCCTGATTAGGTTTTTATTTGTTGACTCAGCTAACCCATTACCTTGCGGATAGTAGTTGGCCGAATATTTCAGTTTGAACCCTCTTTTAAGTGCAAACTCATTAATTGCATTTCCAGAAAAGTATGATGCATTATCAAACATTAAAGCCATTGGCAATCCAAACCTAGTGATTATAAATTGATCTATGAATTCAATAATATTTTTAGAATTGACTGTCTTGAGAGGAACTGATTCTACCCATTTAGTAAAATAATCTGTTGCCGTGAGGATGTATCTATGCTGCTTAGAAGAGTGAGGAATGATCTCACCTATTATGTCCAAGCCCCACTGACTGAATGGTTGCTCAATGTTTACCGGTTGTAGTGGCAGGGATGGCTTCTTTTGTCTTCCAGCAGTTGTTTGGCAGACTTGACATTTCCTTACGTAACTGTGTGAGTCTTTGAACAGCGTAGGCCAGTAATATCCTGCACGTAAGATCTTATGTGCAGTAGCATCTCCAGCATAGTGCCCGCCTGCTGGTCTGTCGTGGAGTTCCTGCAAAACTTTTTCAGCTTCAGTTTTCTCAAGACATCTAAGAAGAACAGAATCATAATTCTTTCTAAAAGGAACATCATTTATGAGCTGATATTGTTTAGCTTTCAATCTCAGAGCTCTTTTATTAGTGTGATCTAGGTGTGATGGAGCATATCCATTCCTAAGATAATAAATGATGTCAGCATATAATGATTCTGCATCGTTTAGGCTTACCTCATACAGTTGTACCTGTTCAGATGAATTTTTAGAAATCTGCGATGCTCCGGCCAACATTTTGCAGAAGCCTTGACCTCTTACAATGCTTGCTGGCTTGATCTCAAGGTCGTATCCCTGTAAAGCAGTGATCCAATTTTCTCTTTTCTCACCCACATCCTTCTGTACTAGAAGATTTCTTACTGCAGGAAACGGTACTATGACCTTAGCATGGGTTTTAATTAAGAAAGGTCTGAAATATTTGACTGCTTTGAAAATAGCATATGCCTGTTTCTCCACGTCTTAATAATTGAGTTCATCACCTTGTAAATTCAAGCTAAAAAATGCGATTGGAGCTTCTGCTTTTTCTTGATTTGCTTGAGTTAGAATTGCAGCGTATGATTTCTCTGAGGCAAATGTGTATAAGATAAAAGATTCTGAAAAATTCGGGGTTGATAAAGATGGAGCACTAATGATAGCTTGTTTGATCAGGTTGAATGCTTCATGTTCATCTTGACCCCATTTAAAATTTGAATTCTTTTTAATCATGGTTTGCAAAGGAGACACAATTCGTGAAAAATATGGGACAAATCTCTTTACAAAATTGATTTGTCCAAGGAAATATTGCATGGATTTTTTATTATGAGGTAGGGATATTTCAGAAATTTCTTTGATTCTGTCAGGCTCAATGTGAATACCAGATTTTGACACTATGAATCCTAGAAGTTTCCCTTCACTTAGTGCGAAAAAATATTTCTTTGGGTTAAGTGAAATCCCATACCTTAAACATCGTTGAAATATCTGTTTTAAGTCTCTGAGATGGTCGCTTCGCTTCTTGGAGTACACTGTTATATCATCCAAATAAATTACTACAGATTTATTGACTAATCCCTTGAATGCAATGTCCATGGCTCTCTGAAATGTAGCACCGGCATTGATCAAACCAAATGGCATCTTCCGATATGCGTATGTGCCCCATTTAGTTCTGAATGTGGTTTTCAACTGATCCTCAGGATGTACCAGCACTTGATTATATCCTAAAAATCCATCCAAGAAAGGCATCAGTTTTGAGCCTGCTACTGCCTGTAATATCTGCTCCATAGGTGGTAGAGGAAAATTTTCTTTTAGATAGGCTTTGTTGAGATTCCGAAAATTGATGCAGATTCTAATATCTTCGTTTTTCTTTCTAACGGGTACCATATTGGAGACCCATTTGGAATGTCTGACGGGGAAAATTATTCTGGCTTTTAACAACTTATTTAGCTTGGTTTTTATCTGATTTTCTAAATTGGGGTGGATCTTTCTCAGTTTCTGTTGGACAGGATTTTCGTTGTCAATCATAGGGATAGTATGCTGAATGATAGAAGTGTCGTAAGTCTTCAACTCATCGTAATTCCAGGCAAAGAAATTTTTATATTGTCTCAAAAGACGAATATACGCTAGTTTTTCTTTAGGGGCTAAGCCGATGCCTAGATTAATGTTTTGTGGTTTATCGTCAGTACCTAGGTTTACCAATTCGTAGCTCAGAGTTGAACTGTCGAGCTTTGAATTGGCAGACCTTTTGAACCGATTTCTCAAATCGTATAAGTCTTCTAACTTAACCACCGATTTACGTATAGCATTATCAGTGCCATTTTGTTGTATTTGTCGATCGTGATGGTCTTCGTCAATTATCTTATTGGAGTAGGATCCTTCGGAAGTAAGAAAATTTACAATATCGGGATCGTCATTGAATACTCTCCAATTTGTAATGTTGTCAGGGATGGATGGTCTAAAGATTAATTCTATTGAGAATCTATCTGGACTAAACTCTTCGGAAAGAATAAGCCTAGAAGCTACGTTAGCCAAAAGGTCTGCGCTTGCATTTTGGAGTCTCGGGATTGAAGAAATATTGAATGCTATGAAATGCTCAGTCAGATCTTGCACCAAAGATTGATAGTGTTTTAAATGACTTGATAGGCAATGAATAGTGTTACGTACCTATTTGACAATAGTCTTAGAGTCTCCGAAGACTCGAAGATACTTGACGTTCAACCTGATTGCTTTGTATAGGCCTTGCACCAAGGCCTCATATTCTGCTATATTGTTTGTGCAATCGAATTCGATTATGCACGTAAGCATGGTCTTATCTCCTTCTGGACTAATCAGAACGCATCCTACTCCTGCTCCTTTTTTAGATTTAGAGCCATCAAAATATAATTTCCAAAACAAAGATGTATTTACAGGTTTATCTACAAAATTAACACACTTTGAATTATCAGTTTGGGAATTTTTTTTGACTTGGGACAACACTAAATTTTCTAAGCAAGGTGATGTATGAGCATTGAAATTGCCGAGAAAAGAATCTACCAAGTAATTGCCTATGATACTGTTGTTATATGCTACTGCTTCATTTTCTCCCTCCAATTCTGTTACTATGTACTTCTGGTGTAACTCTCGTTCAACCTTTATTTGATTCGGTTTACCATTGTAGGGTAACCACATGTGTGATCAGTCGGTTGAAAAGTATCCATGGAGTTTCTCGGACCAATCCCTGCTAAGAATCAAGCCATAGAATTCTGGGATATCAGCCACTAGAATGTCAATAACCTAACATACCTTTGGGTTGGATGACAATCTTATGGTTACTTGATTAAGTTCACGAATCACTTCGACTTGAGATCTATCAAGCTGAACTATGCGCACAGCGGATTTTTGTGGTTGAACATTTAACTTGGCACATATTGATCTGGGTAAAATATTCGTTGAAGCACCAGAATCTACCAAACAATTGTGCACATTCTTATTGAAAATTTCATAAGTGAGAAGGAACGGGGGAGTGTGAGACCTTGATCTTCCTCCAATCAAGGTGATGTCATTAGGATCAATCTTATTAATCATGTTGGTTGGAGGTTTTCCCATGTTGTGGGAAGCTACAGCTGTAGGCAAAGATGTAATAGGCACGACATGTAATTCTTTCATCATTATCTTTTGCTGATGTTTCAATTTGCTCAATTCGTAAAGGGTAATATTAGCCCTAGTCTTTTTCATGTTGTCAATAATATTGTATTCCATTTCATCCGACATGATTAGTGTTTTTGATGGAGTTGTTTGATCTGATTGGATCGAGCTAGGTTGAGTCGCTTTAGTGGTCGTTTTTTTTGTTGCGACTTTATCTTTTGCTGTAGAGCTTGTGCTCTTCTGCTTAGGGGTAGTTTGGGGGGGATCAAGTTGATTTTTGCTTCGTGTGCTAACCGGAAATGCTTCTTGATCTTCTTCTTGTGGGAGAATGAAATCCCACATTCCTTGTAATTCCACAACTTCTTCATCATGAGTCTGCCCTTCAGGGGTATTCTCTTCTTCTTCCTCTTGTTTGGATTCGACATTTGAAATAGCGTTGGGTGGTTTCACATCCATCGAAGGACCTCTTTTAAAAGCTCTGTAGGGTTTTTTCAAAGAAGTTTCTACTACTTGTTTTTTTATGTCAATCATCTCATTGGATATGGTCTTTAATACTTTTTGCAATCCTTCCAAATCGAAAGGGTCTTTTGTTTGTTTCTTCTTGGAGTCTTCCTTGAAGGTGACTTTTTTAGACTTGCGTTCCTCTATCGCAGATCTCTTTTCCGGGGCTATTACGCGTTTCTCTACTGCTATCGCCTCTGTCAAGTTTTCAACTAAGGTTGTTTTATTTGCCCTATCCACGAAGATTGCTAAGTTTGATGGTAAGGCCGTAATATACCATTCACATCGTACTTCCTCGTTGGGTTGGGAAGCAGTGGGAATTTTGTTGAGGATCTTATTGAACCGTAAATTGAAATCTTTGATGGGTTCTCTAGCCTCGGCTTTAAGATTGGATAGGTCATTGATTAACGTTGTCGTTGATCTGTCATCACCAAACTTGGTAAGAAATTGACTTTGGAAAATGTCCCAACTTGTGATAGACCCGGAGGGTAATGAAAAGAACCATGACCCGACTATTCCTTTCATTATATAGGGAAAAAGCCGAACAACAACATCTTCGTTAGTAACTCCGTTGAGATTGACAGAAAGCATGAAATTGTTTATGTGTTCTTCAGCTAGCATGTCTGCTTCTGGATTGAATTTGGGTAGCCATTTCTCAGGATGGGCCGGTATTTGACTCAAGGGTGGAGGCATTAAGACTGCCCCAGGATTATTCCATGGAGACTGGGCCATCGTTGAGTTGCTAGTGAATGAAAGTGCAGAAGATGATCCCTGCGGCTGGGAAGATGAAGATGCTATGATCATAGATGATTGAAGAGGGGTTGTGGGAGTTCCAGTAAGCGGATGGATGATGGTATGGAATGAAGATGTGGGTGGTTGACTTCGCGGTGAGGGAGTTGAAATGGAGGATGTAGATGAAAGAGTCTCACTGTTAGACTCTTGTGGTGTTTTCCTCGCTCTTTTCCTGGTGGGGAGAGGCAATTCAGTTGGCTGGATGCCAAATTTTTCACTCTTTAATCTGGTCAGGGGATGAGCATGATTGTACTGCGAAGTCATGTTGCTTTGAGATTTATCAGACCTTTGAGTAGAAATGGAAAATCCCTGGAGTTTGTGAATCAAAGTTTGAACTTCAGGGGGTTCAATGGTAGATTGGTCTGTAATATTAGGGTGTGTAGCAGTGGTTAATACTCGAGCGACTTATGACTTTGGATTTAAATGTACTGGGGAAGTCGGGGGAGTTGATGAGGGTGATTTACTCTCAGAATGGTATTTAAATTTTGATTTAGGTGCCATTCATAGTTTGTGCTCTCCTTCTAGCACCAGATATGTTGAAGCCCCGAAAATCGAGTCGACAACAAGGGGGATACCCACCGGTCCGGACCTTGGTTGGCAGCTCCTTATCCGTTTGGTATAGCGGGTCTGACTGGGGATAATGGAACCAGTTTCCCAATGTAAGGGTGTGTGTGTGCAAAATTGGATGTTGCTGATCTAAGAATACTTAAAGCTAATCTAATTCAAAATTTTAAACTAACTTTATGCTATTGTAATCTAACGAAAAACAACACATCTAATCTTTTCTAACCGGGGGTGTATTTCTTCTATTATGCGATCTAAAGAGATTTCAAACAATAACTGGTAATAAAGATCATTCAGCTATCATAAGAATAGAAATCAATTAAGATGAACTACTTTGCATAAAAAGTTAGGCAAAACAGTTGTGAACAGCATATCGCATAATAAGTTATTCATATATCAGACATAAATAAATGGCTCCACCATACAAAAGTGCCAAATGGTAACTCACACATTCATGCAATAACATATAAACAACTAAAACTATATATCACTTTAAGAATATAAGCAGAAATGGTCAAGAGATAAAAGTACAATTTATGACTGAACATACTCATAAGCTTCAAGCAAGAATGATTTATCTCTCCTTGCTCTAACATCTACTAAGAGTACAGAAGTGCAACATCAGTAGCAGATATCAAATGCAAACATTAATAAACCTTGATCCATCCATTCATCAAAACCCCCTCCGAGGGTGCAAAAGTGCATGTTCTGAGGACACATTTTTGACAAATTTCTGGACCCTTCTCCAAATGCATGAGACGGGTTTAAATACTGCTAACTAATTAACTTAATTACATAAAAATAGGATACGGTTTAAATGACCACCCTTCTTCTAAATCAAAACTATTTCTAAAAACTGAATCTAATTCCTAACTATTTCTGAATTTGCTCCTTAAATGTTGTGAGCATTCAACATCCACCTGGGAAGAGTCGGTTGGTTGCCTTCTGCTTTTGTTTGAGTTATGCAAACAGAAATGGCAAGCGCTGGCACCATTTTTTAGTACACTAGAAGATATTTTTGAGAATTATCTTCTGGTTGGGTGAATTTACTTCGTATATACTTGGCAACAACCCAAGTTTCCCTCAAATTGCTTCTGCTTTTGCTATTTCAGTTTCCAGACTTGCGAATGACTAAGCAAGTTAGGGACTTTGCTTTCTAAACAATTTTCTTAGCAATGCGCGATTAGCGCTAGGCGCGCATCGAAAACTGCCTCTATTCTTTGATCCGAGATTTTCTGGTGCGTTTTCTTTCTTTAGCGCCTTTTTCCTTTACCAGGTAGAAGTTTCAGGATTTTTTGTAAACATGCTGCTTTTGTGAGCTTTCTGACCCTGAATGTTGAATCACCTATCGAGCTCAGCATCTGTTGAGTGATACTCTGGAATCTGTGGTTCTGTTGCATGCGGTATCCGTTCATGAAGGCGTCTCTTCTCTATTCTCCGAGAATTGACGCTTTCCCCTTTTCCTTAGATGTTTCCTGGTCATTGCTTCATATTGTTTCTTGTTTTTCATTCCTGTAGTTCATGCAAAGGAAAAGAGTAATGATAATAAATACTGATACGAAAGCCCTAACCTCTATGAATGTATAAAATCATGACACCCATCGTGAACTGACCCTTCGAAAAACACAAAACTGTCCTTCACTAACACTTTGGCATATGTTCATTAATTTCCTTTAAAGCGCGCACCTAATTTTGGTTTATAGACAACTTTTCTAGAATGTTGAGCCGAGGAAATTTGCGATGGGAGATAGCAACATCGCATTATTGCATTACCTAAATGTTTCATCACAAATTTTTTTAGATCGGATTATCGTAGATCGCAGATCGCGTTTATTGCAGATCGCAGATATCGCAAGATCTCAGCATCGCGGATCGAATGAGTCATTAAATCATTGTGTGCTGCTTATACGATATTGTGATATGCGACGTCGCACATCGGCCGTCGGAGATTTCTTAAGATTTTCATTTAAGAGCGCTTCTTAATGTGTGCGATGCGATGAATTTCGCGTTGCTTCTTCCTAGTTTTTATTATGCTCATAAGGGGGTGTTTTATCTTCTCCATGCGATGCGACATAATTTGAAGGAGTAGAATACAAAAAGTTTTATAAAATGTTTTTTGAATTTTTTTATTAAGGGTCCCCATTTGCTTAGTGTTATTGCTAATACTAAACAAAGAGGGGAGTTGTTGGGGGCCACAACAGAAGGTAAAACATTGCAATGTGAATTGCAACCGTAAATGAGAAAGTATAATGTTATCATATTCATGATTGTGTTAGTTGGAAAATCAGAATGTATAATAGCTATACGTCATTTATGTTTCATGTCAATCTATATATTGTGGACCCATGCTGAGAGTCAAGTATGAATACATTATGTGTGTAAATGTTCTATTGATGATGGACCCACTAACAAAGGGAACTTCCCCAGTATGAAGTTCCAACTAGACCTCACACCATTTGGGGTAAGATTCCCATCATGTATGATGGCCCAGATTCCATTATCATAGAGATTTTCCTTAGCTCTTTCTATTCAACACGTGGGAGTGTTATTCTTGTAACTTCAAGAAAGCAAGGTGAGTATGTTTGGTGAGTGTGTAATGTAACTCAGTGTATGGGTTCTCTTACTACCAAAAGGGGAAAGTAAAGTGAGCCTCTTGGTGAGACGGAATAGTCTCAACCTAGGAAGAAACACACATGAACAACAACAAAGTTCTTCTCACCATCCAACATAATAGTCCATAATCGATGCAATAGTCGTGAAAACAAAAGTTAAAGGAAAAACATGTGCATCATCCAATAGAGTATTCCACACAGGGGTGATGGTTGTTAAAATAAAGACAACACAAAGATGGTATGTCTAATATCCGATGGAGTAGTCCACACGGATGGGATCACAGTGATAAACAATACAATAAATCTTCAACAATATGAGTAATAAAATTATTGAAGTAGTTAAACTATCTTAGTATAGGTTAAGTAAACATGCATTACAAAAGTTTAAAGAATATTCTTACAAATAGATAAAAAAACATGCGTGAAAATGTGCAGGCTTGAGATAGGATTCTGAATTAAGCAAAAGTTCCAAGGCACATATGTACACTATACATCACTCGTACCAATAGTGGGACATTGTAGCCACTCCTCGCTCCTCAAAGAACAAACTAAAAACTCTCAGGGCTATGTGGGAGGTGCCAAGGTGAAAATTCCTTTGCTCATCAATGAGGTGGTATATATATCCAAGGGAGGATAAGTGTCCCTTGTCACTCTTCTACTTCCCTCATGACTATTTGACTTCCTATGAATTTTCGAATTTATATGACTCTTAAACTTCATATGAGGATCTCTTGGACTTTCAATTTACATTACATTGATTACAACAAGTATGGCCAATAGTAGTTATGTGGCTAAGACAACTCATTACACAACTCGACATGACACTGGTAACATGTACTGGCTGACTATGATGTTTGTGTCAAGATGTTGTGCTTCTAAGTGATGATATGCTCTCGGTGTAACTAGTATTCACCTCTACATGGAAAAGTGTGTAGGGTCTTCTATGGTCTTGGTATTTTCTTGATGACGAATGTGAATGTGTCCCTTTCTCTCACTTTCTCAGTGTGCTTCGTGTGTTCATTCCATTGTGATCAAGTCTTCTAGCATGCACCTCTTCTCCATCTTGTTCGTCGTCATGCCATATTTCATCGATGTACCTGTTCCTTCAATCACTCATGACAATATGACATCAAATCAAAAAATATCCTATTCTAACATGATGCATTGTTTTTTGTTTCGGTGTAGGTGACTAGGAGAGGGAAAAAGAACAAAAATTGCACATACCATAGCCCAGGCTGGTATGCGAGGCTCTAAACAATTATCAGGAAAAAATGCAGAGATGTAAGTGGGAGGTAGACTTGCACAATCTAGGAAAACAATGACAACTGTGGGGAAAAACCCAGATGGTAGGTAGAATTGCACAGTTTCCAGGAGGAAGTCTAGGCACGGTGTCACAGAATTGTTGGTCCAATCTATAGAATTTTTAAGGGGAGCATTGGGCAAGTCATCTAGCTGGGATCTACAAAATTTATTCAGGGAATACAGTGAGAGCAACAAGAGGCACTGGTAGAAAATTTTGGGCAGTTTTCCAGAGGAGGATAAGATCGAGCTATATTAGTTGTTGGTAAAAATTCTGCAATTTTTGGAGAAAGCCAAGCTCTAACATAATTATGCAATTTATGGGCTGATTGAAGAGCACAGAAGAAGGGCTTGTGGAAGCTAGTTCTTTCAAATTTTCAGAGTGAGAGCATTGTACGTCAGCAGGGAAGCCTGCCTAACAGTTCTTCACAGTTTCTGAGCTGATTCTAGAGTAGAGAAGAAGGATAGGTGAAGGAAATCTTGCGATGAAGTAAAATTACAAGTGTGGACACAAACAATTCCTCTAGCCCGATAATGGTTCAAGCCATAGCCAATACATTCTATGGAATATTTCCTTAGGTTAGAACCAATTAATATGGCCTACCTCTTCGTACACTCATGTCTTTTGGTGATGACCTTGCTTGCTCACTCTAGCTATCTCTCGTTTCCTTCTTCGAACACCTGAAACAAGTAAACAATAGCAAACAACATCCATGATAATAAACAAATTGTAATTCGACCTACTTAAGAAGTCAAGAAATTTTAATACATAAACATGTGAGATGACACATTACGTAGGAAATCAATCAATAGTTGCATATATATTAAATCAAGAAGATATTACAACCATTGTCTTGTTGTTATTGTTCTCCTCTGACAAAACCAGGTTCCCACACACTTCCGTTAGCATTCCATGATGGCCTCAATAATGATATTTTTAAGGCTCTTCTATTTAGGCTTCACACTAAACCAAATTCACACTTCTCCCTCACAGACAACTAGAGATCTACAACTATGAATAGCTTGTTGTTTACTCCAAACTTAATTAGCACTAGCACCCCAACCTTAACACTAGCTTGTGCTTGGGAAAAATGGAGGTTTATATAGCATGAATGGATGGGAGATGGTTCCTCTTATAATCGGAGAAGGCAATATCTCTTGAGTTAGTTCCATCCTTACAGGGGAAAGGAGCCCAAACTGACATCCTCGACTCCATCCAACTCAACCATTTACTAGACTTTTGTTACAAAGCTTCTAGAGCTAGAAGCTTCGGCTCCTTATTTAAAAAACTTTCCAAAAGAGAAATGGCACAACTGAAACAAAGCTCAGTCACTCTGGTTGGCACTAGGGGCAGCGTTAATCCCTTCATATTGACACGAGGAGGACTAGAGTCATTAGCACTAGTCTTGTAAACTAGGAAAAGCAGAAGATTTGTCAGAAATGGTGCAAAAGGGAAATGTTCTCCTCATGAATAGTGACACAATGGGAGTTTCTTAATGAAGGGAAATAATTTAATATTCACTGTAGAGGTCCACCAAGATCATGGAACAAAGAGTAGAGAGTCAGCGAAAAAATGTTGTGTAACACATCTCTGCCTAATTCCTCGGTTGATTAGAGAGTGGGGAAGAAGAGTAGGTGAAGGAAAATGTTGCGCAATTACTTGGTTGATTACAGAGAGGGGAATAATGGTAGGTGAAATACAACTCTGCACAATTTTGGAGATCAGTACAACCCTAGGTCACAACTCAAGTCATTTCTCTAGTTGACCAACGAAAGACTTGATGGGAGATATTGCAGGAAGTGCAGACTCGATTGGTTTCTGGGAAAACTTCTGCATAGTTATGGGAGACTGTCAGGTGGCTGATTTCCAAAATTACATAGTGTATGCTACCCAGAGGACAACCTCAAGCTCTATGTAGTTCTAGGCAGCAGTGCAAGGTCACTGAGCTCAAGTCCAGTTGATGAAGGGTTGTTGGGTCGACAAATGTTTGGGAAAATTGACTAAGTGTGAAATAAAGTGTACTTGTGCATACATAATAATGTGATCACACACTTAGCGGGACTCGACAAAAAGAAACATCAAACTGCTAAGACAACATGTTCTCAGTGAGAGTGACTCAAAGGTTAAGAGCAACAAGTGTGACAATTGAAATATTCCTTCAAATGACTGTGACGACACTTTCACAAGAATTTTTACAACATTGTGAGTGAGTATGACCAATGTCAATAGAGAGAAAAAAAACTCATACACACAAAGACAAACCTTTGAAATCCCAGAAGAAACTCACAAGCATGACATAGTGATCAACATGCCAAAAGACGACGGGTGGTTGATCAAGAAAAAATGGGGTGAAGACACGACCGGAGATCATGGGATGAGGTCAAGTGTTTGCGAACATCAAGGGGAAAAACCAAGGAAGGTTCCAAAATTTGGATGCAGACAAAAATTTTGGAGGGTGTTGAAACTGCTACAACATATTCCCAGTTATTTAATGTTATTATGAATATGGTTCATTATGTAAATTATTTTCGAAAAGAGTGCTAAAAGAGAATTTCACATGCCAGATAATTTTGGACGGTTGTGAAAGGCTAGGAGGCCTTGGGTTGATGGAATTTTCCTACCTGGATGGGATGATTGAAGTTTCCTACCCGAATTTCCTCTCCCTAGAGACAGATCATATGAATAAGGGAAAATATTTTTCCAAAATGGTGAAGAGGATAAAAATCATAAGGCAACTCTATAGATTCTGGAGCCTATTGGAGAGGCCCAAAATTCCTCATAGATGGGATGATGCCGGAGCAATAGGCATGAATTTTCTAAGAGAAAGGTTGTATTGGACCCTTATTGGTCATTAGAATTCTTCAGCTAGTTGGTTAGTAGAATTCCACACAAGACCTAGTATGGTCTCTACCAAAGAAGTGTCTCTGAGTGAAAATTGAACAATATAATTGTAGAAATTGGTTCCCATTAGCTGGGAGAAACATTATTTTGCCACTATGTTTTTCATAGAAAATACGTTAACTAATCATATAAGTGATGTGTTAAAAAATGAATTTTCTATATGTCTGTGTACGAATTTTATTTACATCTTGGTATGAAAGGAACCTAGTGCTCATAAAGGAATTATTGAGAGTTCAAGTTCCTTTATTTGTATTACCAATCTTGTGAATGTCTTTCACAAGGGCTAAGATAATTTTCACTTGATGCGAGTAATGATCATTTTGATGATTAGAAAGGTAGGTTCTATCTTAATACTTTTAGATGTACTAACAATGTGCACTTGGTGCAGTAATTTATCTTTCTAATGATTAGAGGGTTGGTACTCTCTAAGTACATGTTGAAGTAAACTGATTAAAATATCACTTGACATTGCATAAATAATTTATGGTTAAAAGAATTTCATTTGATTGAAAATATTATGACTAATGTGATTATTTCGATTTGTTAGCCATACATTAAAGGGTGATTGTCGTAGAGTGTTGATGGGTTGTCAAACCATTCTTAAATTTCTCAAGTAAAAGCAATTGGTAAGTAATGGTAAGCTGGTATAGAGACTTTGTTTCTCTTTTGTGAATTTGAATAATGCCTAATGGAAGGAAAATATAAATCTCTTATTTTTTCAGTTGTAAATGGTTATGACTATTAATAAATTTTATCATTTTTTCTTATATTTCATGGAATTGAAGTCCTTGATTTTGAAGTGGAAGGATCCACTTTTGGGTGGTTTAAATTATTATATTGTGAGTAAACATTAAGGATAAACACCGAGGATGGTGTTTGATTCAAAGAGGGTATTATGTAATGTCCCCAACCAACCTATGTTTCATTAATAAAAATATTACTAAATTTTTATAGGTGTAACAGTTCAAGAATTCATTGTGAACTAATTTTATCATTCTTGACACTAAAACAACTATGAGAATGACCAAGAGACAATTTTTGTTTCTACGGGGGGCTGATGATATGCATATTGGTAAGGGATCATCATAAGTGAAATGGGAACATAGTGAAATGGAGGAAAATAGTTGAATGAATCCAGTGCAAACCGACCACCAATATGGAGTCAATTGTTGAGGTTGTTGGAGTATTCTTCTTCCCTATTACTTCTTGGATGTCTTTTAGATGTAGAAGGGGAAACTCTAAATTATCTTCTTGCATGGAATATTCTACAACCATCCATTTACAATTCATTTTACCTTTCTCAGATGTGCCACTAAGGAACTTCACAGATGGATAAAAAAGAAAGGGAATACCAGCATGTTTTTGGAAACCACAATGCTATGGAATTGTGTGCATTGGAAATTTGTAAAACTTTGAGTAGTAAAACCCCCACTCTAGTGTGTGTGTCCTATGAAGTCGTGTTATCTTTCATCCATGATAGCTTCCCGTTGTTCGTGGTTTTTTATTTCTATTTGTAGGAAAGAATGAGGAGTCACTCTAGAAGGGGTCACTCAACAAATTTTGAAGATAAGTTGTGTTCTCTTAGTAAAATTTCATTATGTATATTGAAATATAATTTAGATTTTCTATTTGGATGAAAACACTTAAGAATCTTGTGAATAAAAAATAAGCTAGCTTTGAGAGGGTAATCTCTGAAAACAAAACTACATGAGAACGTTTTGAAAATAATCCATATGAACATTGCATATAAGGATAAAGAAGTTGATGGAATTATGAAAAATTTGTTGTCCATGATGGAAACCTACTTAATAAATATGTCAACATGATAATAGCAGGATAAGTATTCAGGCTAGCACAGATGTGACAAAAAGATTGGACAAATGAATATTAGTTCAAAGACATCGGAATGAAAAAAATGATGTTTTCAGAAGTATAAATGGATCCTGTGAACAAAGGTTGTGTACATACATGGGTATGGTGAAGCAAAGTCATGTACATTATTTGTGCTATAGTATTCTCAATACGAGGGGTTTTTACCATGGTATTGGCCCATAATAATGATTGCGCCAACAGATATTTTATCCCATCAAATAATACCATCAACATAACTATGGAATTGGCTTAAGGTATTGGCTAAGGCCTAAGCTATATAAGGAGATGGAGATCAAAGTGCTAGGTGCGCATGCATTGGTTTTTTGATGATTGATTTGATATGAAATAAGTGTTCACCAAGGAGTATGATGATTGATCAGATCTATTAGATCTGGAATAAATATATATTTAATATGGGGGTTTTACGCAGTGCATTATATTAGATATCATTTTGGGATTCAACTGCGTTAAGTAAGTCATTCATGTATGACCATTTCCATGAGAGGTAGTCGAAACTGACTAATTTCTCATGATTTTTGAATAGTTCACTTAGCACTCATTGCATCGGGTGATGCTCACAGGGGTGAAGTAGTGGGATTGAAACTAGTGAAATGAATCACATAGCATCAATCATCACTTCCGGGGCTTGCACCCGGTAACCAGGACTTCCCAGGAGGTCACCCATCCCAGAACTCCTCTGGCTCAAGCGCGCTTAACTGTGGAGTTTTCCCTACAATCAATCCCACTTAGCTTGCTACCCCATTTGCAAAACCTTAGCAAGTATTGTGCCTCATGAACCATTCAAGTAGAGATCCCTTGACTCTTTTTGAATTTAAGTATGGGGGTTTTATGCAGTGCATTATATTAGATATCATTTTGGGATTCAACTGCGTTAAGTAAGTCATTCATGTATGACCATTTCCATGAGAGGTAGTCGAAACTGACTAATTTCTCATGATTTTTGAATAGTTCACTTAGCACTCATTGCATCGGGTGATGCTCACAGGGGTGAAGAAGTGGGATTGAAACTAGTGAAATGAATCACATAGCATCAATCATCACTTCCGGGGCTTGCACCCGGTAACCAGGACTTCCCAAGAGGTCACCCATCCCAGAACTCCTCTGGCTCAAGCGCGCTTAACTGTGGAGTTTTCCCCACAATCAAGCCCACTTAGCTTGCTACCCCATTTGCAAAACCTTAGCAAGTATTGTGCCTCATGAACCATTCAAGTAGAGATCCCTTGACTCTTTTTGAATTTAAGTATGGGGGTTTTACGCAGTGCATTATATTAGATATCATTTTGGGATTCAACTGCGTTAAGTAAGTCATTCATGTATGACCATTTCCATGAGAGGTAGTCGAAACTGACTAATTTCTCATGATTTTTGAATAGTTCACTTAGCACTCATTGCATCGGTTGATGCTCACAGGGGTGAAGAAGTGGGATTGAAACTAGTGAAATGAATCACATAGCATCAATCATCACTTCCGAGGCTTGCACCCGGTAACCAGGACTTCCCAGGAGGTCACCCATCCCAGAACTCCTCTGGCTCAAGCACGCTTAACTGTGGAGTTTTCCCCACAATCAAGCCCACTTAGCTTGCTACCCCATTTGGAAAACCTTAGCAAGTATTGTGCCTCATGAACCATTCAAGTAGAGATCCCTTGACTCTTTTTGAATTTAAGTATGGGGGTTTTCCGCAGTGCATTATATTAGATATCATTTTGGGATTCAACTGCGTTAAGTAAGTCATTCATGTATGATCATTTCCATGAGAGGTAGTCGAAACTGACTAATTTCTCATGATTTTTGAATAGTTCACTTAGCACTCATTGCATCGGGTGATGCTCACAGGGGTGAAGAAGTGGGATTGAAACTAGTGAAATGAATCACATAGCATCAATCATCACTTCCGGGGCTTGCACCCGGTAACCAGGACTTCCCAGGAGGTCACCCATCCCAGAACTCCTCTGGCTCGAGCGCGCTTAACTGTGGAGTTTTCCCCACAATCAAGCCCACTTAGCTTGCTACCCCATTTGCAAAACCTTAGCAAGTATTGTGCCTCATGAACCATTCAAGTAGAGATCCCTTGACTCTTTTTGAATTTAAGTATGGGGGTTTTACGCAGTGCATTATATTAGATATCATTTTGGGATTCAACTGCGTTAAGTAAGTCATTCATGTATGACCATTTCCATGAGAGGTAGTCGAAACTGACTAATTTCTCATGATTTTTGAATAGTTCACTTAGCACTCATTGCATCGGGTGATGCTCACAGGGGTGAAGAAGTGGGATTGAAACTAGTGAAATGAATCACATAGCATCAATCATCACTTCCGGGGCTTGCACCCGGTAACCAGGACTTCCTAGGAGGTCACCCATCCCAGAACTCCGCTTGAGCCAGAGGAGTTCTGGGATGGGTGACCTCCTGGGAATTCTTGGTTACCGGGTGCAAGCCCCGGAAGTGATGATTGATGCTATGTGATTCATTTCACTAGTTTCAATCCCACTTCTTCACTCCTGTGAATATCACCCGATGCAATGAGTGCTAAGTGAACTATTCAAAAATCATGAGAAATTAGTCAGTTTCGACTACCTCTCATGGAAATGGTCATACATGCATGACTTACTTAACGCAGTTGAATCCCAAAATGATATCTAATATATTTAATAGTTTGCTAATGGTTTGGTAGATCTGTGATGATAATTTTATGATCTCTGTTCATTATACTGTGTGCCAAGATTTGGGTTTGACATGTGCTCTGATGTGCAGCAAAAGCTTTTTTCAGTTTTATAGATTTGTATGCAGGTGTGCTTCAGAAAAATAACATACATACACATGGATATTATTTTGGATAGTCGTGTATACATTCAATAGGATAGATAGATATGTACACTAATGTTAATTATAAAATCCACATACATACACAAAAGTTCTTTATAAGAGTCGTGTATATCTCCTAGTGTTTTGTAGTATGAGTTGATGATAATGGCTGATCTATTTTATTATATTTTTTGTTGTCTCTCTATGAAGTCTCTTATAATTATTTGTATTTGATAGTATTGTTTGGCTTGAATTGATTATGAAGTAAAGTATTGACTTGTGATGATGCTGCTAGATGATAATTTATATTTGGTTTAGTGATTTATGTTGGCTTTAGTATTTGCTTGGGTGATTTATTGAATGGTATAGTTATACAAATTCATCTGTCAATATTTTGAGATCAGTACGCAAGTATGCTTCAAGGGAAACATGTACATAGATAGGGATGAGTAATAATAGTAGAATATCTATATATATATATATATATATATATATATATATATATATATACTTACATGTGTTTAGACAAAGTTTGTGTTGAAAAAATATGGTTTCATTAATGTTCAATATGTAGCATGGTATTCTGATGAATGAGTATACAGTGATATAAGTTGGTTTGATTTTTTGAACAAGTTATTTCTATGTTTGACCTAGTGATATAGTTTGTTCAGGGATTAAGTGACTTGGTATAGTGTTGGTTTTAATATTGTTGTCTCATATTTTGAATGGATCGAGTTTGAAACATTCCTAAAAGTGATCCACAAAGAACAAAGGATAGAAGTTGGAAAACGAGAGAAGGTTGTAGCCTTCTGCAGGTGGGTGTCTGCATACCAGTATGATTCCATGGAAGTACAACTTTGTAAGAAATTTCTCTTTATAATAAAAGAAGAAGACAAAGGTGACAATAGAGTTGGTTTTTCCCACATTGGGGTCCCACCTAAGTATCCTTGGGTTCATGTGTTGATTGTGTGTGATGACTTATTCTATTCTTATTACACATGGTTACTATTTAATTAATGTTTAATAAAGTACTAATATACTGGTTCAAGTTAAATAGATGATGAATTAACTGAAAAAGTTAGTGAACTAGACATACGCTACTTTTCTTCATCACAGTTACATACAAGTGCAAGTTTGATTCATAACAATCATGTACAAAAATTTAAATAAAAAAAAATAAAATTTTAAGTAGTTTAAAATATTCCTTCAACCCCCTCCTCTCAATATTTTTGCTAACAATTGGTACGAGAGAAGGTCCTCTAGAAAAATCTTGATCACTTGAAGGTAGATTCATCAAGATGAGAAACCAAGAGGGTGCATCATCTATTAGGCCACCATTTTTTAATGGATCCATTCTAGTTTTCTTGAAAGTTAGAACAAGAGCCTATCTACAGTCACTTGGAGCAGATGTTTTGTGGAATCATTCGAGGAGGCTATGAGACAAATGAAAGTAGCAAAGAAAGGGTATGAGCCCAATGCAAAGGTTGTCAATGATTTGTTAGGAATCTTGGAAGAATTATAATTTGTCAAAGTCATGCAGCTGAATACCATAAAGACTATATGGGACAAGATCATCTAAAGTTATTAAGGCAACACCAAGGTAAAAAGTGTCAAACTTCAAACTCTTAGAATTCAATATGAAATTCTTAGAATGCATAGTGATGAAATTATTGCAAGTTTCTTTCTTATGGTAGATGAGATCTTTAATTTAATGAAAAATATTATTGATGAAATAAAAGAAGCATCGATGGCGAAGAAAATATTAAGATCTTTAACTCTAAAATGAAATTAAAAAGTTTATGACATTAAAGAAATGTTGGATTTGAAGAACATTATTATTTATTAACATGGGATTTTAACAACCTATGAAATGAGAAAAGGGGGTCCCTCAGATATCAAAGAAGCTTCATTCAAATCCACCTCCAAAGGAGAGGAAAAGAGGAGCTTAAGAAATCATGCTATGTATCAAGTGAACAAGAGGAGAACTTTGTAAAGAAACTCCAAGTAGGTGCTAGTAGATTCAGAGGTAAGATTACTTTCAAATTCTTTTCTTGTGGAAGAGTTGATCACTATGTTGCTAAATTCCCTTATAGAGAAAACTAGGAGAAATAGAAAAATTCAACAAAAGTAAATTTTAGAGGAAGTTTCAAAAACAAAAGAAGCTTCTACACACACAAAGATAATGATGGTCATTCAAATGGAGAGGAAGGTGAGTTCGATCAAGAATATCAATTACTTATGGAATTTAAAGATAAATGTATTGATGAATCTGATGATGTCTTTGTGGATGCCCTAGAAGAAAAGGATAATCTCATAGAAGAAATAAATATTCTTAAAAATCGTTTAGAAGAAACTAAATTAGCAGCAGATGCTCTAAAGAAACAAATCCTAGAAAAGGAGAGGCGTAATGAAAAGTTAGAATTAGGAGTTGTAAGTCTAATGAAGGAACTTGAGAAAGAAAAAAATCTAAACCTGAGATTTCCTAAAGGATCCAAGACCTTAGAAGAAATCATGAAATTACAATGCTCTCCTCTTATTAAAATAGGTCTCAGATACAATATAAAATCATGAAAGACTGTGAAATCTTTTGAAACAGGTAGAAGCAACTATCTGAATGTAGTAAAGGGGGGTAGTCAACAAAATTCCAGCTCTTAGCAAAGGAATAAGGAATCAAATGCTTCTGAGGTGAATCACCCTTATCACAATCAAATGGAAATATACAAAACAAGGTACTACACTCCTAGGAAATTTTAATTTAATGGTAAATTCTTTACTTGTCATAATTTTGGTCATAAGGTTGGTCAGTGTGTTTCTAATAAAAGCACGATGCCTAGAGAAGCTAAAAATAAAAAGAATGAGACTTGGCAGAAGTAATATTACAATAATTTCTCACCTCTTCAATATGAATGCGAATGTTCCTTTTGCAATAACTTTGGGCATAGAGAAACTAAATGTAGAAGAAAATATGATCTACTCTTTATAATGAACAAAAAGTAAGAACATATAAGGTATGGAAAAAGAAAACCATAGAATTCGAGAATTGCAGTTTAGCGTTATATGCAAGAGATCAAGAAATATTTTGGTACCTTGATAGTGGATGTTCCAAACGTATCACAGGTGATAAATATAATTTTATGTCCTTTAATGAGATAAATGAATAAAAGAATGTAACATTTGGAAATAATTCACCTGCTGCTATCAAAGGAAAAGGAAGTGTTTTTTCTGAAATAAGAGGTTAAAGATTGAAATATTTGTTTGTTGGTTGACGAAAAACAACTTATCAAGTGTTAGTCATATATGTGATCAAGGGCATGAGGCGGTTTTGAGATCAAATAATTGTGTTGTACGAAATCTCGATATAGGTAACATCATAATAAAGGGAATGAGAACTCCAGGTAATGTCTATGTCTTGGAAGATAGTTTAGAAAATTGTTACTTGAGAAAATCAAAAGAGAGATGGCTATGGCATAGAATATTGGGACACCTAAGTTTCAGTCAACTACATAAGTGAAACAAAATGTGAGCGATTCGTGACTTGCCTATCATCTCTCTACTAGAAACTACCATATGAAAATAATGTCAATTCGGTAAGCAAATGAGGGTACATCTTAATGCCAAAGGAGGTACTTCAAGTAATCCACTTGAAATTATTCATACTTATTTGTGAGGTCCTATGAGAAAGAAATACGCTCAGGGGGAACAATACTTCATATTATTCATTGATGATTTTACTGGTATGTGTTGGATTCACTTATTAAAACATAAAGATGACGCATTTGATAAATTTAAAGTCTTCAAAGATCTAGTAGAAAATGAGTTATATTTGAAAATTAAATGTCTTATACTTGATAGAGGAGGATAATTTATGTCAAATAACTTTTTTGACTTTCGTGAACAACATGGAATCAAGAGGTAGTTTTCTATAGCTAAAAATCTTCAACAAAATGAAGTGGTAGAAGTAATGACCAAAAACAACCAAAAAATGGCATGTGCCATGCTTGATTAGTTCTAAACACCTCATACCTTCTGGGGGAAAGAAACACATAAAACAATTAATATCCTTAACAAATCTCATATTCATGTAAATAGTGACAAAACACCTCAGGAAATATGGTTTGGTAAACCTCCAACTATGCATTTTAGAGTCTTTGGAATGAAATGTTACATAAACAATAATTATGATAAACTTGGAAAGTTTAAAGCTAGAGGTGATGAATGAATTCTCCTTGAATACTCCTCTAGGAGCAAAGTATACAAATTCTACAATAAAAGACTTCAAAATATTGTTGAACGCGTTGATGTTGTGATTGACAAAGCATCCACAGGTACCAAAAATGAAGCACCAATAGATGATTAAGATACTCCTAGAACAAGCCAAAACCATGTTGGAGAAGGAATAAATGAAGCATCAGAAGAAGGAACTGATAGTACAAAAGCATAAGAAAATACTACATTAAGTTATGTTGAGAAAAATCATCCAGTATCTCAAATTCTAGGTGATAAGGAAGCTGGAGTACAAACTAGAAAAACTCTTGTTTGAACTTCCTGTTATCTAGCCTTATTATCCATAATTGAACAATAAAACGTAGATCAAGCTAGCAAAGATGAATGTTTGGTTAAGGCTATGGATGAAGAACTTGACCAAATAGAAAAGAACCATACATTGGAATTAGTACCATGACCTCATGACAAAAATGTTATTAGGAAACAAAGTGTATTAAAAAAAAAATTAAATGAAGATGGAGAGATAATTAGAAACAAAGAAATACTTGGATGAAAAGGCTATGCCCGGCAATAAGAAATAGATTTTGAAGAAACATTTGCACCTGTAGCTAGGATTCAAGCCATAAGAATGCTTCTTTCATCTTCAAGCTTTCATAACTTTAAAGTATATCAAATGGATGTTAGATTTTCATTTGTAAATGGGGACCTAGAAGAAGAAGTTTATATTGAGCAACCTGAAGGGTTCACTCTAGGAAATGATACAAACTTTGTTTGCAAACTCAAGAAGGAATTATATGGGCCAAAACAAGCTCCTTGTGCATGGTATTATCACCTTGACAAATATCTTCAACAAAAATATTTCACTAAGGGATCTACAGATAGCAATATATATAAATGAATATGAATGATTGTAAAGTTTTAATAGTTATTGTTTGGGTATATGAAATCACTCTTGGAAGCAATGCATATTCTATGAGTTAAAGTTTTGCCCCAGTGATGCAACAATAATTTGAAATGTTATTACTTGGTGAACTAACATACTTTCTTTGTCTTCAAGTTCAAAAAACAAAGAATGGAATCTTTCTCTCCCAGAATAAGTACCTCAAGTAGATTTTAAGGACGTATGGAATGGAATACAACAAACATGTATGCACACCAATGGTAACATGTTGTAACCTCGGTTCACATGATGATTCTACTTCATTAAATCAACAAAAAATAAAATCTATGATCGGGAGCTTGCTCTACCTTACGAGCACAAGACCATAAATCATGCATGTAGTTGGGATTGTTGGATGGTTTCAAGCAAATCCTAAAGAAACTCATCTCCATGTAGTTAAGATAATATTCAACTACCTAAAAGGTACTCAAGATTATGGTCTATGGTATCCCAAAAATGTATATTTTTCTTTTCATGATTACATAGATGCAGATTGGGCAGGTGATAATTAGAAAGGTACTAGTGGAGGACTATTCTATTTGGGACCCTGCTCGGTATCATGGTAAAAAAAACAACTCCACTGCTTTATCTACTACTAACGCATAATATGTTTTTGTTGCATCTTGCTATACTCAACTTCTATGGATGATGAAAACATTACAAGATATTCAAATCAATTATCCTCAACCTATACCAATTTTCTGTGATAATGTTACTGCCATACATATTTCTAAAAGTCCTCTCATGCACTAAGAAACCAAGCATATTCAAATAAAATATCACTTTTTGAGAGAACGCTTAAATGAACAAAAGGTCAAAATGGAGTATGTTCCCTCAAAGGAACAAGTTGAACATATGTTTAAAAAACCTCTTCTACATGATTCCTTTGAATATGTCAGAAATAAACGAGGAGTGGTCTCCACTTCATAACTTAATTAATTATTTTAATATATATTTCCTCTTGAGGGGGAGAAATACATATGTTGTTTTGATTATGTCTCCCATGGTTGTTTTGATATTCATGTTTCTTATATTATTGAAAATACATCTGATGTGGTAACAGTGAACAACTACAAAGAGTATAGGACTAGCGGGAGTTTTGGTTATGAAAAAAATTCAACATTTTTCTTTATATACGTGGATATTATTAACGTTATTCACACACACACACACACACACATATATATGTGGGTTCTGATATAGAAAGTCACATATGTTTCTCTATGATGTAGAAACAATGGAATAGACTCAGGGAAAGCTTATGATATGCTTCAGACATTTACTATTTGGCATTCTAGTCTAGATGTTGATTGGTGCTACGTGGTGTTGTCTTATGATGGTTTATGAGTCACTACAATGTGACATTGATGATTTGATGAACTTATTGATTGATGAAGTTACTTTTATGGCCTAATTAATGTGATCAGATATGGTGGTAAATAATTGGCATAGGTTCAGGGGGAGCTATGCTTCTAGTAGTGCATTATTGTCATTATCATTCTTTAGTATTCTGGATATGTGTATATCATGGATGATGCTGCTAAAGACTCATATGTTGTTGAAGTGTTAATTGTCACACTTAATGCTTATGGTACAGATCCTATATGGTGTATGATAGTTGCTAATGACTATCATGGCATTATTGAGGTATTTTATTTTTGTTGTGAATTCCATATTTGTCTCTTGACGTAAAGGAAACGTAAAGGGATATGTTATAAATCATTATCAAATTCAGTCATGTATGAAATATTGCGGTCAAGTCAAGTAATCCCATCATTTTTGGCATGTGATGAAATGTTGAGTCAAATATGTAACTCTACCGTTTTGGGTGATCAATGTAAACATGAGTCATTGGCGATAGGAAAGGTCATGTCTGGTTGAGTCATAGAGTCATGTACTTCTTTGTATATCTTCATAAAAAATTCAGCATCTCAATATTCAGTGAGTATTGAGTATTCAATGTTCATACTTAGTAGATCAGATCTACATCACTCATGTCAACAAAGGGAGAGAAGCCTTCATTAAACATTGGTTATCCCTTCTTCGTTGATGTCAAAGGGGGAGAGAATCTTGGTGTTTGAAGAATGATTGGTGACTTGGAAAAGAAACTTGGTTTATCTATAGATGTGTTAATAGCTAACTATAGGTGGTGGTGACCAAACACCAAAGTGGTTGCCATCAATCCAAAGGGGGAGATTGTTGGCATTATGACAAATGTGTTTTCCCTTATGGAAACCTACTTAATAAATATGTCAACATGATAATAGAAGGATAAGTATTTAAGCCAGTACATATGTGATAGAAAGATTAGATGAAGGAATATCAATTTAGAGATAGAGGAATGATAAAAATGATGTTTTAAGAAGTATACGCAAGTCTTGTGAATGAAGGCTGCATACATACGTGGGTATGGTGAAGCAAAGTCGCATACAATTTCTGCACAATAGTATTCTTAATACTAGGGATCCTTACCACGGTATTGGCCGATAGTAATGAGCATGATAACATATATTTTATCTCGTCAAAGAATACCATAGGAATAACTATGGAATTGGCTTAAGGTATTGGCTAAGGTCTTAGCTATATAAGGAGATAGAGATCAAAGTGTTAGGTGAGTAGGCATTGATTTTTTTTATGATCGTTTGATCTGAAATAATTTTGCACCAACGAGTATGATGGTGGATCAAATCTATTAGATATGAAATAACTATATATTAATTAATATTATTATGGTTTGATATATCTGTGATGATGATTTTATGATGTGTATATTTTATGGTGTGTGCCGAGATCTCAGTGACACTTATACCAGGCTTGGTACTACACTATTGTGTCCCCATACTATTTGGTGATGTCTTTCTGGAAACAGACTCCTGCCTCCATGGCGTCTGGGTATATGGTTCTAGAACCTCTGCCCAACTCATCTTGGAGCATGCGCAAAATTGTCCCGAGATTGGTTGGCCCACCGGCATACTTCTACATGTTTTTTGTGCTCACCTGCAAGCCATCATTGGTGGCCTTTTCTTTTGGAGAATCTGGTATCTACAGATAAATACTAATTCCATACATAAGTAGCCATATTTAGAACAATAGTTTAAATTATTTTAGTCTTTTCCTATATGAAATAGATAAGATGAGAAGAGGAGAATACCTACTTGTATTTATGCTTTCCTCTCGTCTCCTTCGTATCGATCATGTTGCTCCTTCCCATAGTTAATGCACTTGAGAAGTACCTGCAAGCATAAACAGAAGACAAAGAACTGATCAAATCAAAAGATCTATTGAATACAAGTAAATGGAATTAGATACATTTCAAACATATAGGCATTATAAGACAATACAAACATATGGGAGAAAGGTTCAAATACCTTATTGAATTGAATAAGGAAATACAACCATTTTGTCTGATTCAAAGTCATTCCTCTAGCTTGGATCCCAAGCACATCACATAAAAATCAAGACAAACTTGTAGCATTACAATATTTGCTTCAAAGCCAATTCTCATAGCAACATTATCTCCTTACAATTCAACATAATCCATTCCTTGATCACTTAGATAAGTGGTCAATTTATAGGCAGATGAAGGAGGTTTTTTCATGAGTGGTGGCATTGAATGGCCATCCATACTTAGAATTAGTTCCATAGAGGAATGGATGAGAGGATAGGATGCACCTTAACTCATTCCACATCCATTTTCAAGCTCATAGGGGTTGACAAGTGAGGTAACCTTGTAGATTACTCCAAAAGATAAGAATATTCCCAAACCCTATGTGAATTTCACTCAATCTCACCCAGTGCAGGTGAAAGGAAGCCTAAGTGCTCTACACAGCACCCTGGTAGTGGACTCAACTACTCCACAATGCACCTCTACAAGAGCTTACCTATGCTGGTCCCTCTAGAGGCTATTTTTGGATGTCTTCAAGTCATGAAACTGTCTGGGAAGGAGGCATTCAAAGGGGTGATTTGTTTAGGGCATGAAGAAATTGAAATTAGGGTTTGATGATCCCTAAAAAACTGATTTGAACGATGGTATTGATGTGCCCAAATGGATCTATAATAGCTACCCACATAAGCCTGAAGTCAAAAAAATGCCAATGTCGAATGAAATGCTTTAGGATGTGATGAGGAGGTATCGAAGTGGAAGGTGACGTGCATAAATTATAGTACATATATCATGATATTTCATTTTACATGAATTTCTTAGGGAAGGCATACCCATGCTCACCTTATAAACTTTCATTACATGTACATAAGCAGTCATCTATAGATATAGACCCATGATCAGAATGGCAATTAATGTAAATCCATTGTATATATGATTTTGTACTCCTGAAATCGCACCCCGGATGGATGAAACTAGATCCGAGTTCTTTTATTTCATTCTATTGTTTGCTCAAGTACGAGTCTAACCATGTGAATATGTGATCTGAAGTCAGGCATGGGAAGATAGCATTTGATTACCAGCGAATGATGTAAGTTGTTAATAGATGTGAGAGAAATCACTGATAATGATAATGATCCTCAAGGTACCGTAGTACATTCTGTATGGTGTGAATAGATGATTTGATGTCAAACATCATACAAATTCTTTTGGTCGAAGGGAATTGATGTCAACCTACTGTTGGAAGCGAGAAACCTACCATTGATGCATGAAAGCCTCAAGGTACTGAAAGGGTGTTTCTAAGGCAACTTCTTGGATAATGTGTTGATGTCGACAAGAAAATAGTCAACGCAGGAGGGCCTTTATGTATCCCACATCAACAAAAAGAAATGAATGTAGTGATTTTAGAGATGGAATTGGACTAATTGGTGTGGGGAAAAATGCCTTGTTGTGGGGAAAAATGCCTATTTAGGACGATCCTATCCACCTAAGGTGTGACAACGCCTTAGCAACAAGCGAATACAGCTATCATGATTTCTTCCTTTATGAAATATGAAAGAGAGGAGATCGGCAGACTTACCGTTATCTTCCGGTTGTCCCTCGAAATAGATCCTCTTATCTTTGTGTGTCCACAGCTACTTGCCTCCTCGCTTGATCAAGAGAACAGCTACTTGAATCCCACGAGATCACAAGAGAACAGCTACCTGTGACAAGAGAACAGCTACTTGCAACAAGAGAAGAACACAATACAAAGGCAAATATACATATTCATAAATGATTCAGGATTAGAAGTAAATCAAATATACCAATGAAATCATACAAAGTACACCAGCATATAGGAAAGAATCAAGATAGCTTTATTGAAAGTAACAGGGTTCAGGAAGAGATACAACCCATAGGGCTCCAACCCAGCATCTCCTTCCCAGCAGAATGGAATTCCCTCTTCAGCTCCTTTCAAAGCATAACACACCCAATATTTCTAGCCACAAACCAACAACAATTCTTTGCAAATACTAAATTCCAGCCCCCCTAGACCTCATGAGAGAGATCTATATATAGGAGTTTTGGAGAAAGGATGAGTCAGCTTGAGGTTGGTATGAAGCTGACTAGTGTCCTCTCCCACTTCAGTTCTTGAGTCCACTTGGAGGTTCTTGCTTCCACTTGGATATTTGGAACCTCTTACTCATCACCAGTCGAATTCCCTGATCCAAGTGTCATTTTGGAAGCTTCCTGGGCATTGACACCTTGAGGAATGACTCTGCCACATGTCCAAACTCGCCCAGCGCAGGTAGCCTTCTTTGCAGTTGACATTCAACGCAGGTAGACAGTGGAGTAGTTGACATTCAGCGCAGATGCTCAGTGGAGCAGTTGACATGATCCAGAATTGCTTTGTTTTTGAGTGTTTTCAGGTGGAGAACTTTTGTGAATTGTTGTGGTTACTTGGCCTTGTTCCTCTAGGGGTAGGAACAACATGTTTAGGGACTTTGGATCCCTTGATTATTGACATTTCATGCTCAGTGATGCAAGGCACAAAAATGTCTATAACAGTTGCCCCCTAAAGTATGAGGCCGTTTATCGAGTGAAATGCTTTATCCAGGAGGGTCCGAAGTTCATCCATCTGCTGGGAGGAGACCTGTAATAAAATACAATACAATACATTATGATTCATTCTGCTTTCATGATCTAGCTGAGGCGGGCATTCCCATGCTCAGCTTTATAAATTCATTTTTGTACATGGAACAGACGATCGTCTGATTGTACACTGATAATTTTTGTGAAATTATCATCCTTTGAGTAGGATGATCATCTGCTACAATGATGTACATGTCAAATGTCTTTATATTTCCTGAATATATATCGCAGCCCGGATGGATGAAACTAGATCCGGGGTCTTCAAACTCGTTCGATCTTCACTCTAAGTACAAGTCGATCCATGTGAGAATTGCGCTGAAGTCGAACATGGAAAGACATCGCTTGATTACCGGTCAATAATGTAAACAGTTAACAAGCGCGAGAGGAATCACCGATAATGATAATGACCCTCAAGGTACTGCAGTATAATTCACGTGGTGTGAAAAAAGGACTTGGAGTCAAACACCACGCAAAATCTTCTGGTCGAAGCTCATTGATGTATACCTGTCGCCGGAAGTGAGAAACTTGCCATTGAGGCATGCAAGCTTCAAAGTACTGAAGGGGTTGTTCCTAGATCAACTCCTTGGATAATGAGCTGATGTCAACAAGGAGCGATCTGTCAAAGGAGGGCCTTAATGAATCCCACATCAGTGACACGGAACGGAGCTAATGATTTTAATGGAGGTGAAAACAATCTGTGACATATGATTCAGGGTGGTGGTCATGAATGGATGAAGGATAATGTATGGCACTGGATGGGGCCCGGTTGACTCTTTCTGAACAACTTCTCTTGAACATATGGCGACACTGATGTGATGGATCGGTAGCATTACCCCAAATATGGATGGTATGGCAAGACCATAGTGATGTGACCGGTGAATGAAACAACCCAACCCGAATGTGATACGGAGGAAAAGTGTCATGTTCAAGAGCGACCTGCTACCATCAAAGTTTTCTTGATTTTTCCCAATTTTTCCCCAGTCATTGCTGACCAGTACCTCTTTATTTTTGTCAAGCTTGAGGAGGATAACATATGCTTGTTCTATAACCTGCTCTTCGGGCAAGCCCATCGTTATGTTTTAACGAGCTTAGCGATAGGGAAACTTGTTCTCGTCTAAAGACAAGTTTGTCTCTATTTAATCATTTTAACGAGTCTAACGACAAGGATAACTCGGTCCTTTTCATTTTTAGAGAGTCTGAAAAGGTACGTAAAGTTAACTCCAAAATTCCTTTTTCGTCATCTAATCCCTTAAGTCCGAAAAAGTATAAAACAATACAAAATGGATGAGTTTTCGATAACTTTAACGAGCCGAATAAAACAAGCGCTCGACCATTTTGTGCAATAATCCCTCAAGTCCAAAAAGATTAAAATCTAGAGGAGGGATAGCTCTTCCTGTCCTTTTAACGAGCTGGAAGGCCAAAACTCGGCAATCTTTTCATATTTTACGAGTCAGTTGAAAAGTGCTTAAAGAAGACTCGTCTTTTGAGGAACGAGTGATAAACAGGGATAGCAACTGATTCCAGGTACAGGTTGGAATTTTCCAATCACGGTAGTGTCACAAGGATGGCTAGGTGAAATCACTCTTCACAGCTGTTCCTCAAAATGGGTAAACAATCATATGGAGGTGAACGATCGGTCAAATGACAGTGGAGGTGGCAGGTGCAAACACGACTAAGGCTTTTATGGCTGATAAATTTACGATCACAGCAGTTATTTACCGGGATAGGTTCATTTTTTAGTTAAAAATGAGCTTAAACTCTGGAGGAAACATTGCTCACTGCTTATATTTATTTTTTAATGAGCATGAAGACCACGTTAAAACTGCTCGGATCTTGCGTTTATTTTTTAACGAGCATGAACTTTATGCTAAAACTGCTCGATCTTGCGTTTATTTTTTAATGAGCATGAACTTTATGCTAAAACTGCTCGAATTACCCAGTCATAAGATAAGAGTGTCTCATGAAAGATCCCATTTTTTATAGAGCTTGCGCCTTACCAAAGCTATGCTCACTCTCCTTTCTTTATGCAAGTTAGGAAATGACTATTCCAAAAAATAGATAAATAACCACTCTTTGCTTGCACTCCAAAAGGTTTGCATGCCCCCAGGTATAAAACAGAGTTTCAAGGTTACCTCTACTTCAATTCCATCGAAACTTTCCTTTCACCGGGAGAGGCTTACCTCTTTCAGGCTACCCAACGATTGTCTCGTTACTCTTTCAAACAAAACACTTCCTCAGCAATGTCTATAGACAAGGGTGAATGACCATTGTCAAACACGTAACCTTGACAAAAGAATCTTATTCTAGAACAACCCCTCTTCCATCCACGGACGGGGTACGGACTAGTCATATTCTCCCGCGGAAACCTACCCTATACCCAAAGTTTCCCTGCCGAAGCAGGCCAGGATGCATGCCCCCTGGGTTCCGGTCATATCCTCCCGGATTAATCCCGCTCATTAGGAGGACGGACCGTGGGTTGAGACACTTCTGGCATGAATAGACCATTTAGGGATGGCACATGACTATTTTCGATGTGTGATCTGGGAAACGAAAGTTGGTCTACGAGCTTGACCATTCTTCCTTCATGCGGAAAACACATTACTCTAAAGAGTGAGGAGACTACAGCTCCCATGCAATATATATAGTCTCGTCCAAGGAGTAGGTTATAATCCAAGGGTCCTTGAACGACCATCACGTTCATTTGAACGGTCTTCCCTTTCAATGTTACAGGCACATTGGGGAGGATCCCTAAAGGTCGACTGGTTCCTTTATCAAAACCTGATAGATTTCTCATCTCAGGTAAGAGTGCTGGCGAACCAAGCACTCTCCAAGAAATAGAGGAAAGGATACTCACAGATGCCCCCTCATCAATGATAGTGCCAGCCATTACCATTCTGTATATTTGACAAATAATTCTAAATGACACACTGGCTGGCAACCGGGGTCTGCCTAGTTGGTTCCAATCAAAGGACAACACCCAGTTGCTTGGTGGTGGGACCGAATATACGGCCGGATAACGCTTTGATGAAATTCCTTCCTGCGACAAAGGAATGGTGGCATTGCCCCCTTGATCATCAGAGTCAGTGCTGATGAAGAGATCCTGGACGGTGTCGTCTGTATTCTCCTCTGTGATGGTGTCATTTGAAGATGGAGCCTCTGAAGGAAAAACCAGGTCAACTGCCGTATCAACCTTTTGACTTTCGTTAGGCATGGATCCAGACGGTTCTTCTTCAATGACAGGTGCTTCGGTTGACCATCTAAGTGGCTCAGCCGGATTCTCAACTAGTGAGGGACTTGGCAGGAGTCTTTGATATCCAGGAGGAAGATTCGCTCGTAAAATCGGGCGATCTTCCAGAACTCTTTTTGCCTCGTCTAAGAAGGGACAACGGTGGATGGCATGATCACCTTCACACAGTCTGCAGGGAAATTTAACTTTCCCATTCTGTCCTGGAGCTTCACTCCCACTAGTTGATGGTGAGCAGTCGACATGGCTATCAAAGGTCGATGCTCCCGAATTGTGCAAACGGGGGGACCAGTCTCTTAGTATCCGTGGGATACAGGGACAATCTCTATGGAAGTGGTCTCCCCTGCATATGATGCATGGCGATTTAGGCCTTACAAGTGCGGTGTGTGGATTTTTGTTAGATGACATTTGTTTGCCCCCAGTCGCCTTAGGCTCCTTCTTCTTATTTTCTTTCTTTTTCTTCTCCTTCTTCTCCTTAGAAACCCGATTTTGTGATCGACCAGTTTCGTCAAGCGAAGAGGAAGGAGGGGAGGAAGATGAAGTGGAAGGCTGGGAGGCAACTCTTGTCTGATCTAACTATTGACTCGACTGTTCAGGAGTGGTGGTATTCTGAACGACATTGGTCAAAAAGAGCCAAACTGGTAGGCCAATTGTCAATCCTGGAAGCGACAATGTGGCCATGTGGGGCGCACCAACATCTCCCCAAGAGGAGAAGGGACTAGGATTTCCACCCAAGGGAACTCCTTGGTTGGTGTGCTCCATCTTTTCAACCTAAAGATCAACGCAAGATTAAAGGGTGATTGTTCCGTTTAAAATACATTGTTAACAACGCTTTAGACACAACTTGCTTTTTCAGTTTTAAAGAGTCGAGAAAAAGCTAAAGATGACTCTAGTCTCCTTCGATGTTTTAACGAGCCCGAAGTGACAAATGCTCGGATGGACTTTTTCTGTTATAGAGTCTGAAAAAGGCCAAAAGGAACTGCTCTGGAGATCTAGGCAGAGGGTGTGCCAAACTTTTCGCAAAACCACAGAATACGTTTTACGGTACGGGTGGTCAATCTTCGTGAATGCTGTGTTCACTGCATTGCGATCAGTAGGGCGGCCGACACGGCTTCCTAAGGATAAAAGATATATGCCTATAGGGGTCTCCCAATATATATGCGACGGTACGAGGGAGCACAATCCGTATTAGCACCACCGACTCTCAGGAGGAATCACCCACCTTCTTCGAGATCGACAGTCACTATGTTTAACGACGCCAGAACACGTCTCTAGCCTAGACCTCTATGTTGTGCGTTATGTTACAAAGCGTTGTTAGGTTCATTTAGTTTATTTTAGGTTGATCTTTTTAAAGTTTGCCTTTCAAGGTTCACCACGAGATGTATGATACAACTTCCTAAATGCAGTCTAAGATGATAAGCAAGCTTTACAATCTTTCAACTTTGAAAATCTTAGCTACTAAGGGAAAAGAGAGCGACTATCTTTTCTCAAAGAGCAATCAGCACACTCTAATGCACTTTCCCTAAATCCAACAGGCAAACTTATGAAATGAAAAATGCACAATGCAGGTGTTTGTTTTCACTTTCTTAGTATAAATGCCTACAAAGAAAGCTTTTTGCACACCTTTGAATTTGCTTTTACAATGATCAAAATAAACAAGTTCACTTTCTTCGAAATCAACAAGGGTAGAAGAGATTACAATCACTTTGCGATTTTCGAAATAAAGACTCGTTTTGATACTTTGAAAAGAACAAATTCAAACCAATAAGCAGAAGTAAAACTATAATCAATCTGAACAAATAGCCAATGAACTCTCTTCTAAGATCACTCTGAATCAGATCTGAATCAAAGGCTACAGAAAGACTACTTTACTCATGCAAAGGAAGACTGTAAATGACGCCACAAACACATAAAAACATTCACAATCTTTTTGTACAAAAATTGGGGTGGAATTCAGGCAAAGAAAAGGGTTATCAGACTAGCACCTATACTTGGTTAAAGGCTGCAAAAACAGAGATCAAAACAGGGAAAAAAACGACAAAGAACCCCAGCAGAACAAGACCACACTGGTTCAGCGCAGGTCCAACACTGTCAGTTTGACATTCAGCGTAGGTAGCCCCTTCGAGACCTGCGTTGAAATGTAGACTGCCTTCACAGTGCCTGCGCTGAAGAGAGAAACTCTCGTTTCCCTTGGTTTCTGGGTCACAAAATGCTAAAAAATCAACTGTTTCAGGCCAAATCAGAAACACAAGCAAGGTATAAACAGAGGGATGCTTTGATAGGGTACTAAATACTATCACAAGGATCAATCAAATCATTTGTGGATCTAGTTTAGATCATAGACAAGTCCAACATACTGGATCAAAGCAGTAACTTTTACTTTGCATCCGGGAAAGATGCAGTTCAAGAGTCGATGTCAAGTCTATGAAGTAAACAAATGACGGAAACACAAATGAAATGAATAAACAAGTTCTTCCCCAGCGGAGTCACCAATTTGTTGTGGGGAAAAATGCCTATTTAGGACGATCCTATCCACCTAAGGTGTGACAGCGCCTTAGCAACAAGCGAATACAGCTATCATGATTTCTTCCTTTATGAAATATGAAAGAGAGGATATCGGCAGACTTACCGTTATCTTCTGGTTGTCCCTCAAACTATATCCTCTTCTCTTTGTGTGTACATAGCTACTTGCCTCCTCACTTGATCAAGAGAACAGCTACTTGAATCCCACGAGATCACAAGAGAACAACTACCTGTGACAAGAGAACAACTACTTGCAACAAGAGAAGAACACAATACAAAGGCAAATATACATATTCATAAATGATTCAGGATTAGAAGTAAATCAAATATACCAATGAAATCATACAAAGTACACTAGCATATAGGAAAGAATCAAGATAGCTTTATTGAAAGTAACAGGGTTCAGGAAGAGATACAACCCATAGGGCTCCAACCCAGCATCTCCTTCCCAGCAGAATGGAATTCCCTCTTCAGCTCCTTTCAAAGCATAACACACCCAATATTTCTAGCCACAAACCAACAGCAATTCTTTGCAAATACTAAATTCCAGCCCCCCTAGACCTCATGAGAGAGATCTATATATAGGAGTTTTGGAGAAAGGATGAGTCAGCTTGAGGTTGGTATGAAGCTGGCTAGTGTCCTCTCCCACTTCAGTTCTTGAGTCCACTTGGAGGTTCTTGCTTCCACTTGGAGATTTCGAACCTCTTACTCATCACCAGTCGAATTCCCTGATCCAAGTGTCATTTTGGAAGCTTCCTGGGCATTGACACCTTGAGGAATGACTCTGCCACATGTCCAAACTCGCCCAACGCAGGTAGCCTTCTTTGCAGTTGACATTCAACGCAGGTAGACAGTGGAGCAGTTGACATTTAGCGCAGATGCTCAGTGGAGCAGTTGACATGATCCAGAATTGCTTTGTTTTTGAGTGTTTTCAGGTGGAGAACTTTTGTGAATTGCTGTGGTTACTTGGCCTTGTTCCTCTAGGGGTAGGAACAACATGTTTAGGGACTTTGGATCCCTTGATTATTGACATTTCATGCTCAGTGATGCAAGGCACAAAAATGTATATAACACTAATGACACAAGGTTTAGGAATGGCGGTCATGAAAATGAAGGTTTATGGTATTGCAAGGGATGAATTTTGACTGAATGAGCTCTCTTGAACATGTTGGCGACACTAAAATGAATTGGTAGAATTGACTAAAAACAAAGTGATGGATGGTATGATAGACCAATGGTGTGATAATCATCAAGCTAATAACCCATCCTAGATAGTCACAGTGATGGAGTGAAAGTGTCATGTTTAAGAGTGACCTGCTACCAAAAAGTGGTTTTCCCTTTCTTCCCATTTTCCCCAGTCATTGTTGACCAATACCTCTTTATTTTTATCGAGTTTGAGGAGGATAGCACATTCTTGTTGTATAATTTCACCCTTCAGGTCAATCCATTGCTATTTGATGTTTTAACGATCTAGTGAAGGCGAAACTCGATCTTGCCTAGATGGAAAAGTTTGTCACTATTTGATGTCTTAACGAGTTTAAAGACAAAGATAACTTGGTATTTTCATGTTTAGAGAGTTAAAAAGCGACAAAAATAAAACTCCACAAGTTATTTTTCATAAATTGATCTCTTAATCATGAAAAAATGTAAAATAATATAAGAGAGATATCATTTCCAATCATTAATGAGCTAGAAAGGACAAGCACTTGACAATATTTTCATGTTTAGGGAGTCTGAAGAGAGCTTAAATAGGACTCGACTTTGAAGAACGAGTGGTTTCTAGGGTAGAAAGTAGTTCTAGTGATGTTGGAACTTCTCAAAACATGTCGATTTATGTGAAGAGGCTAGCGAATAAGACCATTCATTGCAACTATTCCTCAAAAAAGGTAAAACAAGCAAGTGAAAGTGTATGATTGGCCAAATGGATGGTGGTGATAGGATGAAAACAACCAAGGCTCATCTGATGAGAAAGGCAGATAGAATGGCAATGATGAGGGTTAAAAAAGGAAATGGTTCATTTTCACACAAGCTTGAACCATAGGGAACTATGCTTGGATTCAGTTTCGTGTTTACACAAGCTTGAAATGAAAAGCTATGCTTATATCTAGTTTCTTTTTTACACAAGCTTAAAATGAAAAACTATACTTCAATTCAGTTTCATTTTTACACAAGCTTAAAATGAAAAACTATGCTTGAGATTGGTTTACATGCCCCCAACATAATGAAAGGGAGAGTCTCCTGTAACAGGATGGAAGTTGCTACAGTGAAGCAGGACAGTTACCCAACACCTTTTTGGCTTTGTCCAGATAAGGACAAAGTTGAATGGAATGATTCTCTTCACATAACCTTTAGGGAAACTTAACTTTACCACTAGGTGCATGCCCCCCAAGCTTCATTACATTCACCTAAGTAGAATACTCATGGCTATTAGGTGGATGGAATGAAGGTTCTTTTATAAGATCAAGTGAAAGACTCGACTGGGATTTTATGAGATTTAATCAAAGACTTGACTTAGAACTTGAGACCTTGTTTCATTTTTTAATGAGCTTGACATAAGACAAGGAACTCTGCGTGAATTCCTTGTTTTATTTTTTAACGAGGTTGACATAAGACCAATAACTATCCTCATGGGATTTGTTTCATTTTTTAATGAGGTTGACACAGTAAAAGAACCATCCTCATATTCCTTGTTTCATTTTTTAATGAGGTTGACACAAGACAAGGAACTATGCTCATGAACTTTGTTTCATTTTTTAACAAGGTTGACACAAGACAAGGAACTATCCTCATATTCCTTGATCATGACTCATAAGAGGTCATGATGTCCAAGAGGTTCTCATCAGATGGGAGAACAATGCTCTGGAAGGGATCCATATAAAGGAATCCGAGATCTAGTTCTAATGCCCCCGGTACATAATGTACAACATCACTGAATTGATCATCAGCTGATGTAGTCATGGAATAGGTTGCCACATAATTAACCCGTGGTGGTGAAGATACCATTGGTACAAAAGGACCATTTAGGGAATATGGTTGAATGGAATCCATATTTGGATCGTGAAAGGAAATCTAGTTAATGGTGACAATTCTACCTTCATGCGAGAAACACATCACTCGAAAGAGTGTTGAAAAAATAGCTCCCATATCATAAACATAGTCACGCCCAAGAAGTAAATTGTAACCGAAAGGGCATGGGACTACCATCACATTGAGATAAATAATTTTCTTCCCAATGTAATAGGCAACTAAGGGAGGATCCCTAATGGTTGACTCGTTCCTCTGTTAAAATCCAACATATTCTGGGTAACAGGCACAAGAAGCGGTGAACCAAGTGCTTGCGAAGTAGTTGAGGAAAGGATACTCACTGATGCACCTTCATCTATAATAGTGATAGATACAATCATATTACAAACCTATACTATGATCTAGAAAGGCACATAAGAAGGAAGAAAAAATCCTTCCAGTCGATTCCAATCAAAGGAAGTGACCAGACTACTTGGAGGGGGTATCATAAGAACAGAAGAATTATCCCCTTGAGTTATGAGAATGGGATGATTTTCCTCTTGTTTT
Organism: Pinus tabuliformis; assembly: GCA_031772625.1. NCBI lineage: Eukaryota > Viridiplantae > Streptophyta > Pinopsida > Pinales > Pinaceae > Pinus > Pinus tabuliformis. The sequence goes on along the minus strand of CM062815.1, from coordinate 542,461,765 downwards.
GATGGGACGGGATGGTTGCCCCCAAGCTAATTGTAATCTAAAGAAACAAAAAGAAACTATGTGGTATCATATTCACTCTCTATGGGAAAGGTATTATTAATTAAAGGTGAAATCGGGTCAACTCTTTCCTTGACCTATTGATTTGGGTCAGGAATAGACTCATAGGATTCAGTTTTAGAGAGAGTGAGGTTGATCGATGGTTGATTTTGGTCAGTCAATTTATCAACTAGTGAAGGATTAAGGGAGAGTCTCCTGTAACCAGATGGAAGTCTCTACGGTGAAGAAGGACGATTATCCAACACTTTTTTAGCTTCATCCAAATATGGACAAGGGTGAATGGGGTGATTCCCTTCACATAACACATAGGGAAATTTAACTTTACCTTTCTTTCCATGACCTTTACTACCACTAGTTGATGTTGTCTCACCAACATGATCTCTAGAAGTTGATGACACATGATGGTGTGAACGGGAAGACCATTCTTCTAAGATTTGAGGAATACCAAAACAATTTCGAAGAAGATGGTCTCTCGCACAAAGTTTGCATGGATATCAAACTTTGTGAGACTTGATGGACAGTTTCTCATCAGATATTGCATTCAAAGCAATGATTGCTTGCTTGCCCCTCTACTGAATTTTCATATTCTTCTTCTTCATCGCTTTATTCATCTTCTTAGCGACCTGGTTACTAGCACCAATACTTTCAGTAGGAGAATAGAAAGAAGGGGAGGAAGAAACAACTGAGGAGGAAGGCATCGGGTCAACTTTAGGACCAACTAGAGGTTGATTTTGTCCAATTGGAGGAGTACTTGATTTCAAATAAATCAGGACATTTTGAATGAAGGAGGTTGAAATCAACCATACCGGCAAGCCAATGGTAAGTCTCGGAAGGGAGAATGTAGCCATAAGAAAGGAGGAAAAGGAGGAAAAGGAGGAAAAGGATTAGGATTCCCATTCAAAGGAATTCCTTGATCGGTGGACTTTGGATTTATTGCCATATGTTTCAACCTAAGATAAACTAAGGAGTGAGCCTGGAGGATGTTATCCGTAGTCAATTAATTTTATTTTAATAAAATTAATGTAACAAAACAAAAGAGTGATAATCTATGGAAAAGGTTTACCAAGAAACTATGAACTACAGAATACCTCCTGGTGAACCAAGAAGTATGGGTAAGAAATCTCCCTGAATGTTGTGTTCACTGTATCACAATGTACAAGGCGACTCACTTGGTTACCTATAGATGGATAACAACCTAGTGTTGTTCTCCCATACATACCCATAGGTACGTGGAGGCCTGATCTATATAAGCGATGTCTAATGAAACACTGCACAGTGAGAGCATTCCCATATACTTTACGTATTGTAACACCGCCCTGTCTACCCGAAGGTAAACGAACGAGCTATGATATACTCATGTACATGGAATGAGGTATCACACTTGGGATATATTGCAAATAAGTTAGTGACAACTTCTTTATTTTATGATGCAGGAACATGCCCCTAGCCTAGAACGTCTAAATGTTTTTCGTTAGGTGACAATGCTCCATTAGGTAAATTCAGATAAATTTTAAGCTGATCTTCTTTAGAATTTGCCTTTCAAGGTTCACCATGTGATGTATGTTTGAAATTCCTAAAATGAAACTAATATGATAAGCATTATTTTCATTCAATTGAACAATAAAAACCTTATCTGGTAGGGATAGAGCAATCAGATCTTTGATAAAGAGAAGAAAGCACATCCAATGCAATTTTCCTAGCTATTCCTTTCAAGCATTCACAAACTACAATATGAACAATGCAAGTTTTTCTTTTAAAATCCCTTAATGTTATGATGAACAAAAATTAAACTAATGCACATACAATCAATCAATCTTTAATAAGAATGAAGACTTTTAGGATAATTTTGTTTCGAAAAAAAAAGACTTTTGTTGGGTCCCTATAATACTAGTGATTACCCCATTACTATTGTAGTTATACCCGTTATTTATATTGTTGTGCCCCTATTACCCCCATATTGTTATTTTTGTGCCCCTTAGAATCCCTCTATTGTTATTTTTGTGGCTTTATATTATTATTGTTAGGTCGGCTGGATTATATTGTGACTCCTTAGACTCCTATATATAGAAAGGAGGTTTTGTCATTTGTATCATCCCAGAATTGTTCATTTATGTAATGTAAAGGAGGTTTCCCCCTCGAAGAGGCTGAATTATAAGGCGTGGATTTATCTTTTCTATCTTTTCTTGAGGTGGTTTCATAACATTTGGTATCAGAGCTTTGGATTCTAGGGTTTCGTTGCTCCAAACAGGTCATCGTGGCATTTTCGCTATAACTTTTTTTTTGTGACGTTTCAGAAGTTGAAAACAACACACATTTGAGAAGAGTTGGTGCTGAACAATTGGTCCGAATTTCAGAGCTTTTCGCGCAATATTGTCGGAGATATGATCTGAGGAAGTTGGCCTTTTTGCAGACTCCTGAATTACATTCAAAACAGGTGACCTGGGGAAAATCGTCATAACTCTCTCTTTGAGGATCGGATTGAAATTTTGTAAAAAGGTAAAGAAATAGGATGAACTTTAGTTTCTTGTATGTGTGTTTCAGATTCAAAGGTTGAAACAGTGACTCGTGGCACGCCGTGCAAGTTCGCTCTATTGAACCAGTCTAAAAGCAAGTCACCGTGGGAGATTTCACATAATGCTTCCATGGAGAATCCAATTTGGCTCAAACTTGTGGCATTCGAAAGACGACGCAGAATGCTACTGCAGGTAGCAATTTCAGAATTGGATGATTGGAAATTACAGAGATACATCAGATTCAATATCAGGCTTCTATAAAGTGAAAAAAGGTGTGTAGTTTTTATTTTTATTTTTGTGTAAGCTTGGTTTAACGGAATTCAAAGGGCATAGTAAAGCATTATTATCAGTAACTGATACCCCGAGGAAAGGAAATGCAAACACCTAATAAGGAACCTGAAATCTCTAGCATGACTCATGAAGAAGAAGAAGAAATGCTACATGATATATCAAAATTACAAGAACAAGTGCAACAAATGTCACGCTCACAAAAGCTAACAGAAGCTAAGATAAGTGGCGTGGAATCTAAGATAAAAGGCATGGAAGCTAAAATGGATGATTCAAAGACAGATTTGAAGAGAGACATGGCAGATTTGAAGATAGATTTAAAGACAGATATGAAAGAATTGAAGAAGTTGCTACAAGAAAGTGTCACTAATGGTGAAAAGGTAGTAAAGGAAACTCATGATGAGAACAAAAGAAATGTTAATCATGATACCATAGACGCTAATTTTGGATCGAAGACTCACCATGTTCCAAAAATCGATATGAGGAAGTTTGATGGCAAGGATCCCGCCACATGGATATTACAGATGGAGTAATTCTTCGATCTCAATAATGTTCAAAACACACAAAAGGTACGTATGGGAACTTTATATTTGGAACCAAATCAGTTTGTATGGTATCAATGGCTTTGTTCTCGTAAACAATTTATCACTTGGGCAATTTTTACGGAAGAATTGATAGCACATTATGAGGATACAAAAAGCAACACTTTTTTTATCCAATTGATAAGTCTCAAACAAAAGGGTTCAATAATGGAGCACATTGAGGAGTTCCAAAAATTGAACATAAGGGTAAAAGATATTCCAGAGGAGCATAGGATTGATGTGCTCATAGGGTCTTTAAAGAATAATATCCAACATGATGTGCGCCTTTGGGAACCTAATTCATTAGAGAAGGCATTCAGGTTAGCAAGAAAAATGGAAAGCAAAATTATGGAAACTAGGAAGCATACCTTTCACAACTATAAAGACGGAAGTGTTGTTGCCCATAGTCTTCCACAACCTACAAGGTTGACACTGCAACAATTGGAAGAAAAAAGAGCAAAAGGGCTTTGTTACAATTGTGATAGCAAATACACAAAAGGTCATAAGTGTGCTGAGAAGAAATTATTCTACATAGATTGTGAAGAGGAAGAAGAAAAGGAGCAAGAAAGGTCAAAAGAAGAGGATATATTCCAGGAACAAAGCCTATATGAAGAAAAAATAAATCCGACCATATCTTGTAATGCATTGGCGGGAATTACCACACCTCAAACCATCAAGATAGAAGGACAAATCAAGAAGAAAAAGGTAATAGTGTTGATTGATTCAGGAATCACCCACAATTTTATTCATTGTAGGGTAGCAAAAGAATTGAATTGCTTCCTATATCCAGCACCAGAGTGTCAAGTGATGATTGCAAATGGAGGAACAATAAATTGTTCTAGAAAGTGCCATAATATCAAGCTATCCATGGGAGAATATGTATTGACTAGCCCAATGCTTTCCATTCCAATGGGAGGTGCTGATGTTGTACTAGGAGTCCAATGGCTACAATCCTTGGGTACAATAGCTTTTAATTTTCAAGAACTTTTCATGAAATTTTCTGTGGAAGGAAAGGAAGTTGAATTAAGGGGTATTGCAGGGAAACCAAGAAAGATAATCAGCTCTAATGGCATGACAAAGCTTCTAAAAAAGGAGCAAAGAGGTGTAATTGCACAATTATGTTCGCTAGATGTTTCCACAATGGAATCATCTATTTCTCCAGATCTCCAAAAAGTCCTGGACAATCATTCCAAGGTATTTGAGACTCCCAAAGGTCTCCCACCTATGCGTGATCATGATCATGCTATTCATCTGATTCCAGGAAGTGTTCCTCCAAACATCAGGCCGTACAGATATCCATATGTCCAAAAAAGTGAAATTGAACGTATGGTTGCAGAAATGCTAGAGGCTGGTATAATTCAACCGAGTCAAAGTTCTTTCTCAGCTCCAGTAGTATTGGTGCACAAGAAGGATGGATCATGGCGCATGTGTCCAGATTATAGGGAGCTCAACAAGCTCACTATTAAAGATAAGTTCCCCATTCCTGTCATTGATGAATTACTGGATGAATTGCATGGATCAATTTACTTCACCAAGTTGGATCTTCGTTCGGGATATCATCAAATCAGAATGAAGATTGAAGACATTCCGAAAACGACATTTAGAACTCATGAGGGTCATTATGAATTTTTGGTCATGCCTTTTGGCCTTACCAATGCACCTTCAACATTTCAAGGTTTGATGAATTCAATTTTCAAACCATTCCTTAGAAAATTTGTGTTAGTATTTTTTGATGATATACTAATCTACAGCAAGTCTTGGAAGGATCATGTTGAACATGTTGACAAGGTGCTACAACTATTGGAGGAGAAACAATTATATGCAAAAAGATCCAAATGTTTCTTTGGAGTCCAGGAGGTGGAATATTTGGGTCATATTGTATCTCATGAAGGAGTTAAGGTAGACCCTAGCAAAATTAAAGCCATTAAGGAATGGAAAATTCCCACATCCATAAAGCATCTGCGAGGATTTCTTGGGTTGACAGGGTATTATCGCAAGTTTGTTAAGAATTATGGGAGAATAGCAGCACCTCTAACAACATTATTGAAGAAAGATTCATTTTCATGGACTCCGGAAGCAACAAAGGCCTTTAAACATCTTAAAGAGGCAATGTGCCAAGCACCGGTCTTAGCTACACCGGACTTCACAAAAACCTTTATTGTGGAATGTGATGCTTCAGGAAATGGAATTGGTGCTGTTTTAATGCAAGATGAAAGACCCATTGCTTTTGAAAGTCGTCCAATCAAGGGAAAGTTTTTAAGAAAAGCTATTTATGAGAAGGAAATGTTGGCAATACTCCATGCACTTAAGAAATGGCGACCCTACCTAATGGGAAGACACTTCAAGGTAAAAAAGGATCATGATAGCCTTAAATACTTTTTAGAACAAAGATTATCCTCTGAAGAGCAACAAAAGTGGGTCACAAAGATGTTGGGTTATGACTTTGAAATCATCTACAAAAAAGGGAAGCAAAATGTGGTGGCAGATGCACTCTCAAGAAAGGATGAGGATATGGAAGCATTTTTGTGTGCCATTTCTATTATCCAACCAGATTGGATAAACGAAGCAAAGGAGGAATGGAAGAATGACGAAGAAGTGTGGGCACTTATTCAAAAGCTACAACAAGATTCTAGTACTTCTGATACATTTAGCTGGAAAAATGATTCGTTATGGTACAAAGATCGCTTATACCTCTGTAAGAATTCCCAGCTAAAACAAAAGATTCTTATGGAATTGCACACTTCTCCCTTAGGAGGGCACTCAGGATTTTTAAAAACTTACCACAGGGTTAAGAAGGAATTTTTTTGGGATGGCCTTAAATCAGATATTCAAAAGTTTGTGGCAGAATGTTTGGTTTTCCAACAAAATAAAGTTGAAACAATTAAGACATCAGGTCTATTACAACCTTTATCCATTCCAAGCCAACGTTGGGAGGAGGTTTCAATGGATTTTATCACAGGTTTACCCAAGTCTGAGGGAAAGAGTGTCATCATGGTGGTAGTTGACAGACTTACCAAGTATGCACACTTTTGTGCATTATCACATCCATTTAAAGCCAGTACAGTTTCTACTGCATTTATGGAAACAGTTCAAAAGCTACATGGAAACCCAAAGATTATTGTAAGTGACAGAGATCCCATTTTCACTGGAAATTTTTGGACATAATTATTTTCTTGTCTTGGTACTCAGTTAGCTCATAGCTCATCTTATCATCCTCAATCTGATGGGCAAACTGAGATAGTAAACAAATGTTTGGAAGGATATCTTCGTTGCTTTGTATCTGATAAATAGACACAATGGGTCAAATGGTTGCCTCTGGCTGAATGGTGGTATAACACTTCCTTCCATACAGCAACAAAAATGACCCCATTTATGGCACTTTATGGGTACCAACCACCATCAATCACATCATATTTAAGAGAAAATTCTAAGGTTCAGGCAGTGGAACATCACATCGAACATCAACAACAAGTCCTCCAACTCTTAAAGGATAACCTCGTGTTGGCACAAAATAGAATGAAACAACAGGCAGATCAACATCGCAGTGAAAGAAGTTTTGATGTAGGTGATTGGGTATTCCTACGGCTACAACCATATAAGCAAATGTCCCTAAAGCAAGATAAGAAGGATAATAAATTATCACCAAAGTATTATGGTCCGTACAAGGTGTTGGAAAAGATTGGTACTATGGCATACAAATTGGAGCTTCCTGCAGCTTCTCGATTGCACCCAGTTTTCCATGTTTCATGTTTAAAGAAGGTTATAGGCGACAAGCTCCCAGTTCAAACAATATTGCCAGAACTTGACGAGGAAGGAAAAATTATATTGGAACCGGAAGCAGTCACAGAAATAAGAACTCGACAGCTACGAAATCGATCAATTTCAGAGTATCTTATCAAGTGGAAGAACTTATCCGCTGAAGATTCCACATGGGAGGATGAGAATTTTATGCAGAAGTATCCAGAACTGCTCAAGCGTTGAGGACAACACTTTTTTGAAGGAGAGGGGCATGTTGGGTCGCTATAATACTAGTGATTACCCCATTACTATTGTAGTTATACCCCTTATTTATATTGTTGTGCCCCTATTACCCCCATATTGTTATTTCTGTGCCCCTTAGAATCCCTCTATTGTTATTTTTGTGGCTTTATATTATTATTGTTAGGTCGGCTGGATTATATTGTGACTCCTTAGACTCCCATATATAGAAAGGAGGTTTTGTCATTTGTATCATCCAAGAATTGTTCATTTATGTAATGTAAAGGAGGTTTCCCCCTCGAAGAGGCTGAATTCTAAGGCGTGGATTTATCTTTTCTATCTTTTCTTGAGCTGGTTTCATAACAACTTTACAGCACTTTCTTTCGAACAAAGATTAATCAATTAAATTCTAAAATTTGACTATAAACCAATAATGAAAAAGAAACATTTAAGAAACATTAATCAATCTAGTCAAAGTAGGGCTAGACAAGGATATAGAAACTTGCTCTTTGAGCCATGACATTCATTGGTTAATTAGCAAGAAAACAAATAGAGAAAAGTTGGCAAAGACACATTCCAAAGGTGGGAAATTGACAGTCGGATGATCAACACAACCCTGAATGGGAGACAGTGTGCTTTAGAGCACTGTCCCTAAGACAAGGGTGCTTTGCAGTTCATTGTGTCCCTCACAATCCTACGCTGATGACAGTGAGCCATTTCAAAAGGCAATTTGACACAATTTTGACCACATTTTCAATGCAAAAGAGCTGAAATACAATCAATGAACACAAGTAGGGCTTGCAAGGATGTGCTAGGAGGTGGATAAGCTACTAGGAAAGAGGATCTTCCCTAGTATGGTCACTAATTTGTTTTGGAGAATTTGGTATCTATGGATAAATACTAATTCCTTAGATAAGTATCCATATCTAGAACAATAGTTTAAAGTATTTTAGTCTTTTCCTATAAGCAATAGATAAGATGATAAGATGAGAAGACCTACTTGTAGTTCCGCTTTCCTCTCATCTCCCTTGTATCAATCCTGTCGCTCCTTCCCATACTTAATATGCTTGAGAAGTACCTATAAACACAGACAAAAGACAAAGAATTGATCAAAGAAAAATATCTATTGAATACAAGTAAATGGAATAAGATACATTTCACACATATAAGAATTATAAGACAATACAAACATATGGGAGAAACATTCAAGTACTTTATTGAATAGAAGAAGGAATTACAACCATTGGGTCTGATTCAAATTCATTCCTCCAGCTTGGCTCCCAAGCACATCACATCAAAAGCAAGACAAAATTACAATACTTTCTTCAAATCTACTTCTCATTGCAACATTATCTCCTTACAATTCAACATAATCTAGCCCCTAATAATTTAGATAAGTGGTCAATTTATAGGAATATGAAGGAGGTTTTGTCATAAATGGTGGCATTGAATGGTGTTCCATACTTAGGATTAGTTCCATGGAGGCAGGCATGAGAGCATAGGATGCACCTTAACTCATTCCTCATCCATTTTCGAGCTCGTAGGAGTTGATAAGTGAGGGAACCTTCTAGATGACTTCAAAAGATAAGAATATTCCCCAAACCATTTGTGAATTTCACTCAATCTCTCCCAACGCAGGTGAAAGGAAGCCTAAGTGCTTTACAAAGCATTCTAGCGGTGGACTCAACTACTCAACATTGCACCTTTACAAGGGCTTACCTGCACTGGTCCCTCAAGATGCTATTTATGGATGTCTTCAAGTCATAAAATTGTTTTGGAAGGAGGCATTCAAAGGGTTTACTTATTTAGGGCATGAAGCAACTAAAATTAGGGTTTTATGAGCCCTAAAAAACTTATCTGAGTGATGGGACTGATATGCCCAAATGGATTTGTAACACCTTCCACATCAACTGCTCCATGTACCTGTCAACCTCCAATGGGTCTTTGTTCTTCTTCATGGCTTGAGTGAGGGATCCGATTGAAGGGAGCTTGTGTGTCCTCACTATAACATCTAGACTCTTGATCAACCATGCATAGGAAGCCTCATTGCTATTGATAAGCAGAGGGAGATGCTCATAGTTTTGGATCAACATCTGAATATGTTCTTTGTCTAGTTCTGGCCATGGCTTCATTATCTTATGCAAGTAAAACGGGTCTCCCTTGTACCTAATTGTCCATTCCTGTACATGCCTAATAACAATGTGTATTTATTTGAGAGTTTATAAAATCTTCATGTACTACTATTGAAAATCATATAGATGGACAAATGCCCTATGCACAGTGACAAATCTATCATAAGGTTTCCGCATGGTCGTCTCAAATGTCAATACTTCATCAAGTATTGCTTTTCTCATTTCTACCATAGCAGATCCTGTAGACTATTCTATCCTTTGCTTGGCCTCCTACAATTCCTTTTCCATTTGATCATTCTTTGCTACAAAAACTTGATAGTTTAAATTGTTGCTTCTGCATAAGCATTAGAAGCATAGGCCATGGCAGTTGGATGTATTCTAACATCTAAAAGAATCACCCTTTCCTCTATGTGTACAGGTGACACATAATCAATTGAGATTTGATGTCTTCCTGTAAAATCCTTTGCTATGACTCATGAAATGACAATTTTTACACATCCATCACTGGATCATCATCAAGGAGGAAAACCTCTCCTTTGTCACTTAGGATTGGTTCTAATTCTGGAGGAGGTAGAGATTGGGATGAGACCTAATATGTTATTGGCATGAGGTTGATATCTTGATCCTTTAGCTCATGTTCAAACTCCATTTCCATTTCTTCAACCATCTACTCAATATACTAAGAAATTTTCTGGACCTACACCTGCTCACCCTTTTCTTCATCTGCTGGCTAATTTGACTCATCAACTTGTATATGCACAATTTACTCTGTCATTTCATCTTGCCTTTCTTTTGTTCTTGTTTCTTCTTCTCTTCCCTTTCTCTCATTCTTAGATCCTGCTCTTCTTTCAAATTCTTCTATGTTTCCTACAACTTTCTCTCTACATCCTTTGACATTTTCTTATGTCTCTTCCTCCATTCTACTCTCCTTTTGCACTATCACCTATTTTCCTCTATTCCCAAAGCTACTTTCTCAACAATAGGATCTTCTCTCAACTTGTAGAATTGCTTAGCCTCTTAGTTCTCGACAATATTTCGCTTACCTTTGTCCTCCAATAGTTTTCTACTCATTGTTGTTGTTGTGTTACCTTCTACTTCTTTCCATTCTATATCCATGATAACTAGTTCTTAAGCCTACATGAATTGTAGAAATATATCCAAGGGTCCTCCTCTGGCCAACGACATGTCTCATGGATCCATGGATAATACACCTTTAGATAGTGGTTCTTCCATATATAATGGGGATCATACGAATTGAAATATTTGGTTCTGAATTCAAACTTATTCAAGTCCTCAGCCTTAGCATCCACATCCTTCAAGCTCCATATGTCGACAATCCAATCTGCAAAGGAAGAACAGGCCATAGTGCTTTCTTCCTCTTGCGAAATCCTATTGATAACCCTATGGAGATGTGATATGAAACCTCTTACATGAACAACTTGTCTATGGCAAACCTTGGTAGCACATATGGAGGCTTCTCTCCACCAAACATCCTCATGAAGGTGACACCAAGTGAGGCATACCAATCTACAATGTTAAGCAATTCTTGCATCACTTCTTGGGACATGGAATGTGGATCCCATTTAAAGATAATTTTGTAAACTAGGGTGATGAATTAGTCAATAACTGCAATCAAAAAGAAACTTGTAATATATGTTCACAACATTCTCTAATGGTGTCCATATCCAACCCATGCCAAGAGACTGATGTTGGGCACAGACTACATCAAGTAGGTATTCAGACATATATAATATTGCTTTCCCATCCTTAGGTGTATTTAGGGAATTAGTCACATGAACTTTCAATTGAAGAGCCAACATATCTAACTAGTAGAATGGCCTTGCTTCATTTTCAAATTGATCCAACACAACCACCGAATTTTGTAGAAAGGTCTCCATGCTCTCATCATCACATAAGTATCATGCAAATATGATTAGGAATTGGTAGGCCTTCTTGAGTGACTTAGAATTGTAGACCTAATTGGGTGTCAACCTGAAGTTTGGTGGCTATTTTTACCAATGCTTCATGATATCTTTAGTGCTCGCATTGTTGTTGGGAGTATACAAGAGTGCATCCATGTGGTTCATTGGTTGTGGAAAGTGATACATTTGATGATAGCTTTCTGTCCTGAACGTAGAAAGATGTTTTCCATTGGTACTTATAAATGTCATCGTCTCAGGATCGTTATGTAAGAAAATATATTGAATGATTTCCATGAATGGGAAGGAAACCTTATAAAATCCTGCCTTATGGATGTTGACATAGACCCGCTAATCTTCCAAATCTTCCTTAAATTTGCCTGCAAATATGTCCTTAATCTCTTTCCATGTAATCTTCATGTCCTTCTATATGAACAACTGTGTACCTACATAGACTAGAAAGTTCATATACACATGTTCAAGTACATCTCTAGTGCTTCTCTCTACAATATCATTTTACCCAACTCTCTTGGAAGCCATGTTACCTGTACTGCTAAGAAGTTTCTCAACAACTGTTGTACCTGGAGATAGAGAGGACACTCATGGCATTCAAATGCTATCTTGAAATAAAAAATCACTTCAAGGACCGATCATGCAACAAATTGCGTAACTGCTAGTAAACATTACACAAATTTAACTTTTAGAGAAGAGGGACTTCCCGTTGGATCTATGCATTGTGTAGTCTAAGCTGCCAGTGAGAGGTGATGATGAATAGAACTGTACAATGTGCATTCCAGTTTTTCTTGGTGATGATTGAAACTATGTAATGCATAGTTCATTATTTCTTTAATGTTGGTTGGGACTGCGCATTGCCAAATCCTAGTGGGCAAGACTCTAGGGCTGGCTCCTGAAACTGTGCAATGCATAGTTGGAGCCAGTCACTTGAAGCCTTTGTGCAATTCCTAGAGCCAAGGAATAACCTTAAGATCCAAAAATTCTTAGTGCATGTCAGGAAGAGCTAGATCTCGGCCAAGGTAGGCTATATCTACCCAAGGGAAACATGAAGACAAGCATATACGAATGTGTAAGGGAAGGTTGGTGAAAATCTACGTGAATTGTCATGCATGCAATAAAAACAAATGGATAAATTAGTCAAATAGAAAAACAATGAAGCTTGTGGGGAGAGAGGTCGCAACGATGAATGTTAGCGAAAAAATTGGGTTATTCATGTGACGCTTAGGAGAGATAATGAGAAACTTAAAACAACACTTCTGCAAGCTAAAAAAATAAAAACGACAATAGTTATTTAGTGAAATGGGTCAAACAACACTCTCAAAGCCAAGGAAAAAAAGTGACAAAAAAAAAATCAAAAGACAAGAAAAACAAGAATTACCTGGAAAAGTTGTGCCAGTTATGCCGAAGGTTCCTAAATGTCTCATGAATTCCAGGGCTCCAATATCAAATGTGAAAAATGACCTTCGGTGGCATCCATTTGATAGATTTTCTTGATTTAGGGTGACACGAAGGCCAAAAATATACGAAAAAGTGAGAAGTGGTGGAAATCTAAAATTAACTCAATTATAACTCCTATTACTAAAAATAGATCCCTATTTTTAGGGATTCTTTTTCTCTTTTTTTTTTTATCTTTTTGTTTTTTGGGAAAGCCTTCTATGCATGCATGGAGATATTGCTTAGTTTTGGGGGATTCGGAAACTTACCGTCACATTCATCAGACAATAGTTGAGGGCACGCTTCTGCTCAATTCGTGGGCTGAGTGGCTCTGGTTGCCCCTCATGCTTTGTGTGATTTCCCATCTGAGGATAACCTTCTACCCGGGTCTACATAATTCTTGAGTTGAAGCTCACTGTTTGGTTGAATTGCATATTTCCTAAGAGCAAGGTTGGTTTCATTCTAGGATTGCACTAATCAGCAAGGTAGTTCTAAAACCATTTTGCAACCAAGTCAAAGGAAGTCTGCTTGTGGTTAGACAACAAATACATTAAGAAAAAACAATCTATAAAACAAAATATAAAACTCAAATGAAAGCACAAGTACTTGTGTAGTGTAAAACAGGCTACTGAGATTTTACTAGGGAGGCTCGCAAATGAAGCGAGGGAAAATTTTGGAGGGTGGTTGTAGCTGCTAAAACATTGGTGACACAATGGTAGAACTCCATCTCTCTGTATGGACCTTTTCTTGTGTAAATCTAGTCTAACTCTTCCAGAAGTATTGTTCGATTCTTTTATTGTCATGGTTCCTTCACTATCTTAAGTTAAATATATAGTCGCTGCCATTCTCTTGATCAGTCATCACACATACTAGGCCATGTCAATTGAGTTGTTTCAATTGGGGATGAGGGGTATATTGATGCACAAGTAATATGGAATATCAAAGTTTAAGTTTCATATTGGGTGTTGCTCCACTACTAGCAAGCCTGGAAAGTACCTCCATCTTTTCATTTTTCAAATAATTGTGCATAGGCACTTATTTATTTCATGAGGTAGAAGAGGGATCCTGACTTATTGAGAATAGAAGAGGTTTTCCCTTTAGAGAAGGATATTATATATACATTTGACATACTTGTTAAGGTTTTCACCCTCACCTTACTCTACTTGAATGAGTTGACAAGGGTTAACCAAAAATAGAAAATAGATAAGAGTAGGTTGTACTAGTCAAAAATCAAAGCACTGTGATTTCACCAAGACTCGCTCTTAAAGGAACATAGTTTCCATCAGGGTATCATCAACTAAAAGATGAAATATCTTCATAAGGAGAGGGAATAAAAAGATAAAAAAATGTTGGTAGTTGTACAAGTCCCCTTTTATTTCACCTTGCTTGTCTCAAGAATCCAAACACAGTTTCATGGGAAACTGATCCTATAGGTGCATAAACAAAAAAACAAGCAAAGTATAGAAGTAAAATGAGAGCAAAACATGTAAGTAAAGAAAAAAAAGTAAGCAAATAAAAACAAGAAACAAAACACTACTCCTTCTCCTAAGCTAAACAGTGCATGTGCCTTCTCATGTGAAGTGATATTTCTAATGTAGCCACCGACGCATTGGTTGGCCCATGTAACTGAAGGAATGATTAGAAAGAAATATATTCAGGAAAACCAATCAGAAAGAAAGATAAAATAATGAAAACAAACATGCTTGAAGTTTGAATGTGTCAATAGAAAAGAAAAGAGTAAAGGCACATGACAGACACTTTGCAGACATACCATGGTGTCAAATCACATTGTGTGCAAATGACATGCATGTACACTCTTTCGACCTTGAAACATGAGAAAACATGTAGAAATAAGATAAATTTTGTTTTGAAACATGACTTTCCACGTATGACTTCTCCAATGCATGAGAGATAGGATCATGAGTTTCTAGTAGAGGATGTGAAATCTATAGATTAGGTTGATTTTCAATGTGAACGAGAGAGTGATGAGGATCCTGGGGTTTTTCAATAGATTTATGATTAGAAGTGGAACTAACCTCAGGGCTGCGAGAACCAAACATAACCATCAACTTGGGCTATAGTGCCTCAAAAGCTTGAGGGGTCTCCACCTCATCATAAGATGCATCATTAAATACTGTAGCTTAGAAACATCAACAACAAGTGAGTCAACATTGTGATCAAATGAATGAGTGAAAAGGTCATGATGACCATGATTAGAAAACTTGATATGTTCATTGACATCTTCATGATCTAACGAATCATATAAAGGGGTTGATGAGAAATTGATTTTTTGACCCAATGAATTTCTAGAAATAAAATATAACGTATTGGGAGGATTTAGTAAGAAGTATTTATCCTCACTGCAATCAAATGACAGACTGAAAACCTATGTGTCCTATGAATGTTCAAAGGTAGAGACATCCCAATATGAATTTGAGGAAGAAAAATTAGAAATGGCAGAATCACAGAAGATGTCAGGATAAGAAGATGACGTGCAGATAGAAGGAGGTCATCCTTCACCATAGGTTCTTCTTCAAATTCCCACACAGAATCATCATAAATGACAACAAAAGTTGGATTCTCAACACCAACTCCATTGACAACTTGATCCTCATGAAAAACAAATTTGGAGTCCGGAACAGATTAAAACATAAAGTAAAATCTAGAGGATCATAGGAACCAGAGGAGGGAGGTTGAGAAAGTGGGATCACATGACAACTATGAGGGTTGCATTCCAAATCTGCATAGATATCCACAATAGGTGGGGTGGGAGGAGGTGATTTTTCAACAAATAGTTTCGCGACTACTCCCACCTCGTCTTGTAGAGCTAGAGATGTTTGATGAGAAGAGGATGAAGGGTCACTTGTGACAAAAAACTTGTCCATCTTAGATTTGGAAGATATAACACTGAGGTGTGTTGGGATGGGTTCAAATGATTCCAACTCATATGGATTTTCAAATAGATGAAGAAGATACTAAAACCATTCTTTGAAAAATCTCCAATCAATTCCATCTTCATGGATTTTAAAAGAAAGACTACAGAAGCGGTCCCAAAATTGCACAATAGATTCATCATGTGCTTTCCATCATTATAGAATTTCTTTTAAAGTTATTTATAGTCAAAATGATAGAAAACACAACATAACTCTCTGATCATATTATTAATAGAGTGAATAGAGGTTGCGGGAAATGTGTGATACCACTGTTCAGCATGTCCTTCGAATGTGTAAGCGAACAACCCACAAGAAACATCATCTGAGGGGACTTCATTCCTTTCACAGAAGCCTATGAAGGAAACTCTATGTGTTAAAAGGGCTATTCTTCCTTGACCGATTGTTATGAAACCAACTCACAAAAGTATAGAAAATATAGATAAACACCTTAGAAATCATACTCTTCGAGGGGGAAACCTCCTTTACATTAAACAAATGAAAAATTCTTGGATGATACAAATGACAAGACCTCCTTTCTATATATAGGAGTCTAAGGGGACATAACCTAATCAAAATGGATGTAACACTGATGTACTTGAGTCATGACAAGTCATCGATGATATCTCTCAACACTTCAAAATCAGATGCATGAGAAAAACATGATGATGTTGAGATTGTAATGTAAGTCATGAATGATGTGCAAATATTCAAAAGAAACTTTGAGGGCTCATCTTGTCATCTGGCCCTCCTTTTAGCACCAAAAATATTGACGATCCTAAACTTGCCAACTATCAAGGGATCTCCTTGTAGGAAGTCCCAACTAGACCTGAGACCATTTGGAGTAGGAGTCCCAACATCGGGTAGTAAAGTATTGGCTTGATAGATGTAGCACATAGAGGTAAGTATGATAAATTTGGGGGAATAAAGTGTGTGATGTTGCAGTGAATCAAGTGAGATGCATATGGGTTCTGACACACACAAGGTAAAAGGAAGTGTATCCCTTAGAAGCCTGTAATAGTACACAACCTCGAAGGAACACTCGATCAGAATGACATCATAGGATGTAAGAAAAATATCCCACAATCCAAAGTGACAGGTTCATACAAAAACACGTATTCCACAAGATTCATACAATTTCATACAAAATAGTTGATAAAAAAATCTGTAATTTAAATAACATACATTGATAAAGTAACCAAAATAGTTGAACTAGAATAATAACAAATGCAAGAAAATGTGCTAGCTCAGTTATATTATTAAGTGAAAGTTCTATCCATACATACACCAATGACAATTACTAGCTGCAATAGTGGAACATTACAGTCAACACCACCTACTCCTCCAGAGAGATGTACTTTCTCTATGATGTGGAGAAGTCAAGCCTCACCGCAATAATCTCCAAGCCTTCTGTGAGAAATGGCTAGCCAAAATATTAGCTCCGAAAGGTCTCTACTATGAGTTATGAGGTTCTATATATAACAAAGGGTGGGGTGACCCTTGATGTTACCCTTTGAATCTTTGACTACCCTCATGACTCTTCAAGTCCTTTACAAATAACTTTTTAAATTACATAGTTCGTGTTCACATTCCACTAGCAACACTTGGAATTTCACTTACAATACATTTACAAATAATAATAAAATTTCCACATACACCCATGTGGGACAAAATAGCCCTAAGTTAGCCTAACAAGAAATACACCATCATTATAAATCTTTGGGAAAGACTGGCTTAGAAACATCCTCTTGATGGTCTTGGGTGACAAACTGATACCAAGCTTGGTACTCTGTTATTATCCCCATACTATTTGGCGATGTATTTCTAGAAACGGATTCCTGCCTCCATGGATTTCGAGTATATGCCTCTTGGACATATATCCAAATGATATTGGAGCATGCACAACATTATCCTGAGTGTGGTTGGCCCATCGATGTACTTCTGCATGTTTTTTGTGCTCATCTGCAAGTCATCACTGGTGGACTCTCGCAGCAACTGCTCCATGTACCTGTCGAACTCCAACACGACTTAGTTATTCTTCATGTCTTGAGTGAGGAATCTAATTGAAGGGATACTATGTGTCCCCACTATGACATCCAAACTCTTGAACAACTATGCATAGGAAGCCTCAATGCTAGTGATGAGAAGAGGGAGCTGGTCATAGTTCTGGACCAACTTCTGAATTAGTGGTTTGTCTAGCTCTTTATGTGGCTTCATTATATTGTGCAAGTAAAGCATGGCTCCCATGTACCTCATTTTCCATTCTTTTACGTTTATAATAGTAGCATGTATGTCTTTGAGAGTTTGGAAAATCTTCATGCATTGTTGCTGAAAACCATATAGATGGACAATCGGCTTGCGCACGGTGATAAATCTATCATACAATTTCCACATGGTGGTCTCAAGAGTAGATACTTTAGCAAGTATCACTTTTCTCATTTCTACCATAGTGGATCCTGCGGACTACTTTGTCATCTACTTGACCTCCTATAAGTCCTTTTCCTTCTGATTATTCTCTCCTAAAAGGAACTTGACAATTGAATTTGCATTTTCTGCATAAGCATTAGAAGAACCAACCATGGCAGCTGGATGTCATCTGAAATTTGATGCAATCACCCTTTCCTCTGTGTGTGCAGGTGATGCGTGTTCATCCAAGGGCTTATTTCTTCATACATGTATAATCCTTAGTTGTGACTCATCAAATTATAGATTGTATACATCCATCAATGGATCATTATCAAGGATGACAAGCTCTCCTTGCTTGCTCATGACTAGTTTTGATTTTGGAGTTGGTGGAGACTGAGATGTGACATTAGATCTTCTCGGCATGGGGTCAGTATATTGATCCTGTGGCTCTTGTTCCAACTACATGTCTATTGCTTCAACTATCTGATCAATCTACTAAGCAGGTTCTCAAAGTTGCACCTTCTCACCCTTTTCTTCGTATGTTGGCTTCTATGACTCCTCAACCTATATAGGCATAGTTTTCTTTGCCATTGTTCCTTGCCTTTCTTCCTATTCCCATTTCTACTTGTCTTCGCTTTCTCTCCTTCTTATCTCTTACTCTTCTTTTAGCTTATTCCCTGTTTCTTGCAACTTCCTCTTTGCATCCTCCAACCTTTGCTTCTCTCTCTTCCTCTATCCTACTCTCCTTTCACATTGTAATCTCTTTGCCTCTATTTCCAAAGCTACTTTCTCGACAAGAGGCTATTCTTTGAATTTGTAGGTTTTCTCAACCTCTGGGTTCTTGGAAATCTTCCTTTTGCCTTTGTCCTGCACCGTTTTGCTTCTTACTACTCCTATTCTTGATACTTATTGTGGTGTTGCTACCTGCAGAGATGCTTTCCATTATATATCCATGTTGACCGATTCATTAAGACTAGAGGAGGTGTAGCAATACATCCAAGGTTCCTCCTCTGGAAAATGACATGCCTCGTGGATACATGGATAATACACCTTCAAACAATGGTTATTTCATATGTAGTGGGGATCATAAAAATTGAAATCTTTTGTTCCGAACTCAAAATTCTTCAAGTCCTCAAAGTCAAAATCTACATCCTTCAAGCTTTAGATCTCATACAATCAAATCCGCAAAGGAAGAGAAGACCATGGTGCCTTCTTCCTCCTGTGTAGAATTTCTTATAACCCTATGGAGATGTGATATGAAACATCTTGCATGACCAACTTATCCATGGCAAACCTTGGTAGCACATGCACACGCTTCTCTCCACCAAACATCTTAATGAATGTGCCATTAGGTGAGCCATACCAATCTGCAATGTTAATCAATGCCTGCATCTCTTCTCGGGACATATTAGGTGGATCATGTTCAAAGATCATCTTCTAAACTAGGGTGATGAAGTGGTTAGATAGCGTCACCGTGAATCCTCAGTAGCTTCACTCAGAAAGCAACTTGCAACATATGTTTACAACATTCTTTGATGGTTTCCATGTCCAACCCATGCCAGGAAACTGATGTTGGGCACATATTGCATCATGAAGGTACGTGTACATATAAAATATTGCTTGATAATCATTAGGTAGATTTCAGGGACTAGTCACATTCAATTTTAGCTAAAGAGCCAGTTGAAAGAGCCTTCCTTCATTTTCCGACTGATCCAACACAACCACTCAATTCTGTAGAAAGGTCTCCATCCTATCTTGATCATACAAGTGACATGAAAGTATGATCAAGAGTTGGTAGGTCTTCTTGAGTGACTTAGTCTTGTAGACTTTATTAGGTGTGAACCTAAACTTCGATGGCTCTTTTACCCAGCACTTCATGATGTCTCTAGTGTTCACATTGTTATTCAGAGTATAGAAGAGTGCATCCATGCGGTTCATTGATTGTTGCAACTGATACATCTAATGCTAGTTTTCCGTCCTGAATGTAGTAAGCTATTTTCGAGTTGTACTCCTAAATGTCATCATCTTGGGATCGGTTTGTGAGACAATCTAGTGAATTCTTCCCACACATGGTAAGGTGGGGTACCTACATTGAAGCTTGTACAAGGCTAACTTGTGGATGTTGATATAGACGTCTTGATCTTTCAGATATTCCTGAAAGCTGCCTACAAATATGTCCTTAATTTCTTGCCATGTAATATTCATGTCGTTGTCTATGAACAATTGTGTGTCTACATAGACTGGCAATTTCTTTGACACTTGTTCAATTATATCTCTAGTGTTTCTCTCTATAGTATCCTTTGAGCCAACTCTCTTAGAATCCATGTTACCTGTACTATTGAGAAACTTTTCAACAATTGTTATACCTAGAGACAAAGAGGACACTCGTGGCATGAAAATGTCATCTTGAAATAAAAAACCACTTCAAGGATAGATCATGAAACAAACTAGACAAATACTAAGCAAGATTACACACCTCTGACTTTTAGAGGTGAGGGATTGTCAGCTAGATCTGTGCATTACACAATCCCAGCATCTAGTGATAAGTGATGATGACTAGAATTGCACAATGCATAGTATAGTATGGCTTTTTGATGACTGGAACTATGAAATTTGTTGTTCTGTATCGCTTTGATGCAAGCTGGAATTGCGTATTGCGCAATCCTAGTGGGAAAGACTTTGGGACTCGCTCCTGGAACTGCACAATGTGTAGTTGGAGCCAATCACTAGAAGCCTCTGTGTAATTTCTCGAGCCAAGGTAGAACCTTGAGATCCATAAATGTGCAGTGCATGCTAGGAAGAGCTAGATTTGGGCCATGACAACCTAGATCTGCCCAAGGGCAACATGAAGATGAGTGGATCTAAACCTGTGAGTGAAGGTTGGTGCAGATCTAAGTGAATCGTGATGCATACAATCAAAACAAATGCATAAATAAGTCAAATAGAAGAAAAATGAAGCTTGTGGGGAGAGTCACTATAATAGCGACCATTAGTGAAAAGATTGGGTTATGCATGCGAAGCTTAAGAAACACAATGTAAAACTTAAAACAACACTTCTACAAGCTTAAAAAATCAAAAATCTAGTGGTCCTTCAGTAAAATGTGTAAAAAAACACTCTCACAAGCCAAGGAAACAAAAATGATAGAATATCCAACAAATGACTAGAAAAGTAAGACTTACCCATAAAATATGTGTCGCCTGTGTCAAAGGTTCCTAGATTCCTCGAGAATTCTAGAGCTCTAAGATTGAATGTGCAAATAAGATCTCACTGTCCATTAAATATATTTTCTCGATTTATCATTTATGACACGAAGGCCAAAAATCTACCAAAAACCAACAAGTGGTGAGAGTTTCTAAAATTAACTCCATTATAACCCATACAACTAAAAAAACATCCCTATTTTTTAGAGTTTTTTTTTTGTTTTTTTCTTTCTTCCAAAAAGTCTTCCATGCATGCATTAAGAAATTGTATAGTTTTGGGGTAACTGGGTAACTTACCGATACATGCATTAGAGAACATCTAAGGGAATGCTTTTACGCAATTCCTGGGCTGAGTGGCTCTAGCTACCCCTCATGCTCTTTGAAATTCCCAGCTGAAGACAAGCTTTCAACTAGGTCTATGCAATTCTAGAGTTGAAGCTAAACGTTGTGTTGAATTATGTATTTCTTGAGAAAAAGGTTGGTTGCCTTCTAGGATTGTGCAAATCAGCAAGGCAGTGCTAGAACCGATTTGCAACCAAGTCAGAGGAGGTCAACTTGTTGTTAGACAACAAATAAACTAAGCAAACAAAAGTTATAAAGCGAAAGATAAAACTCAAATGAAAGCATAAGTACTTGGGAAGTGTAAAACAAGTTGTCGACATTTTCCTCTGGAAGCTCCAAAATGAAGAGTAGGCAAATTTTTTTAGGGTAGTTGTAGCCGCTATAACATTGAAGACACACTGTCTTGTGTAAGGCGGGTCTGTCTCTTCCAGAAGTATTGTTAGATTCTTTGATTGTCACGGTTCCTTCACTACCTTGAGTTAAATATACAGTCCATGTGATTCTCTTGATTGGTCAGAACACATACTAAGCCAACTCAACTGAGTTGTTTTGGTTGGGGATGAGGGATGTATTGATGCACAAGAAATATAGACTATTAGATTTTAAGTTGCATCTTTAATGTTGCTCTGTAACAAGGAGACCTGAACAATACCCTAACGGAGTTACCTCAGGAGCACAAGAATGAATTTGCTACCAACGAGACTGAACAATACCTCAACAAAGTTACTTGCCTCACTTCCCTATGCAAGAAGCCTTTCTCTTCTTTCACCTTTTTTTTAATTTTTTTTTTTCAAAGGATTGTGCATAGGCACTTATTTATTTCATGAGGCAGAAGAGGGATCTCAAATTATTGAGAGAAGAAGAGGTTCACCTTCAAAGAAAGATGTTATATATACCTCTAACATACTTGTTAAGGTTTTCCCTCTCACCTTACTCTACTGGATTGATTGGGCAAGGGTTAACCAAAAATATAAAATCGAGAAGAGTACGTGGTACTAGCTAAAAGTGCAAGCATTGTGATTTCACCAAGGCTCATTTTGAATGGAATGTATTTTCCATCATGATATCATTGACTGAAATAATGAAAGATATTCATAAGGAGAGGGAATAAATATATAACCACTATTGGTAGTTGTACAAGTTCTCTTGTATTTCACCATGCTTGTCTCAAGAAGCCAAACATGGGTTCATGGGAAACTAATCTTATGATGCATAAACAAAGAAGAAAGAAAATGACAGAAGTAAAAAGGAAGCAAAACAACTAAGCAAAGAAAACAAGAAAGAAAAAGAAAGCACTAATCCTACTCCTAAGAGAAAAAATCCATGGGCTTTCTCACGTGAAGTGATATTTCTAATGCATCCACCAATGCATTGGTTGGAAGAAACTTTGTAGATGTACCATGGTGTTGCATCACATTGTGTACAGATGACATGCATGTACACTCTTTCAACCTTGACACAAGAGAAAGCATGCAGAAAGAAGAGAAATTTTGTTTCACATCATGACTTGCTATGTATGACTCATGCAATGCATGAGTGATAGGATCATGTGATTCTAGTGAATGGTGTGAAATGTGTAGATCAAGTTGATTTTCAATGTGCATGAGAGAGTGATGAGGAACCTAGGGTGTGTCAATAGATTTTTGATTAGAAGTGGAATTGACCTCAGGGTTGCGAGAACTCGACATAACCATTATCTTAGGTAAAAGTGCCTCAAGAGCTTGAGGGGTCTCCACCTCATCAGAAGATGTATCATCAAAGACCAGTGGCTTAGAAAGATCAAAAGTAAGTGAATCAACATTGTGATCAACTGAATGAGTGAAAATCTCATGATGGCCATGATCAAAAAATTTGATATGTGCATCGGCATCCTCATGATCTGACGAATCATATAGAGGGGTTGATGAGAAACAAAATTTTTCAACCTCTAAATTTCTAGAAAGAAAAGATTACGGATTGGGTGGAATCGAAAATAAAGATTTATTATCACCACAATCAAATGATGGACTAAGATCTTGTGTGTCCTATGAATGATCAAAGGTAGAGACATCTTAGTATGAATTTTCACAAGAAAAATCAAAATTGGAAGAATCACAGAAGATGTCAGGATAAGTTGGATAAGGTGCAAATAGAAGGAGGTCATCCTTCACCACAACTTCTTCTTCATATTCTCACACATACTCATAATAAATGACAGCACATGTTGGATGCTCAGCAACATCTCTATTGAGACCTTGATCCTCGTGAACAACATATCTGGAGTTCAGAATGGATGAACACAACACAATAAAATCTGGAGGAGCAAAGAAACCAGAGGGCAGAGGTTGAGAAAATGGGATGATATGACAACCATCAAGGTTGTAGTCCAAATCTACACAGATATCCAAAGCATGTTGGTTGGGAGGAGGTGATCGTTCAACATATTGGTTCACAACTACTCCCAACTCATCCTACAGAGTTAGAATTGTTTGATGAGAAGATGAGGGAGGGTCACTTATGACAAAAACCACGTTCATCTTAGTTTTGGAATCTCTACCACTGAGGTGCGCTGGGAGGGGTTCGAAAGATTCCAACACATGTGTATTTTTAGATATGTGAAGAAGATACTAAAACCTTTATTTGAGAAATTTCCAATCATTTTCATCTTTAGGGATTTGAAAAGAAATATTGTAGAAGAAGTCCCAAAATTTTGCAATAGATTCATCAGGTGATTTCCATAATTCCAGAATTTTTTTATTAAGTAATTTATGGTAAAAATTATAGAAAGAATGACATATAATGATTAGAAGAGTGAATAGAGATTGCAGGAAATGTGCAACACCATTGCTCAACATGCCCTTTGAATGTGTAAGTGAACATCCCACAGGAATGTCATCCGAGGGGACTTCATTCCTTTCACAGAAGCCTAAGGAAGAAAATCCATGTCTTAACAGGGCTATTCTAACTTCACCATTGTACCTGAGCTGCAACAAGTCATTGACAAAATCCTCCAATGTTTCAAAATCATGTGCATGAGAAAAACATGTCGGAGTTGAGATTGTAATGTAATTCATGAATGATGTATAGAGATCCAAAACAAAATTTGAGGGCTCAACTTGTCATCTGGCCCTACTTCTAGCACAAAAAATGATGACAGTGTCGGACTCGCCAACATGTTAAGGGATATCCCTGATACAAAGTCCCAAATTGACCTCAAAATATTTGGAGTAGGATTCCCAGCAGTGAGTAGTAAAGTAGTGCTTTGACCATGGTAGCACGCAGACATAAGTATAATAAATTTGTTAGAAGCAAGTGTCTAAGCTTGCAAACATTTAACCAAGATGCATGGCGGTTAGATGGGGGCTTCACTAGGGGAGAAATACCATACAACGTGGGTTCATATTAGGTGATATATATTGAGGAAAAAATGGCATAATATATTGGGGGATATATAGGGGGTAAAGGGTTTCTATATTGGTAGGTATAAAAAATGGAGCTCAAAGTCAGTGAAAAAATATAAAGGGGTATAAAAAATGTTAATGAAAAAATGGATACCCACAATATCTAGTGGAAGTAGGGGTTTTTTAAATTGGGAAGGCGCATTGGGTTTGTATTGGTAGGGGGTTAAATATTGTGATTTTAGGAGTATTTTCCAATATGTAGTCAAATTAGGGGTATTTCTTAATATGCCACAAATGCACGTGATAGGTTAGAGGTTCATTGAGTGAAGGCCCCGTGGGGGGTTCAAATACACAGAGGGGAAAGGGAAGTGTGTCCCTTAGAAGCTTGTAATAGTACATAACCTGAGAGTAATACATGATCATAATGACATCACGGGCTGAAAGTTGATAGTCCACAATGCAAAGTGATGGGTTAATACAACAACACATCTTCAACAAGATTCATACAATTGCATACAAAATAGTTCATACACAAATGCATAAGTTAAATAACATACATTGCTAAAGTAACTATAATAGTTGAAATACAATAAAAACATATGCATGAAAACATGTTGGCTCAGGCATATTATTAAGTGAAAGTCCATCTATACATACACCATTGGTAGCCACTAGCCCAAATAGTTGGAAATTATAGTCAACATCCCATTCTCATCCAAATATATGTACTCACTCTATGTTGTGGAGAAGCCAAGGTTTGTAACAATACTCTCCAACCCTTCTCTAATAAAAAATTCTCTACTATGATTTATGAGGTTCTATATATAACAAAGGGTGGGGTGACCCTTGTCATTCCCCTTTGACTCTTTGAAAACCCTCATGACTCTTAAACACCTTTTCAAATAACTCTTTAAATTACATAGTAATTGTTCACATTCCACTAATGACACTTGGAATTTCACTTACAATATGTTCACAATGAATAATACCGTTTCCACATATATACATGTGGGACAAAATAGGCCCGAGTTAACCTAAAAAGACAAACACCATCACTCTAAAGCTTGGGGAAAGACCAGATAGGCAACATCTTGTTGATGGTCTTCAGTGATGAACTGATACCAATCTTGTTACTGCGTTACTTTTTCATCATATTATTTGGTGACGTATTTTAGGAAGAAGACTCTTGCCTCCATGAATTCCGGGTAAATGGTTCTGGAAATTCTATCCAACTCATCTTGGAGCATGCACAATATTGTCCTGAGTGTTGTTGGCCCACTGATGTATGTCTGCATGGTTTTTTCACTCAGCTGCAAGTCATTGTTGGTGGCCTCTCGCGTCAACTGCTCTATGTACTTGTTGACCTCCATCATGACTTGGTTCTTCTTCATGGCCTGAGTGAGGGATCTGATTGAAGGGATACAATGTGTCCTCGCTATGACATATAGACTCTTGAATAACCGTGCATAGGAAGCCTCAATGCTAGTGATGAGTGGAGGGAGTTTCTCATAGTTATGGATGAATATCTAAATTCGTGCTTTGTCTATATCTTCCTGCAACTTCACTATAGTGTGCAAGTAAAGAGGGGCTCCCTTGTATCTTATTGACCATTATTGTACATTTGTAATAGCAGTGTGTATGTCTTTGAGATTTTGGACAACCTTCATGCATTACTACTCAGAACCATATATATGGACAACCGCCTTGTGCATGGTGATAAATATCTACAGTTTCTGCATGGCGATCTCAAGAGTTGATACTTTAGCAAGTATTGCTTTTAATATTTCTCCCTAGGAGATCCTACAAATTTTTCTGCCCTCTACCTAGCCTCCTGCAACTCCTTTTCCATCTGATCATTCTTTTCTAACAAGAAATTGACAGTTGAACTCATGGCTTTTGCATAAGCCTTAGAAGCACCATCCATGGAAGCTGGATGTCTTTTGATATCTCACACAATCACCCTTTCCTCTATGTATGTAAGTGACATGTGATCATCTGAGAGTTTCTTTCTTCGTGCATGTACAATCCTTTTTTATGACTCATCAAATGATAGATTGTACACATCCATCACCAATTCATCATCAAGGAGGACAATCTCTCCTTGGTCACTCAGGATTTCTTCTGATTCTAGATTTGCTTGATACTAAGGAGCGATGTCATATGTTCTTAGCATGTGTTCAATATCTTGATCCTATGGCTCATGTTCCAAATCCATGTCTTTTAGTTCAACCTTCCACTCAATCTGCTGAGCAAGTTCTTGAACCTCCACCTTCTTACCCTTTTCTTCATTTGCTAGCTGCTTTGACTCCTTGACCGATATAGGTATAGTTTGATCTATCATTGTGCCTTTCCTTTCTTAATATTCTAATTTCTATTGCTCTTCCCTTTCTATCCTTCTTATCCCTTTCTCTTATTTCAACTTCTTATCTATTTCCTGCAACTTCCTCTCCACATCCTCCAACCTTTTCTTCTCTCTCTTCCTCTGTTCTACTCTCCTTTCACGTTGTCGCCTCTTTTCCTCTATTTCCAAAGCTACTTTCTCAACAAGAAGATCTTCTATGAACTTGTAGCTTTGCTCAGCCTTTGGGTTCTCCATAATCTTCCTCTTGCATTTGTCATGTGCTGATTTGCTATTCACTACTACTGCTTCTTGTGGTGGTGTTGTCTACAGAGTTGCTTCCCATTCTATAGAGATGTTAACTAGTTCATTAAGCCTAGAGCAGTTGTAGAAATACCTCTAAGGGTCCTCCTCTGGCTAATGATATGCCCCATGGATCCATGGATAATACACCTTCTCAAAGTGGTTCTTGTATATCCAATGGGGATCATACTGATTGGAATCCTTGGTGTTGAACTTAAACTTCTTCAAGTTCTCGACCTTGACATCTGCATTTTTCAATCTCTGTATCTCATACAATCCATTCCAGAAAGGAAGAGCAATACATAGTGCCTTATTCCACCTCTGAAGTCCTAATGGTAACCTTGTGCAGATGTATTACATAACCTCTTGCATGACCAATTTATTTGTGGCAAGCCTTGCTAACACATGTAGAAGCTTCTCTCTACTAAACATCCCGATGAAGGTGCCACCAGGTGAGGCATACTGATCTACAATGTTAAGGAATTCCTACATTTATTCTTGTAACATGCAAGCTAGATGTTGTTCAAAAATAATCTTGTCAAACGGGGTGATGAATTGGTTAGGTAGCCTTGCCATGACTCCTCTCTAATTGCACTTAGAAGGAAACTTTAAATATATATTCACAACATTTTCTGATGGTGTCCATGTCCAACCCATGCTAGGAAATTAATGTGGGGAGAAGATTGCTTCAAGTAGGTATGCAGACAAATATAACATCGCTTGCTCATCTTTAGGCAGATTCTGGGCATTAGCCACTTGTAATTTCAGCTGAAGAGGCAACATATATGACCAGCTAAATTACCTTCCTTAAATTTCCAACTGATCTAGCACAACCACCTAATTCTGGGGAAAGCTCTCCATGCTCTCTTGACCATACACATGGGATGAAAAGATGATTAAGAGTTGGTAGGAATTCATGAATGACTTATTCTTGTAGACCTGGTTGGCTGTCAACCTAAAATTCATTGGCCCTTTTACTCAATGCTTCATGAGGTCTCTAATGATCACATTGTTGTTAGGAGTATAAAAGAGTGCATCCATGTGATTCACTAACTCTGGCAAGTGACACATTTGATCATAGTTTTTTGGCCTGAAGGTAAGAACATTTTTTGCACTGGTATTGCTCAATGTCATTGTCACAGGATCGATATGTGAGACAATCTGGTGAATGATATCCATGCATGGGAAGGTGAGGTACCTGAATGCAACCTTATATAAGCCTCACTTGTGGATGTTGATATAGACTAGTCAATCTTCCATATCTTCCTTGAAGTTTCCTTCAAATATGTCCTTAATTTCTTTCCATGTAATATTCATGTCCTTCTATATGACCAATTGTGTGCCTGTGTAGACTAGAAAGTTCATTAACACATGTTGAACTATATCTCTAGTGTTATTCCCTATGGTATCCTTTGACCCAAATCTCTTGGAAGCCATGTTACTTATATTGCTGAGAAGCTGCTAAACAAATTTTGTACCTTGAATGGAGAGGACACTCATTGCATGCAAATGTTATTTTGAAATAAAAAATCACTTCAAGGAAAAATCATGCAACAAACTGGGCAATTGCTAGGCAAGATTGCGTAAATATGACTTTTAGAGGTAGGGACTATTAGCTGGATCTTCACATTCTGTACTCCCAACTTCCAGTGAGAGGTGATGATAAATGGAACTATGCAATATGTTGTCTAGTGTGGCTTGCTGATGACTAGAACTATGCAATGCATAATTTAGTCAAGCTTTGATGCTAGCTGGGATTGCACATTATGGAATCCCAGTGGGCAAGACTCTGGGACTGGATCTTGGAAATGCACAATGTGCAGTTGGAGCTAGTCACTAGCAACCTCTCCAGAATTTCTGGAGCTAAGGTACAGCCTTGAGATCAAGAAATGTGAAGTGCATGTTGGAAAGATCTAGATCCAGGCGAAGGCAACCTATATGTGCCCACAGACAACATGAAGACAAGCATATATGAGTGTGTGAGTGAAGATCTAAGTGAATGGTTATGCATGCAATAAAAAAAATGTGGGAATAAGTGAAATAGAAGAACAACGAAGCTTGTGGGGGGAGTCACCACAATGGAGACGATTAGGGCAAAAATAAGGTTATGAATGTGACACTTAGGAAAGATAATGAAAAAATTAAAACAATACTTATACAAGATAAAAAAAATCAAAGCTCCAACAATAATTTAGTAAAAATGGTAAAAACATTACTTTCACAAGACAAGGAAACAAAAGCGACAGAAAAACAACAAACGACAAGAAAAGCAAGAGTTACCCAGAAATGTTGTGCCGACTATGCTAAAGGTTAGATGCCTCAGGAATTCCAGATCTCCAAGGTTGAATGTGAAAATGAGCTTCGACAATGTCCATTAGCTATATTTTTTCAATTTATGGTTTATGATGCCAAGGCCAAAAATATTGGAAAAAGTGACAACTAGCGACAATTTCTAAAATGAACTCAAGTGCAAATCTCACTACTAAAAATCAATCCCTATTTCTTAGGGATGATTTTTTACATTTTTTTTTTTTTTTCTTTTTTTGGAAACGATTCCATGCATGCATGGAGAAATTTCATAATTATGGGGGAAACATGCAACTTACCTCAACATGCATAAGAAAATAGCTAAGGGAATGCTTCTATGAAATTCATGGGCTGAGTGGCTTTGGCTGCCCCTCATCCTTTCCACAGTTTCCTAGCTAAAGACAAGATTCCAGTTGGGTTTGCACAATTGAGGAGATGAAGCTCACTGTTGGGTTGAATTGCACATTTCCTGTGAGAAAGGTTGGTTGCCTTCGAGAATGGCAGAGATGAGTATGACAGCTCTAGTGTTGGGGAGAATTAATTTCTTAATAAAAAAAACTAATCACTTGAACATTAATTATCAACCCAAGTAGCGTCTTTCTATTTCAAGGATATCATAAAAATATATGCATGACAAATACCAATATCTAGAAATGTTTATATATGATTGTATTATATAATATCAAGCTCATTCAACAAAAAATATAATGGAAGACTTGAATAATAATAAAAAAATTGAAAAGAAGAAAGTGTTGGCATTATGATACAGTTGTTGTCCTTGATGGAAACTCACTCAGATGAAAGATCAGAGTGCAACAGGTCAATAGCAAAGAATTAATGATCAGACTACAAAGAATGAAGAAAGAGAGGTATATGTAGGCTCACTTTGACAAAGAAGCGTATACACATAGGTTAACAGATCGAAAGGAGTGTATAACGCACACACGCATTTTCACAAGAGGGAAAGTGTGTATATGTTGGAAAACTAAGTTTTTGGTACATTGTATTTGGTCCATGGTATTTTGATCCATGGTATTGGTCCAAGGTATCTAGTCCAAGGTATTGACCCTAGGTATTTGGTCCAAGGTATTGGTCCTAAGTGATTTTTGTCCATGGTATTGAGAAAGCCCTAAAACTATAAAAGGAGGAGAAGGTCATTAGGCCAAGTGTGCAAGTATTGAAAATCTGATGAAGTGTGAGATCTAGTATGCAGGTTATGGTTTGTGATGCTTTTCTTGATCTAAACTAACGATGCACCTCTGTGGATTATGATCAATGATGGATTGGGATCTTAAGGCTTGGAAAGTATTATCATTATGTGGTTTGATCATGGATAGACTAGATCTGAATACTGATGCATGTTTTATTGTACAAATGTTATGATCTGGGTATGACTGAATTCTAAAATAATTGTGTTGTCAAGTTAGTATTTGTAGATCTATATGAAGGTTCGCTTTGGCAAAAGTGCATATACATGCTGGTTTGGCTCATCATAGTAGTGTATACATTATTAAATATGATATCTGAATTTGCATATGGTTTTAGTGGTTGTTGCAGAGTTCTGGGTTTTGCTCTGTGTTCTGATGACTGTGTGATTCAATTGTGGGTGATTCAGAGATTGATGATTGAGTACTTAATGATTGGTTAATGCAATGATTGTATTTCAGTGGACATTGATTTTGAGCTTCAATGTTGTTGATGGGTCCAGTATGAAAATTGGATGAAATGTGGCCTTTCAGATTGTGGTGTTGTGTTCCAGGTGTATCCAGTCTGAAAATTTATGAAACGTGGTCCCTGGAGGAAGAGAGAAGGTCATAGCCTTTTGTAGGCTAGTGCCTACGTACTGGTAAAAATATAGGCTAGTACAAGATCTAGGGGGTTGTAGCTCCCTTCCAGTAGTAGCAGGAAAATGAGTGAAGGTTGTAGCCTTCAGTAGGCTGACACCTACATACTAGTAAATATATCAACTAGTACAGGAGCCAGGGGGTTGTATCTCCCTTCCAGTAGAAGTTGGAGAACAAGAGAAGGTTGTAGCATTTTGTAGGTGGGTGCCTGCATACTGGTATGAGTTTGTGCCAGTAAAATATTGTAAATAGGTTTTTCTTAAAGGAAGACAATAGCAGGTGGTTTTTATCCCACATTGGGTTTCCACTTTATATCTTGGTGTTCATGTGTGTGATGATCTGTTCTACTTTTACTGCACCTAGTTACTGTTTATATGGTTAATGAAGTTCTAATGCACTAATTAAAGATCGACATATGATGAATTAACTGAATCATAAGTTTGTTGGATATACGCTAGTTGTATTAAACACAGTTGCATGTAAACACAAGTTCCCTTATCTGAAGTAGTGTATATGCATCAGAGTATGGAAATGAAAAATTTATTGATTTGCTAATACTTATTCACCCCCCCCCGAGTATTATTTCCAGCAATTGGTATTAGAGCAGGTTCTTTGGCAGAAGCTTGATCCCTTGAAGGAGATCCGTAGAAATAATGGGAAAGAAGCTAAAGAA
This sequence comes from Pinus tabuliformis, assembly GCA_031772625.1. Taxonomy (NCBI): domain Eukaryota; kingdom Viridiplantae; phylum Streptophyta; class Pinopsida; order Pinales; family Pinaceae; genus Pinus; species Pinus tabuliformis. The sequence goes on along the minus strand of CM062815.1, from coordinate 542,429,124 downwards.
GAAAGCACCTCAGAAGAAGAACACAGCTGAAAGGAACGGTGACTGCAGGAGAGACAATTGGTCGTTAGATGGAAGTAAGGATTCATATTCCAAATCACCTTATGATGAACAGGCAAATTAACCATTAGATAAAATCATAGATCAACAAGATCTATTTAACAAAAGGTAGTGTGCCCTCAAAGAAGAAGTTACCATATTAAAAGCTCAACTCGAGTGCGCCTTCAAAGTAAGTCAAATGATGTACAATGAAGTGATATCATTGAAAAATAAGCAGAATGAAGAACTACCTCAAGTAGATAAAGAACAAGAAAATGAGATTCTCAAATTAAGGAAACAAGTAGAAGAAGGAAGAAAGGATGAAGAAATCTTGAAGAAGTAATATCTGGAAAATGAAGAACAACATCAGGTTGAGGTAAATATCTTAAAAAGTAAATTAGAAGAAAAAGATGATATGTTACTATTTCAAGATAGTACTAAGATTTTGGATGATATTATTCGTAGTCAAAGGTCTCCTATTATCAAAAATGGTATTCATTTTTATGAATCTATTGAAGGTGAATCTACCTCACAGGGTAAGGCAAGGAACTCTAATGCAAAACCTAAAATTCTCAATGAGGAGATAAGAGGCCAACCCCGTCAACAACCAACGAAAGAAACTCTTCAAAGAAAATCTTTTACTCCAAACTATGGAAGTAACAGATGATTATTTCCTCTGATGAATAATGTTGAATGTTTCATATGTCATAATTTTGGACATGTTGTAGCTAGATGCAGAAGTAGAATGGTTCAAGACCGTCAAACAAAAAGATCATCACGTTCCAGGTAATTTAAGGGATATTGTTTTGATTTCAATATGTTTGGTCACAAAGCCATTGACTGTTATAGAAGGAATATGAAACACATGAGATGTTATTCTTGTAATAATTTTGGACATATAGCAAAGGAATACATGAGAAAAAGTTAGCCACCATACCAAAGGGAGAAAACATCATCACACTCAAAGATATGGAAGAAAAAGGAAGTACAGTTAGAAAAATGTGGCATAGTAGAGTATACAGACATGATAGACTCAGAGGGAGCTGAAAGTGTGAAACTTCAGTGTTCTAAATCTCATACGTAAGTTTCATGGAGAAAAGTCACGTATATACATGAGTTCAAAGCTACATAGTCACATATATGTTTGTTTGAGGAAAAGCAGTGGGACAGACTTAGGAAAAAGGGTCTAATATGATTCAGTCAATTATTGGCTCTGTTTGATAATGGTTATAATTTTCTGATGATGTGCGAAAATGTGTTGGTACTCATAAGATGTTATCTAGAAGTTATTTTGATCCTCATGAGTTAACTTATTTGATTGATGATGATGGTTTGATACTTCTGGGTGATATATGCATGCTCAGATCTGACAGTGAACAGATGGAACATGTTTAGGGGGAGCATATGCTTCGAATAATGCATTGTTGGCATTATGGTTAAAAGTATTTGGTGATGATGCTTATGTGGCTAAATGATACATCTTGCTTGGGGTCACATTGTTGGTATTCAGATCAGATTCATGGATGATCACTTGAGTGGCATTTTATTGTTGGTTGGGCAAGAGAATGGTATTGCAGGTTACAAGTTTGGATGCTAGTGATAGATGCTCATGGTGCAGATCATATATGGTATATGATAGTTGATGATGACTATCATGGTCTTGTTTAGATTTCTGGTCATTGTTATAAAAGTCATGTATATCATTTAATGTAAATATCATGAGAAGACGTAATTTTTAACCCCACTTTGCATGGGAAGGATGATGTAATAATTTCTATTCTAGTCATGTATAAACGTTTGGTATATCCCCACTTGGTTGGGTGGATGAGTCAAAAATGCTGTATCCCCACTTGGTTGGGAGATTGATGTATGTATGCGTCATTGGTGATACAAAGGTCATACTCACTTAGTTGAGTTGTAGAGTCATGTTATTCTTTTGAAAATTATTTTTTGTAGTCTCTGCGTGTGCTCAGAGGGAGCATGGGAGGATTGGTACATCTTAGCATGTACAAAGGGGGAGCTCAATCAGAGATTTTAGCATGTATTCAAGAGGATTATGGACAACATAATGTATATCAAAGGGAGAGAATATCTTGGTCCACACTTTGCCCTTGATGTCAAAGTGGGAGAGTGACTTGGTGTGGTTGTTGCCATCAAGTCCAAAGGGGGAGATTGTTGGCATTATGATACAGGTGTTGTCCTTGATGGGAATTCACTCAGATGACAGATCGCAATCCAGCAGGTCAATAGCAAAGAATTAATGATCAGACTACAAAGAAAGAAGAAAGACAGGTATACATAGGTTCACTTTGACAAAGAAGCGTATACATGTGGGTGAACATACCAAAAGGAGTGTATAACGTACACATGCGTTTTCCCAAGAGGGAAAGTGCGTACATGTTGGAAAGCTATGTTTTTGGTCTGCGGTGTTTGGTCCATGGTATTTTGATCCATGGTATTTGTCAAAGGTATCTGGTTCGAGTTATTGACCCTAGGTATTTTGTCGAAGGTATTGGTCCTAAGTTGTTTTGGTCCATGGTATTGAGAAAGGCCTAAAACTATAAAAGGAGGAGAGGATCATTAGGCCAAGTGTGCAAGTATTGAATATCTAATGAAGTGTGAGATCCAGTATGTAGGTTGTTAGCTACCTATACCAATAGGTTTCATATTTCATGATTGGCAAAGAAAGTTCCAAATATGCTCTGCTTTGATGATGCAAAGATCCCATATTTCCAAGAGAAGACACTGTGTGTATATAGCTTTACTGTGTGTATATAGCTTTATGTTGACTCAATTTTGATGGATGGTCCAAAAGCCTAATCTGGATCATGCCATGTTTCAATTTTCTGTTGTAGAATAGAGAAAGAAGTCTGTCCAAACTGTTTAATCTTGGCAGGCCAGGAGCTTAGGTAGAGAATTAAGGTTCCCAACTGCTTAATCTGGGACCTTGGAAGCAATAAGGGTAGTTCTAGATAGGAAATCAAAAGAAAAGGCCAAGAGAAAAGAAAAGGCAAACAAGGGTCTGCAAGTCTAAGTGCACCCTCCATGAAGAAACAAAAAATGCTAGGCAAATAGATGGGTAAGCAGATGGGGTTGCAGAAATATAATTCCTTTCAAATGAGTGTTTGATAGCATAGTTGCAGAGGAATATCAATGGATTGAGAAGGTCCTCTTCTCCATCAGGTTGCAGCAAAGCTAAGGAGCATGTCTAACTTCCCATTTTTCCCCTTTCAGATTCATTACTAACATCCCTTCATCAGTTGAGATTCATGGAACAATTTGAGGTTTTATGATGGTTCTTATTCCCTTATAAGCCACATGTCCTGTCTAAAATTCTTTTCATTTTGATTTACTCCCTAAGCTAAGTAATCTTCACATACACTTAGTGATTTCGCTCCTTATTCACTTCTTCCATCCATATTAACCCCTAACTTCTATTATCTAAATCCCTTATTTTTCCCTTCCCCCTACTATTATAACACCATGGTGTATAAATCCCCAGCATTGTATAAATATCCTCCCTTTAGCACTATAGCTAAATAAGTTTGTTAAGGGAGACATTAGTCCACCAAGGACTATGGTCAACCCTGTCATGGGATTGCTCTGACCTCAGGTTGGAGTAACAGCCTCCTCCTAAGCCATCACCTCACCTCTGTTCAATAAATTCCACAAGAACCCCTTCTCTCTGCTTAAAACCCACTTTTAAACCATTTTTCCCCCCTTGGTTTAACCCTTGCCCCGAAAAACCCACAAAAAGCACTAAACCTAAAGTTCTCCGCCCAAATATTAAATCAAATATTTTAATATGCTGGCGGGTCCCTCCCCAACATGCACGATCGGTTGGAAGGCCCGCCAGCCGTCCATCATCTGCCACCCCCGATCCAACGATTGGCGGGCATTTTCAGTTTCGGATCTCCCGACCTTTAGCGTCCGGGGAACGGTGGTTTTCCGCCCCGTACAAGGGACGCGTGGCAGGCGGCGGGGTTGTTTGGAGCCCCCCTCCCCGATATCGCCTTTGCCCAAAGGTGGTGTGGGGAAACCGCTTACCACCATCGCTGTTACCACCTTCCCTCCTACGTCACCTACACGTCATCATGACGTCGGACCATCTCCCGCCCCCGCGCCCGTGGCCCTCCACATGGTCGGCCACCGCATCTGTCTGCCACCGCATTCCCCTGCCACCGCATCTGCCAATCTAGCTGCCACATCACCGTCCACGTCACCTCCGTACCCGGGCCCGCCGTGACGTCATGCTGATGCCATCGGCGGAAAAGCGCCAATAAACCATTTTTGCCAAAATTGCCGTTATTAACGCCCGAAATAGCCGTTTTGTGTCATTTTCGAGCGAAAATACACAGAGCTCTTGTTGCTGCTTCTGCGCCAGATTGTTCCCGAACCTCCAAAATTCGAATTTGTGCCGCCCGAGCTTATCAACTCAGCTACCTTGTGCCTCCATAGTTCGGCCCGCAGGCTTTTCAAGCGTTTTTATCCAGGTATTCACCGTAATTCTTCCATTTGGCCCATGCATACCATTTCTCTGTAAATTCACCATTAAAGCACTTGTCAAATTCCATACAAGCTCTGTCTAATACCTAAAAGTGAGCTAAGGTAACCTGCATTACCCCAGAACCATAATTCAACACTAAAACAGTTAAAACGCGGACCAAAATTCTAAATTTGTCCTCGAGGGGCCCGACATTGTTCCCTTTTGCCGGGTGTAGACCAGCTGCAGCTGCTTTCCTAAGTAGACCTCACATACCCTCTGCAATTTACCCCTAGAAATTCACAATCCCTGCGAATTTACGAAAAACTGCAGAAGTAAGCTTGCCAAACCTGCCTTTTCCACTATGAAGAAGATTTCAAGCACTGTCTATAGTTGGCCTATCATTTAAGCTCTGAAGAAATTTGCAAACCATTGCACTCACCTTATTCAAAGTCAGATCATACAATGGCTGCCCCTGCACCCACAGCTCTCAGTGTTGCTCCATTAAATCCACCCAATAAAGACCTGCAGTCCTTGCCTCTTGCTGACAAGGACTACCTTATTGAAGACTATGTGGGAAACAGGGACTTTCTGCAAACCTTCAGGCAGTTGAGAGAGGACTACCTACATGGTCATGATACATATGGCATATGGGAGTCCAACCTGCCATACTATTGTCTCCCCTCTGTAAATGTGTTTCCTGAAATCATTCGCCTATGTGCTGAAAACTATGATGTGCAGCACAGAGCCATTAGCACTCCATCTGGGAGGATCCTCTTCTACATTAATCCTAAGTCCATCAACAAAATGCTACATTTTAATCATACATAGCTTCTAATCCCATTCTCCATGAACTATTTGCTGGATACTGGTGCCAAGATGACCAGGGAGGAGATTCCAAAGGTCACCAGGACATTCATGAGACCTGAGTGCTAGCCTGCAGGGCCACCTCCTTATTTAGATGTCCACTTCACTGAGGTAGGCAGATTACTCCTGGACATGATTGATTATGTGCTGGGATACAGAACCAACGAACATGTGGATGAGACAATGCTAGTATTACTAGCTGTTTACAGTCCAGGCCAACCCCTTGCCCGCAAATATAACTTTGCCAAGTTTATAGCTAACAAAATCCATGATCAGTTGGGTGCAGTGGATAGACAGGGGGTCTTCAAGTACTCGGCCTATATCTATCACCTCTTTATGTACTATCATTCTGAGGCTTTTCCATGCTATATCAAAAAGCTGGATTATAGAGGGCAAAGAAGATCTGTGATCTCCTGGACCTCTCTCTATCACAAATTCACAAACTCACCCTATTCCTATTGTGAGTTTGTTGACCAATTTGTGTATCCAGTTTCTTGCCTATTGATGAGGTCCCCTCCTCCCAGAATATCAACTGAAATGCAGAAGGCTCTGCAGCTTTCCAAAAAATATAAAATAGGTGATTGGTACCTATATGAGGATCATACAGTCATCATAGTCTATGGCTGTGAGCTCTGTCCATACAGGCTCCCAAAATATGTACCTATGAGGATGTTTTCCTTGGAGTATTACAGGCAGCTGATTCAATCCGACCTCACCCACTTCCACAACGCCAAAAAGAAAGCCCACCTCAAGTTCAAACACCAGTTGGGCCCCTTCATTATGAATCAGAAAGAAGGCTAGGAAGATGTTGACCTCATCCTCAAGGACAAATATAAACTATCATATAGTTTTCGGCAGGTCCCTTATGACCCTAAGGGCTTCATTACTACAAGAAGAAACAAATACAGGCTTCTAGGTTATAGACATTGTCTATACCCACACATTGAAAGATATGCCAACCAGCAAGAATGGCAGCAGGGTACTCTAGTTGAAAAGCTAACTGAAGAAGAGATAATGCTAAAGAATATGAAGGAGCTGGAAAAAACCATTGACCTAGACTCTGTGCAACAGGTAACTTTCAAGCGGCCTTATTCAACAGGAGAAGGGACCTCGGCCTGAAGGACTGCACCAGTCACACAAGCACCTTCCATAGCAGCACCAGCTGCAGACAAAGGCAAAGGGATAATGGGTGCAGAGGAGGAAACAGTGAAAGAAAAGCCTGCCCCTACAAATGAGCAGCATCAAGAGCCCCAACAAGGGCAGCAAATAGAACAGTAGCAAGAGCAGACTGCCCCTCAACAAACAGAGCTACCAGTAGCTCCAATAATGCAAACTCCACCTCCACAGACTGAGCCATTGACTACTCCAAGTTTGCAGACCCCAGCACATGAAGAAAGGGGTATGAAAAGAGATAGAGAAGAGTCCACTCCAATTAGTGGATCCTCCCAACAACCAGGAGCCAAAAGGCAAAGGCTAGACTCCCCAGAGGTAGAAGACATCACTGAAGAATTCCTTGACAGCTCAAGGAAAAATAGGGAGGGCAGCCAGCACACAGGGACAAGCTCCTTTCAGCAGGAGCAAGGATTGCAACTTGGTTTGGAGGTGTCTTCCTCCTCCCAGCAGAGCAAGAAGCCCAAGAGCACTAAGGCTTCTTTCAAACAAATAAAAGCTCAGAATGATCTGCTGAGGGCTGAGGTCTACAAGCAATTTATAGATGCAACACCAGCCCAGCAAGAAAGGCTAATCTCTGTGTATGACATTAAAGAGGAGAAAATAATCCTTAGTAACTTTAAGCCTACAATACGGCAACCTAAGTTAGCTGCAGATTTTGTGAAGACAAGGGTGGAGGTCATGGCCAAAGACATCCATCCCATGGACCAAATAGAACTCCACAAGCAAGCTGGAGAAATGGTTTATGCAACCTTGGTGGAGAGGGCAACCATGGCCCATGAGCTAAAAGAATCCCTGAAAAACACCAACACACAGTTGGATTTTGAGAGAATGTCCTCCTTGGCCAAAGACAATAGAATAAAGTCTCTTGAGGACATCATCATTGATCTAGGACATGATCCTAGTGATCCAAAGGGAGTGAAGGCCCTTATGAAGAAGAAAGATGATGACCTGAATGCATTAAAGAAGAGGTTGAAGCTGCAGCCCACAGAGCACCCTCAAACCGCAGAGCTTCAAAAGCAAAAACAGGTTGATAACCAATTAGACCTCATAATGCAGCTAGACCAGAGGATCATGGATTTGGAGAAAGAGCTGGAAGGAGCATTACAAGATAAACAGGGAGAATCCGCTTCCCAAGCTCCTCCAACTACTTCAACAACAACAACAACTTCAGGGGCAGCAGTGGCCCCCACAACAGAAGCAGTAGGAACAACAACAGCTCCAGATGCCAGTGCAAGTATAGAAGAATTGACTAAGGCCATCAAGGAAATGGAGCTCCAGGCCAATGAAATAAAGAAGGCCAAGGAAAAATTGGCAGAACTGGATGCCAAATATGACAAGTCAAAAGTAACTGTAGCAGAGCAGGGCAAAGAAATAAAGGCCCTAAAAGACAAGATCAAGGCCTTAGAGAAGGAACTAAATCTAGAGACTGCCATGGCCAACACAAAGAGGATTCTATGGGCCAAAATTGGCCATTCCATCAATCAACAATGGAGGTCAATCAAAACAATACATGAACAGATGGAGTTAATGGGCCAAGCACAAGCAGAAATCCATAAGGCTAAGACAACACTGGGAGACAAGCCAGAACAGGCCAACAGGATGATAGACTTCCTGAACAGGCAAGAAAAGGAGGAACTGGCAGCCATAGGCATTGCCAACAGAACCGACGCTATCCTCACTGCTAAGAAGGTACTAACTCTCAGGAACTATGTACAAACTGTGGAGAGGAAGTGCTATGAGATACAAGCTGAGGTGGAGGAATATAAAGTCAAGATGGCAGTGCTGCAATCAAAGGGACTGCCCAGCCTCCTAAGTGGTGCAGGGAGACTGATCTCTCGAGATCAATTTGCCAACAGAATGGCAACCACTATTGGAAATCAGATTATTGCATCTGGCAGAACATCTGAGCAAACAGGGCCCCCCAGAGGATAGAGCTTGTATGAAAAACTTGAGCGCCTGTTCTTCATTGAAAATGAGGTAAATCATCTGTTTGAAACTCCTCCTAACTTTTATAGGTATACAGAGGCCGATGAGACCTTGATAAAAATTCGGAGGCATCAAATGCCTAAGGAGGATTGGTGGCAAGCGATGCTTCAGATTTTGCCACGGTAGCCTCTGTTGTTCGGCCACTGCTAGCTCCAGGTCACTACAAGACAAACAACATGACAAAGTCAGAAATAAAGGCAGCTGAAAGGGTGACTCAGCATAAGGATAATGACAGCTAGCCTAAAGGATAAGCAAATGCGCATATTTGGTGAGCTTAGCCTCAGCCGACTTCGACACCCACCAAGTCATCAATTTCTGACTATTTTTGACAGCTAAAGCAATAAAAAGTTACTATAGCTTTTACTTTCTCCGCTACCAAGCTCCAGGAGTTGGCATAACATTTATGAGCCATTAACTCCTTTTCTTGATATTTTACATGTAAATTTTGTATAAATACTCCCCTTAGTAACGCATAAGGGGTTGGTGATTTGGACTCCAAGGAGAATCTATTGTATACTTTCAGTTTTATCTAATACAGAGGGCTGGACCAGCTCAGTGATTTCCTGAAGTATTTGATGTATGGATGATGCTAGATGTGCTGATGTAGAATTCCTGTGCTGTCTGATGAAATAACAAGTTTTTCTCAATCTTTGTTTCTTGTCTTCTTGTGTTTATCAAACCATACTTATGTTGTACTAAGCTAGCAGTGAAGAAAAAGAATAGTACAGGATTTGTTTTATTACACCTTGTGCTCAATTTTTACTGCTGTGAATGTTAGTTTTCAGAATTAACGATATACATGAATTCTTAGCTGCTCATGTGTCTATTAATTCTATATGTGTCAATGTTAACTAGAAATTCTTCATTGCTTCTAGATTGACATTCCTACCGTTTTTTCTTTAGCAGTTTTCTGTGAGATTCTTAATTGCCTTACATAAACTGGATACACCCACTTAATAACTATTATGAACGTTTTTCCTCAGACACAAATCTGGCTCTGCAGCATCACTAAGGTATCACACAGTATCAGACAAACTAAAGGACCAGTAACCCCATGCCCAATGGACTAAGACATGCTAGTAACTACCTATAGATATTAACTGGAATCATCACCAAACACATTTCAAAAACAAAACCTTGAACATCATAGCTAGCCTAAAATACTATCAAAACAGAGCTAAACATTAAAGAGAGAGCCCTCTCTGATTACAGCTTGGCTAGAGGCTGCAATCCAAAGACTGGTTAGTGGTTACCCCGGCCGTATTCCCTTGGGAGTCATAGGGAACAACCTGGGTGTTGACATAAATGGAAACTCCACTGGGGAACTGAGCATATTGCTTTTCAACTGTTGTCTGCCAAGACAGTGGTTTTAAAAGCTTGAGCAGTCCCTTAAAATAGTCCTAAAAAATATCTTAAAAATACCAAAAAGAAGTTCAGAAGCTGGCTCCTGAAAGGGAAACCAGGCACACTAGGTCAAACCTTGACCCAAATCCACCAGCAGTTTTTGAAAATCCAAATACAATTCCCAAAATAATTAGGAAACAGCAAAGGCAGGAAAATCCTAGTGACTTGAGTCCTGAGACAGTTCACCCTGAACTAGTTCCAACTCCTATCAAGGTTCTGTTTCGGTCAACTCCTGTCTCCCCCAGTTCACCATCTACATCTCAAAGCCCTCCTTTCACATCTTCACCCACTGCACAAATCCCCTTGACCAACACTCTAGGTGCTGGTACACCTGTTACCCCTGTGGTACACATCGTTCCTTTTATCCCAGTTGCTCCTGTAAATCCCCCAAACCTTGTGAATATGGCTAACAGATATGCACCCTTGCAGTTACCAGCTAATGCTGCAGCTCTACCCCGAGACTACCAAACTAAAATCTCATATTATGACTCCACTGGCCCTTTTACAGCTATTCAGCATGCCAAAAGGATGCAAGACCATTTTGAGACCTATGAAATAGATGTTGACAGTGTGAGAATGAGGATGTTTGTTCAAAGTCTGACTGGGGATGTAAGAACTTGGTTCAGATCCCTGAATGCAAATTCCATCACAACTCCTGATGAGCTGTATCAAGCCTTTACTAACAGATGGGAGAAAAAGAAAGATCCTTTGCACATACTTGGCGAATATGACACTATCAAAAGAGGTCCCCAAGAGACTGTATTGGAGTATTGTGCAAGATTCAACAATGTATATAACGCAATCCCACAAAATTTAAGACCTCCCCCTGATTTGGCCTTATACAAATTTCCTGATGGTTTTGATCCTGATATGGCCTACCAGTTGAAGGAGAGAGCTCCTGAAACCCTTGCAGATGCCCAAAAGGTTGCTGTCACAGTGGAAGCTAACCTGATTGCCAAAAGAAACAGAGCAAGGTTTGAAAAGAGAACCACCTTCAAAGAAGAACCCTCAGCCTTTGATCAAAAACTGGATGCAATACTCACTGGTATGAAGAGATTGGGAGAAAGAGTGGAATCAGTTGAGAGAAATTCATCATGGGAAGCACCACAAAACAACCCTCCTAAGAATCCAAATTTTAGGAGAACTCAAAATCCAAACGTTGGCAAGGCCAGTTCTGACCCAGACATAAGACCCCCTTTCCAAGAGAATTATGCTGAGACTTCCATAGCAAGTGAACCCAATGATGATCCCCACATTAATCTAATGGGTTTGGATGGTGAAAGTCAAGTCTTTTTAACACAAGAAGATCATGAGAATGATGAAATCAAGCTGTTCCAAACCAGATCAAGTGAGTCATTTGAATTTAAGCAAGGCTATGACACAGCTGTTTATGAAGTCCATAAACAATACAAGCTAAGGAGTAGAACTGTAAATGTAACTCAGCCTGAAAAGACAAAGGACATCCAGCAGCCCAAAAGAGCTATTGTCACAGAACCAAGTAACAAAACTGGTCCAAATACAGATGAGGTAACCGTTGAGGAAATAACTGAAACCTTTTCCTCAAAACAGCAGCCAGTAGATCCCTCACCCTTGAAGCCCAACCTAAGTAACACCTCTCAAGAAGTGAGTAAGAAGGACAAGCTTCCAGATCAAGATAAGAAACAAGAGGAGGACCTGGTTAACAAGGAAAAGGCTGCAACTCACAACACCAAGATCCAATCTGATAGACCCTTTGACTTAGAAGCTGAAATTGGAAAATTGAAGGTAGCTATTCCCCTCTCAGAATTGGCCAAACATGACATTTATAGCAAACAAATCAAAAAGTCCCTTCAGCTAACTCGTAATAAAGATAATTTGAATGTGTTAGATGATACCCCAGAATTTCTTTTCGGTCCAGAAGTTGATGGAAAAGCAGCTATTGCAGGTATTTTACCCTTTTATGTTAGTTTACATGTTCATGATAAGATATTACACAATGCAATGTTTGACTTAGGTGCCTCTCACAATTTGATGCCTAAGTCAGTCATGGAAAGATTGAATCTAGACATTACAAGACCATATAAGGACCTATTCTCATTTGACTCCAGCCAAGTTAAGTGTCTAGGTCTCATAAAAGATCTCTGCGTCTCACTCGTACAATATCCCAATAAAACAATCCTGATGGATGTTGTAGTTGCTCACATCCCACCCAAATATGGAATGTTGTTATCAAGGTCCTGGGGGGCTAAACTCCAAGGTTCCCTACAACTAGACATGTCATATGCAACCATCTCTGTCTTTGGGCAACCAAAAAGACTATACAGAGAAACACTTATGAAATACATGGTCAGCAGTGAAGAAAAACCTCAAAATTTTCCCATATATGCCGTTCATTCTGATATAGACTCATATATTCTTTTCAATGATAATACAGGTCTTACAAATAATGATGTTGAAACCAAAACACTTGAGCGAGACCAGGATATTGATGAACAAACTACTACACAAGAAATAATGGTTAAACCATCACTAAACAAAACTGTTGTTCTAGAGATCAAGCAAATTCAATCAAGTGGTCAGACTGTCCTAGAAGACAAACCAGGTGAAAAACCAGAACTTCAACTTATGATCCCAGATCACAGGGAACTTATTAAATCTCCCCTAGAAAAATAAAACCTATGGTTTCTTGAATTTGATGGGTCAGTCAACAAATTAGGGGCAGGAGCTGGAGTTTGGATACATAATAAACAACACAGTCATGCAGAGGGCCGAGCCTACAGACTAAATTTCAGATGCACCAATAACATGGCAGAATATGAAGCTCTTTTACTAGGCCTTAAACTAGTAAAGTCCCTACAAGCCATAAAAGTGTCAATTCTAGGGGACTCAGACCTAGTTATCCAACAAGTAAAGGGAAATTTTGTCACCAATGACAAAAGACTGAGATCTTATAGATCTGCTGCTGCTGAAATACTACAGTCCTTCACTGAATTTCAAATTACCAAAATTCCTAGAACCCATAACCTGCATGCCCATAGCTTGGCCACATTTGCAAGTACCTGCAAGCTACCTTTTGAGCCCCACCACTGCTTTTCAGCCGAGATAAAACATAGACCATCTATCCCAAACAATGTCAAGGATTGGCAAGTGTTTGATGATGATACTCAAATAAACAATTTCTTGACTTTACAGCAAGAATTTTCAGGACGAAACATTGACACTGAAAGAGCAAGTCAATCACAAATACCTGAAAGAGCAAGTCAATCACAAGTACAGAGTAGACAGAATAACAAAGCAATATCACCCAAAACAGCTAACCAAATACTAAATCCTACAATTTTCAACAAAGATAACATACAAGAAATTCAACAAATCAGTTATGAGGAGACACCAGAAGATGAGGCTGAAGTGATACAATTGAAGGACAATTTTCTTCCAACAGGCTTAGCTCCTTTAGAAGACATTTTCGACTCCAATGATGTTCCCAACAAACCAAAAATGCAGCCCCTCAACACTGCCATAGAAGAATGTAACATTGGGACTGCTGAACAACCCAAAATAATAAAATTGTCTGCTTCCTTACCTCCTGACCAAAAGCCCAAATACATTGACCTCTTTAAAGAGTTCCAGGATGTCTTTGCATGGAGTTATGAGGATTTAAAATCCTATGACACCTCTGTAACTCAACATACTATCCCTCTCAAGCCAGACCAAAAACCCTTTAAACAAAAATTGAGGAGAATCAATCCTATGCTTCTCCCAGCAATGGAACAAGAGGTACAGAAAATGTTCAAGGCAGGCATCATAGCACCAATCAGATTCTCTGATTGGATTTCAAACTTAGTCCCTACAAGAAAGAAAACTGGTGAAATAAGGCTATGTGTTGACCTAAGGAACTTGAATCAAGTGTCCTTGAAAGACAATTGCCCCTTACCCAAGATGGATCACATCTTGCAGAGAGTAGTGGGGGCCTCAAGAATTTCTCTACTTGATGGATTCTCAGGTTTCAACCAGATCTTAGTTCATCCTGATGATCAGGACAAAACAACATTTACAACCCCATGGGGAACCTTCAAATATGTAAAAATGCCTTTTGGGTTGAAGAATGCAGGGGCAACATTTCAAAGAGCAATGGATATTGCTTTTGCCAAAGAGATTCATGACTTCCTTGTCATTTATTTGGATGACCTCACACCTTTCTCAAAATCAGACCAAGAACATTTGAAACATTTGAGACAGATCTTCCTAACATGTAGGAAATATGGAATTTCCTTAAATCCTAAGAAATCCCTGTTTGGTTTAGAGGAAGGAAAACTGTTGGGCCACATCATTTCTAAAGATGGCATTAGGGTTGATCCAGACAGAATCCAGACCATCTTACAAATGCCTCACCCAAGAAATATAAAGGAATTACAAGCCTTTTTGGGTAAAATCAACTTCCTGAGGAGATTTATCCCAAATCTGGCCGAATTGAGCAGGTTATTGAATAACATGTTAAAAAAGGATTCAAAGGTAAAATGGACGGTAGAGGCAAGTCAAGCCTTTGAAGGAATAAAATTGGCCCTCACCCAAAATCCAGTCCTAACAAATCCACAATTTGATAGGGAATTTATCATATTTTCCTTTGCTTCCCAACACACCATTGCTGCTGTCTTATTACAAAAAGATGACCAAGGAAATGAGAAACCCATTGCTTTCTTTAGTAAAGCTCTTAGAGACGCACCCCTGAAATACCAGATTATGGAAAAGCAAGCATATTCCTTGGTCAAAGCTATCAAAGACTTTAGGATCTATATCCTATACTCCCATGTTATAGCCTATTTACCAAGCCCAATTGTCAAAGACATACTTACTCAAGAGAACTTAGAGGGCAGAAGGGGAAAATGGATTGCAAATATTCTAGAATTTGACATTGAAATAAAACCTACAAAACTGATAAAAGGACAAGGTCTGGGTAAATTAATGTCTGAAACAAATTTCCAAGCCTTAGACATCAACCAGCTGGACAATGAACTGGAGCTGGCGACTCCAAAGATCAATGTAGCCTTTGAACAATCCCATTGGTATTCTGATATATGTTATGTATTACAAAACCTGTGTGCTCCACTAGGATTGTCCATAACTAAGTGTAGGTTCCTAAAAATGAAAGCTTCTAAATTCTGTGTTATGGATGGAAATTTACTTTGGAAAAACCATGAAGGGATATTGTTAAACTGCTTAATTGAGAATGAAACTAACAATATCATAAAAGAATTTCATGCAGGTGACTGTGGTGGACACTTGTACTGGAAGTCCACTGTGGATAAAATACTGAGGGCTGGTTACTACTGGCCCACCATGTTCTCTGATGTCAAGAAATTCACCACCTCATGTCATAAATGTCAAGTGTTTGAGGGAAAGAGACAGTTACTGCCACTTCCCTTGAGGCCTATTGCAACAGAGAGACCTTTTCAACAATGGGGCTTAGATTTCATTGGGGAAATTCATCCCTCATCTTCAGGACAACATAGATGGATTCTGACAGCTACGGAATACTTTACTAAATGGATTGAAGCTGTTCCATGCAGACAAGCAAATGATTCCATTATCATTCAGTTCCTTGAGACCAATATCCTTTCTAGATTTGCCTGTCCTGATAAAATAATAACAGACAATGCTGCTGCTTTCAGATCTAAGAAGATGGTAAATTTCTGCCACAAGTTTCACATTACCTTGGGCCATTCTACTGCATACTATCCCCAAGGAAATGGCCTTGCTGAATCATCAAATAAAAGCCTGGTAAACATCATAAAGAAGGTATTGGAGGAAAATAAAAAGAATTGGCACAAGAAGCTTGTGAATGCCTTATGGGCAGATAGACTAACAACCAAGAGATCAATTGGGACCAGCCCATATGAGTTAGTCTATGGATTAGAAGCTAAATTCCCTTCATCACTAGGGATTCCTGTCATGAAACTTCTTCAAGAAAGTCAAGCTGAACCAAATGATATGCAGAGAAGGATAAATCAAATAATATGTTTGCAGCAAACTAGAGATCAAGTGTACAACAGAGTTCAAGTTTTACAAGAAAAGCTAAAGAAAGCTTTTGACAGAAGAACTAAGGCAGAAGACTTTAATGTTGGAGACAAAGTCCTTAAGTGGGATTCAAGAAGAGAGGATAAGGGAAAACATGGAAAATTTGATTCCCTTTGGAGAGGACCGTTTGCTGTCCAAGCAGTACAAGGAAACAATACTTATTTCCTCAAAAGTCTTGATGAAACTGATTTGAATGAAGGTCCTGTAAATGGCAGGATGTTGAAGCACTATTTTGACTACTATCCATGAAGGCAGTTGTGTTTCCATTGTACATATCCAGGTGTATATATTGCTGTCTTTAAAAATATGTAAAAATGCAGTTTCTCAAGTGTTATAAGGTATCAGCAAAAGGCAAATAAGTTCAGACATTTACCATGATGGGAAGAGCACAATTTTGGCATTTCAAAGCAGCATACTTCAAGTTTTGGTAAAAGCAGTCAAGGGCTAAGGCATTCTGACCTGCTGTTCTTGGTCTTTCAAGAAGAAAAACCATCCCCAAGTGGAGCCACTGTTAGCTACCTATACCAATAGGTTTCATATTTCATGATTGGCAAATAAAGTTCCAAATATGCTTTGCTTTGATGATGCAAAGATCCCATATTTCCAAGAGAAGACACTGTGTGTATATAGCTTTACTGTGTGTATATAGCTTTATGTTGACTCAATTTTGATGGATGGTCCAAAAGCCTAATCTGGATCATGCCATGTTTCAATTTTCTGTTGTAGAATAGAGAAAGAAGTCTGTCCAAACTGTTTAATCTTGGCAGGCCAGGAGCTTAGGTAGAGAATTAAGGTTCCCAACTACTTAATCTGGGACCTTGGAAGCAATAAGGGTAGTTCTAGATAGGAAATTAAAAGAAAAGGCCAAGAGAAAAGAAAAGGCAAACAAGGGTCTGCAAGTATAAGTGCACCCTCCATGAAGAAACAAAAAATGCTAGGAAAATAGATGGGTAAGCAGATGGGGTTGCAGAAATATCATTCCTTTCAAATGAGTGTTTGATAGCATAGTTGCAGAGGAATATCAATGGATTGAGAAGGTCCTCTTCTCCATCAGGTTGCAGCAAAGCTAAGAAGCATGTCTAACTTCCCATTTTTCCCCTTTCAGATTCATTACTAACATCCCTTCATCAGTTGAGATTCATGGAACAATTTGAGGTTTTATGATGGTTCTTATTCCCTTATAAGCCACATTTCCTGTCTAAAATTCTTTTCATTTTGATCTACTCCCTAAGCTAAGTTATCTTCACATAAACTTAGTGATTTCGCTCCTCATTCACTTCTTCCATCCATATTAACCCCTAACTTCTATTATCTAAATCCCTTATTTTTCCCTTCCCCATACTATTATAACACCATGGTGTATAAATCCCCAGCATTGTATAAATATCCTCCCTTTAGCACTATAGCTAAATAAGTTTGTTAAGGGAGACATTAGTCCACCAGGGACTATGGTCAACCCTGTCATGGGATTGCTCTGACCTCAGGTTGGAGTAACAGCCTCCTCCTAAGCCATCACCTCACCTCTGTTCAATAAATTCCACAAGAACCCCTTCCCTCTGCTTAAAACCCACTTTTAAACCCTTTTTCCCCCCTTGGATTAACCCTTGCCCCGAAAAACCCACAAAAAAGCACTAAACCTAAAGTTCTCCGCCCAAATATTAAATCAAATATTTTAATATGCTGGCGGGTACCTCCCCAACATGCACGATCCGTCGGAAGGCCCGCCAGCTGTCCATCATCTGCCACCCCCGATCCAACGATGGGCGGGCATTTTCAGTTTCAGATCTGCCGACCTTTAGTGTCCGGGGAACGGTGGTTTTCCGCCCCGTACAAGGGATGCGTGGCAGGCGGCAGGGTTGTTCGGAGCCCCCCTCCCTGATACCGCCTTTGCCCAAAGGTGGTGCGGGGAAATCGCTTACCACCATCCCCGTTACCACCTTCCCTCCTACGTCACCTACACGTCATCATGACGTCGGAACATCTCCCGCCCCCGCGCCCGTGGCCCTCCACGTGGTCGACCACCGTATCTGTCTGCCACCGCATTCCCCTGCCACCGCGTCTGCCACTTTGGCCGCCACATCACCGTCCACGTCACCTCTGTACCCGGGCCCGCCGTGACGTCATGCTGATGTCATCGGCGGAAAAGCGCCAATAACCCATTTTTGCCAAAATTGCTGTTATTAACGCCCGAAATAGCCGTTTTGTGTCATTTTCGAGTGAAAATACATAGAGCTCTTGTTGTTGCTTCCGCGCCGGATTGTTCTTGAACCTCCAAAATTCGAATTTGTGCCGCCCGAGCTTATCAACTCAGCTACCTTGTGCCTCCACAGTTCGGGCCACAGGCTTTTCAAGCGTTTTTATCCAGGTATTCACTGTAATTCTTCCATTTGGCCCATGCATACCATTTCTCTGTAAATTCACCATTAAAGCACTTGTCAAATTCCATACAAGCTCTGTCTAATACCTAAAAGTGAGCTAAGGTAACCTGCATTACCCCAGAACCATAATTCAACACTAAAACAGTTAAAACGCGGACCAGAATTCTAAATTTGTCCTCGAGGGGCCCGACATTGTTCCCTTTTGCCGGGTGTAGACCAGCTGCAGCTGCTTTCCTAAGTAGACCTCACATACCCTCTGCAATTTACCCCTAGCAATTCACAATCCCTGTGAAGTTACTAAAAACTGCAGAAGTAAGCTTTCCAAGCCTGCCTTTTCCACTGTGAAGAAGATTTCAAGCACTGTCTGCAGTTGGCCTATCATTTAAGCTCTGAAGAACTTTGAAAACCATTGCACTCACCTTATTCAAAGTCAGATCATACAATGGCTGCCCCTGCACCCACAGCTCTCAGTGTTGCTTCATTAAATCCACCCAATAAAGACCTCCAGTCCTTGCCTCTTACTGACAAGGACTACCTTATTGAAGACTATGTGGGAAACAGGGACTTTCTACAGACCTTCAGGCAGTTGAGAGAGGACTACCTGAATGGTCATGATACTTATGGCATATGGGAGTCCAACCTGCCATACTATTGTCTCCCCTCTGTAAATGTGTTTCCTGAAATCATTCGCCTATGTGCTGAAAACTATGATGTGTAGCACAGAGCCATCAGCACTCCATCTGGGAGGATCCTCTTCTACATTAATCCTGAGTCCATCAACAAAATGCTACATTTTGATCAGACAGAGCCGCTAATCCCATTCTCCATGAACTATCTGCTGGATACTAGTGCCAAGATGACCAGTGAGGAGATTCAAAAGGTCACCAGGACATTCATGAGACCTGAGTGCCAGCCTGCAGGGCCACCTCCTTATTTAGATGTCCACTTCACTGAGGTAGGAAGGTTACTCCTGGACATGATTGCTTATGCGCTGGGATACAGAACCAGCGAACATGTGGATGAGACAATGCTAGTATTACTAGCTGTTTACAGCCCAGGCCAACCCCCTGCCCGCAAATATAACTTTGCCAAGTTTATAGCTAACAAAATCCATGATCAGTTGGGTGCAGTGGATAGACAGGGGGTCTAAAAGTACTCGGCCTATATCTATCACCTCTTTATGTACTATCAGTCCGAGGCTTTTCCATGCTATATCAAAAAGCTGGATTATAGAGGGCAAAGAAGATCTGTGATCTTCTGGACCTCTGTCTATCACAAAGTCACAAACTCACCCTATTCCTATTGTGAGTTTGTTGACCAATTTGTGTATCCAGTCTCTTGCCTATTGATGAGGTTCCCTCCTCCCAGAATATCAACTGAAATGTAGAAGGCTCTGCAGCTTTCCAAAAAATGTAAAATAGGTGATTGGTACCTATATGAGGATCATACAGTCATCAGAGTCTATGGCTGTGAGCTCTGTCCATACAGGCTCCCAAAATATGTACCTATGAGGATGTTTGCCTTGGAGTGTTACAGGTAGCTGATTCAGTCCGACCTCACCCACTTCCACAGCGCTAAAAAGAAGGCCCACCTCAAGTTCAAACACCAGTTGGGCCCCTTCATTATGAATCAGAAAGAAGGGTGGGAAGATGCTGACCTCATCCTCAAGGACAAATATAAACTATCATATAGTTTTCGGTGGGTCCCTTATGACCCTGAGGGCTTCATTACTACCAGAAGAAACAAATACAGGCTTCTAGGTTATAGACATTGTCAATACCCACACATTGAAAGATATGCCAACAAGCAAGAATGGCAGCAGGGTACTATAGTTGAAAAGCTAACTGAAGAAGAGATAATGCTAAAGAATATGAAGGAGCTTGAAAAAACCATTGACCTAGACTCTGTACAACAGGTACATTTCAAGCGGCCCTATTCAACAGGAGAAGGGACCTCGGCCTCAAGGACTGCACCAGTCACACAAGCACCCTCCACAGCAGCACCAGCTGTAGACAAAGGCAAAGGGATAATGGGTGCAGAGGAGGAAACAATGAAAGAAAATCCTGCCCCTGCAAATGAGTAGCATCAAGAGCCCCAACAAGGGCAGCAAACAGAACAGCAGCAAGAGCAGACTGCCCCTCAACAAATAGAGCTACTAGCAGCTCCAGTAATGCAAACTCCACCTCCAGAGACTGAGCCATTGACTGCTCCAAGTTTGCAGACCCCAGCACATGAAGAAAGGGGTATGAAAAGAGATAGAGAATAGTCCACTCCAATTAGTGGATCCTCACAACAACCAGGAGCCAAAAGGCAAAGGCTAGACTCCCCAGAGTTAGAAGACATCACTAAAGAATTCCTTGACAGCTCAAGGAAAAATAGGGAGGGCAGCCAGCACATAAGGACAAGCTCCTTTCAGCAGGAGCAAGGATTGCAAGTTGGTTTGGAGGTGTCTTCCTCCTCCCAGTAGAGCAAGAAGCCCAAGAGCACTAAGGCTTCTTTCAAACAAATAAAAGCTCAGAATGATCTGCTGAGGGCTGAGGTCTACAAGCAATTTATAGATGCAACACCAGCCTAGCAAGAAAGGCTAATGTCTGTGTATGACATTAAAGAGGAGAAAATAATCCTCAGTCACTTTAAGCCTACAATACCGCAGCCTAAGTCAGCTGCAGATTTTGTGAAGACAAGGGTGGAGGTCATGGCCAAAGACATCCATCCCATGGACCAAATAGAACTCCACAAGAAAGCTGGAGAAATGGTTTATGCAACCTTGGTGGAGAGGGCAACCATGGCCCATGAGCTAAAAGAATCCCTGAAAAACACCAACACATAGTTGGATTTTGAGAGAATGTCCTCCTTGGCCAAAGACAATAGAATAAAGTCTCTTGAGGACATCATCATTGATCTACGACATGATCCTAGTGATCCAAAGGGAGTGAAGGCCCTTATGAAGAAGAAAGATGATGACCTGAATTCATTAAAGAAGAGGTTGAAGCTGCAACCCACATAGCACCCTCAAACCGCAGAGCTTCAAAAGCAGAAATAGGTTGATAACCAATTAGACCTCATAATGCAGCTAGACCAGAGGATCATGGATTTGGAGAAAGAGCTGGAAGGAGCATTACAAGATAAACAGGGAGAATCCACTTCCCAAGCTCCTCCAACTACTTCAACAACAGCAACAACTTCAGGGGCAGCAGTTGCCCCCACAACAGAAGCAGCAGGAACAACAGCAGCTCCAGATGCCAGTGCAAGTATAGAAGAATTGACTAAGGCCATCAAGGAAATGGAGCTCCAGGCCAATGAAATAAAGAAGGCCAAGGAAAAATTGGCTGAACTGGATGCCAAATATGACAAGTCAAAAGTAACTGTAGCAGAGCAGGGCAGAGAAATAAAGGCCCTAAAAGACAAGATCAAGGCCTTAGAGAAGGAACTGAATCTAGAGACTTCCATGGCCGACATAAAGAGGATTCTATGGGCCAAAATTGGCCATTCCATCAATCAACAATGGAGGTCAATCAAAACAATACATGAACAGATGGACTTAATGGGCCAAGCACAAGCAGAAATCCATAAGGCCAAGACAACACTGGGAGACAAGCCAGAACAGGCCAACAGGATGATAGACCTCCTGAACAGGCAAGAAAAGGAGGAACTGGTAGCCATAGGCATTGCCAACAGAACCGAGGCTGTCCTCACTACTAAGAAGGTACTAACTCTCAGGTACTATGTACAAACTGTGGAGAGGAAGTGCTATGAGATACAAGCTGAGGTGGAGGAATATAAAGTCAAGATGGCAGTGCTGCAATCAAAGGGACTGCCCAGCCTCCTAAGTGGTTCAGGGAGACTGATCTCTCGAGATCAATTTTCCAACAGAATGGCAACCACTATTGAAAATCAGATTATTGCATCTGGCAGTACATCTGAGCAAACAGGCCCCCCCACAGGACAGAGATTGTATGAAAAACTTGAGGGCCTATTCTTCATTGAAAATGAGGTAAATCATCTGTTTGAAACTCCTCCTAACTTTTATAGGTATACAGAGGCCGATGAGACCTTGATAAAAATTTGGAGGCATCAAATGCCTAAGGAGGATTGGTGGCAAGCGATGCTTCAGATTTTGCCACGGTAGCTTCTGTTGTTCGGCCACTGCCAGCTCCAGGTCACTACAAGACAAACAACATGACAAAGTCAAAAATAAAGGCAGCTGAAAGGGTGACTCAGCATAAGGACAATGACAGCTAGCCTAAAGTATAAGCAAATGCGCATATTTCGACAGCTTAGCCTCAGCCGACTTCGACACCCACCAAGTCATCAATTTCTGACTATTTTTGACAGCTAAAGCAATAAAAAGTTACTATAGCTTTTACTTTCTCAGCTACCAAGCTCCAGGAGTTGGCATAACATTTATGAGCCATTAACTCCTTTTCTTGATATTTTACATGTAAATTTTGTATAAATACTCCCCTTAGTAACACATAAGGGGTTGGTGATTTGGACTCCAAGGAGAATCTATTGTATACTTTCAGTTTTATCTAATACAGAGGGCTGGACCAGCTCAGTGATTTCCTGAAGTATTTGATGTATGGATGATGCTAGATGTGCTGATGCAGAATTCCTGTGCTGTCTGATGAAATAACAAGTTTTCCTCAATCTCTGTTTCTTGTCTTCTTGTGTTTATCAAACCATACTTATGTTGTACTAAGCTAGCAGTGAAGAAAAAGAATAGTACAGGATTTGTTTTATTACACCTTGTGCTCAATTTTTACTGCTGTGAATGTTAGTTTTCAGAATTAACGATATACATGAATTCTTAGCTGCTCATGTGTCTATTAATTCTATATGTGTCAATGTTAACTAGAAATTCTTCATTGCTTCTAGATTGACATTCCTACCATTTTTTCTTTAGCAGTTTTCTGTGAGATTCTTAATTGCCATAAATAAACTGGACACACCCACTTAATAACTATTATGAACGTTTTTCCTCAGACACAAATATGGCTCTGCAGCATCACTAAGGTATCACACAGTATCAGACAAACTAAAGGACCATTGACCCCATGCCCAATGGACTAAGACATGCTAGTAAGTAGCTATAGATATTAACTGGAAACATCACCAAACACATTTCAAAAACAAAACCTTGAACATCATAGCTAGCCTAAAATACTATCAAAACAGAGCTAAACTTTAAAGAGAGAGCCCTCTCTGATTACAGCTTGGCTAGAGGCTGCAATCCAAAGATTGGTTAGTGGTTACCCCGGCCGTATTCCCTTGGGAGTCATAGGGAACAACCTGGGTGTTAACATAGGTTATGGGTTTGTGATGCTTTTCTTGATCTGAAATAAGGATGCACTTACGTGGATGATGATCGATGATGGATCAGAATCTTAAGGTTTGGAATGTATTATCATTATGTGGTTTTATCATGGATATACTAGATATGAATACTGACACATGTTTTATTCTGCAAATCTTATGATCTGGGTATGATTGAATTCTGAAATAGATGTGAAGTTGTTAAGTTAGTATTTGCAGATATGTATGCGGGTTCGCTTTGGCAAAGGTGCGTATACACGCTAGTTCGGCTCATCAGAGTAGTGTATACATTGTGAAATATGATATCTGAATTTGCAAATGGTTCTAGTGGTTGTTGGAGAGTTTTGGGTTCTGCTCTATGTTTTTATGACTGTGTGATTCAGTTGTGGGTGATTAAGAGAATGATGATTGAGTATTTAATGATTGGTTAATGCAATGGTTGTATTGTAGTGGTGATTGATTTTGAGCTTCAATGTTGTTGATGGGTCAAATTTGAAAATTTGATGAAACGTGGCCTTTTAGACTGTGGTGTTGTGTTCCAGGTGTATCCAGTTTGAAAATTTATGAAATGTGGTCCCTGGAGGAAGAGAGAAGGTCGTAGCCTTCTGTAGGCTAATGCGTACATACTGGTAAACATATCGGCTAGTACAAGAGTCAGCGGGTCGTAGCTCCCTTCCTGTAGTAGCTGGAAAACGAGTGAAGGTTGTAGCCTCCAGTAGGTCGACACCTACGTACTAGTAAATATATCGGGTAGTACAAGAGCTAGGGGGTCATAGCTCCCTTCCAATAGAAGCCGGAGAATGAGAGAAGGTTGTAGCCTTCTGTAGGTGGGTGCCTACGTACTGGTATGAGTCTGCGCCAATACAAGATTGTAAACAGGTTTTTCTTATATTAAAGGAAGACAACAGGTGGTTTTTGTCCCGCATTGGGTTTCCACCTTATATCTTGGTGTTCATGTGTGTGATGATCTGTTCTGTTTTTACTGCACCTGGTTACTGTTTATATGGTTAATGAAGTTCTGATGCACTAATTAAAGATCAACATATGATGAATTAACTGAATCATAAGTTTGTTGGATATATGCTAGTTCCTTTAAACATAGTTGCATGTACACGTGAGTTCCCTTAACTGAAGTAGCATATATGAATTAGAGTATGGAAATGAAAAAAATATTGATTTTCTAATACTGATTCACCCCCACTCTCAGTATTATTTCCAATAGAAATTAAATGACATGAAAAACAATTATGCTAATCACACAACTTGAATCATTTCTAAATCAAGCCACATATTTCTAAATTGGAAATTTAATATATTTCACCCAACATAATTCCAATGATAATCTAGAGTATTAATTAAATGAAATCTAGAAATTGGATGAGATAACAAATTTGGAAAATGTGAAAAACAACAAATTAGTTAAAAGAAAGGAGATCTACTTTAAGGAATGAAAATTGAAATCCAAATAAACAAACACATAACTACACTAATTTACATTTTTAAGGCAACACCTCATCCAAGGTAGTGGGCCCAACTTCCCAAGACTCAGTTCTGCCTTGACAAATAATGCAAATCAGATTTCAAGTAACTCGTGTAGAAATCAATGGATAACTTACTTCATTAAAAGATCTCTGAGAAATAAATACAACAGAATGAAGTTCTTAGCTCTGCCTCAAGTTCCACAATTTTTCATCCTCTCCCATCTCCCTTCTCTTATCTCTTCTCCTACATCATATCTAATAATTTTTCATCTCCTATCTCCTAATTATCCCCCGCTCTTTGATCTCTGTTTTCATTTAAATACATAGAGAGCAAAGGGAAGTTAAAACAAAGTTGACTACAAAATGATTTCCATTGCAATTTTGGATTGATTACATAATCTCAATAAACAAGATGAGATCTAAAAGATCTTCCCATCATCATACAACAGGAACAAGTCGAATATGGTATTGCAATTGGAAGAATTTGGAAAATGACCACAACAACAAACCTCAAAAAATTATCTTTGAAAAACCTTGTGTTTCTCTTAATCCAAACTGAATTTTGGAAAACTACCAATCTTGAAGCTAAACTGGTCCATTCTGCACAAAACCCACATCACAGATTTTCAAGATCCACTGTCATTTTTCCAGAATGTCCAATGTAAAAATGTCACTTCTCATCCTAGCTAATTTTAGAGTTGGAATATTTGATTGAACTGGAAATCAAATTTGCAATATGAAAAATATCTTTGAGGCTAAAATCATGAGTGATGTTAGAAGAAATTTATTAATAATACATCATTGGAAAAATAATGCATAATAATCTTCAATATATTAGAAAAAGAGGAGAAAAAATAGTATTTTTCCATAAGAGCATAAATAATTATAAAATGGAATTATATAATAAATTATGATAAATGACATGATAGAGAATGGTAGAAATGGATGAAATAGACATTAAAAGGTGATACCAATAATGAAAAATTAGTGGCCCAACATACCCCTAGACTAAATATGGTGCATGTCCTCATGCAACCCAAAGCCCCTATATTAACCAAGCTATAATACAAAAAATTTCATCCCAGAGTCATGAAATTGATGGAACAAATGACTTCTTTCTCAAATAATGAATATTCAAATTTAGCAATGTTGATGAAGGCATAGCAATTTTCACATTGACTTTGAACTATATGTATATGAAGTTGCAGTAAAATATGATATAAGTAAAGGCAAACTTCACTAACCATTTTCTCAAAAAGTACAAGCTAGATTTTTCTTAAACTTTGCAGGAAGATTTCTACTATATTAATTCTTCTCTAATCCAAAAATTAAATCGTTTTGATGCACAGATAACGATATATAAGAAAAATGGCTGTAGGTGATATTGCATGATTTCTGAAATTTTACAAACTAGTTTAACTTGAAATTTTTTGGGTTTGTGTATTTTAATGATACCTCTTTGCTGTCCAAAAATCACAAGAATTCAATCCCTAGTTTTAAAGATATACACAAATAAATTTCTACACTGTATAAAAATGAAATTGTATACCTTAAATGAGAAATAATTTAGAAAACATCTATCATGTGTCGATATTCTTCCCCCAAACTAGAGAATTAGCATGCCCTCATGCAATACTAGAAAATAAATTGAGGTGGTTGCTACAATCGTTGTTGAAATCTATGCTTGGTGTAAAATAACATGGAATAAGAGAGGTTTTGAGAATGAATAAGGAGTTTGATGGATGATGGCATGGTCATAACAAATAAATGAATGAAAGTAACACTCCCCCAAACTAAAAGCTTCTATGTCTCTAAAAATGGGAAGTGGTAAATATGTGGAATGAATGATGATAAATAATGCTCAATGTCTTTTCATGAAATTCTCCTAAATTTTTAACAAATCAGAAACTTATGTTATTTTACCTCAAGTTTTACCTCTCAAAAAATGTGCAATGACATGTATGGACTCACATTTGTTGAAGCTGATGTAGGCTAAGATGATGTTGAAAGTTATGCAAAAGGTGGAAGCCATGTAAGCACATCTTGTCTGAACAATTGTTCATGTTCGCGAGCTTCTCAACCCTCTTCTGTTAGTTGCAATAATGTGGGCTCGCTGCGAATAGAGTTTCCCCCCATACCTGATGTTTTCCTGTAAACAATTCACTACTCTACATGAAATTTTCTTGAATCAAAATTTTTAGTTTTGAACAGTAATAGATAATATGCATGCAAATATTTCAAATAGAAATTTTTTTTGTATAAATGCAATAATAATATTTTGTCAAACCAGCAAGTTATGACGGACTTCGGTAATTATATCTTGTCATATCATCATAGTGCATGATCTTCCCCCTGCAATAATTAAAGGATGTCCATGACCATAAATAATAAGAAAGAGGGAAAGGACATTGGGGATTCATAAATGTGGTAGGACAATAGTCAGAAGGGTGTAAATATGACAAAAAACCGCTGAGAGCAGAATAAATCACAAATATGGGAAATGACTGCAAAAGGAGTAAGATAGAGAATTGATAATTAGGAGAAGAGATGTTTCCTTAGGTGGAAAAATATGATGAAAGCGTGATAGAAGATAAATGATAACGACTGCTAGTATCTATTGATCGAATCATATTGATATAATTCATATAAAAGTATAGTTTACCGTGCATATGGTTTAATATAGTTATAAACATTGTTCAAATGGTAAATTCAACTTTATAAATGAATCAATAGGAAATAATGAGATAATAATTTGTTAATCTAACATAGAGCTTCAATACCATAAGCAAAGCCATTGCTGCCAGCAGGCATTCATATCCTTGACACAGTGGTTTTTTAACCCAAAAATGACCCAGAATCCTCTATTTAGTATTTAGATGGGTGTTGATTGCTATAAAGAGATCACTATGCTAGCATGGTAACTAGATAATCATAGTGCCATTCACCAGGATATAACAATGTGATCAGGCTGGCTCATGATGAGACCTCTTATCCTTCTGATAGTTTTGACTATCTAGAAGGCCATTATCCTCTTGTGGTGGCCATTATGGAATGTCACTTGTTACATCCTTATGGTCATGGTAGGTTGGGTTGTAATGAGGCCCCCTATCCTCTTTAAGAAGATTTCTATTGTATTTCCATATTTTTATTGTAAAGGGATGGAGGCTTATTTACTCCTTAAGAGTTAAGGATGGCATGAGAAGTAAAAAAATGCCAATGAAAGTTATGCTTTTATCCATATATCGTTATACCAAAGGGAATTATCAATTGAAAATGTGAAATAGAAACCAACATGTTATTAAGATAGTGAATCCTTTTATGATTTTTCCAAAGAGAAGATATTCAGCCAGTCATTATATAGATAAACTAGTTCAGTTTCAGAATAAAGATAACCATCAATGTTTTTACAAGTCATAATGGTATTGATATTACTATTTTTGCTTTATCTTGGGTACAAATTACCAATCCAAAAATATTGTTTTGATAGGAAAGAATGGGAGATAAAAATGGATGCTTGATTAAAATTGAACGACAATTGTGTGGTTATTGGAACAACAATTATTGATCATAAAAAAAGGAAATCACGACTGTTCTTTCTACCAAAAAATAGTTGTTCAATGAGAAACATTTGTTCAATTAATTGAACAACAATTATAAATATGCCAAAAATAAATTAGAGTTGTTCTTTCTACCGAACAGAAGCCGTTCAATTGACTGAACAACAACTATTTAGTTGATTCAACAACAATTATTGACACACCAAAAAGAAATCGGAGATGTTGTTCTACCGAATAAAAAATTTTCAATTGACTGAACAATAGTTGTTCAATTGATTGAACAAAAATTATAAAAACACCAAAAAGAAATCAGAGTTGTTGGTTCTATCGAACAATAACTATGATTTTAAGATGGGATAGTAGCCATGCAATCGAAAATGGGATGGCAGTTGTGCAGTTTGCGAAAGAACATCAGCTATGAAGTTAAGACAGGACAACAAATGTGCAGTCGGGAATGGAACAATAATTGTTTGTTTAACATAACAAAATCTAATTTTTGAATGGAATACAAATTGTTCATTTAATGGAACAACAACCATTCATTTAATAGAACAATAATCTTTCTTTGAATGTAACAATGAATGTTCATCTGATAGAACAACAACTGCGCATTTTCCAGAGAAACGACAACTACAACTTTGAGGGAAGCAACACATGAAACACAAAACATAAGAGAAATTAGAAAATAAATAACACTTTATTTAAAAATAGTAAATAAATAAATTAATTAAGTTACAACATATATGATGTTGGTTCCTAAGGGAACATCAATCTGTTTCCAGGAACAACAATCTGTCAGTGGAAAAAAATGATCTCTTAGAAAAATGATTTGGCAGTAGTGACATGAATCTTCAAATGGAAATCAATTCTCCATTTCTTCTATTATGGATCCGTTAGGTAATTAATTGGATGAAATTCCCTTGTTTCATTAACATTCCTTTCAAGAATCGCTCGTCCATAAATTGACCTCTTTTATTCTCTTGGAACTTGCAAAGAAAACGGGTGTCTACTTGCAATAAAACATGAAATCATGGAAGAAGAGATGTGATCGAGCTCTAATAATCCAAGACATATGAAAAAATAACAATTAGTTATTTTATGATAGATTTTTCGGCGAAAATCACATGAGAAATCATAAACTTGTTATGGATCACAGAAGCCTCAACTCTACAATTAGTTATTTTGTAAAAAAAATCCACAGAAAGATAAATAAAGAAAAAATTATTTGTCACTTGCGGAGAGCAGTGGTCGACCATACTAACCAGCAGTGTTTTAATCGTAACTCCTTTATTTTTTGTCCGTTTTGAGTGATGCAAAAGTGAAATGAAAGCTACTTCAAAGGTATATCACCAATAGAAACAATCTTTGAAAATTCCATGATATGATATGTCAATTTTACTTAGAACAACCTGCATAAGAGAGTCATTTTTGATTTGCCAACTTAGACGAACAATTGATATTTTAAGCATAAATTTTCCATTTGATGATGGATTCAAATGATTAAAATTGGAGATTAAATTATATTCATTTATTTTTCTCCAATAAAACAAGTTTTGAAGAAAGGAATAATTGATGGGTCAAATACACAATTGAACAGTTAGAAAAACAGAGTTTGATGACGAATTCATTTATTTTAAGCATTATTTTTCCGTTTGATGACAAATTGAAATTATTAAAATTGGAGATTAAATTATATTCAATTATTTTTATCTAGTAGAAACAGGCTTCGAATAAAGGAAAAATGGATGGGTCAAATATACAAGTGAACGGTTGGAAAAACAAAGTTTCAAAAGTGCAGATTTACGATAGACAATCAGTATTTTGGTCATAACTTTCTCACATGATATCAAAATGAATTGATTCAAATTTTCTTGTAAACTATATTCATAGGGGAATATACCATAGAAATAAGTTTTAAAAATATAGTCATTTAGGCCTACAAAAACTAACTTTCGCAACTCTTTTCCTAAGTTTCCTACTTGACACCCCTTGTCAATGTTTTGGGTTGTAACACTAGTAGAAAATAAGAAATTAGTGACTAGGTGACTAAGAAAGTTAGTCACCACAGCTTCTCCAAGTTAAATACTACCAAAAATGAGCAATCTAAAGTGACCAAACCAAAAATGACTAACATAAATCACTAATTTAGTCCTGGGTTAAAATATGTGACTAGCTAATAAGTAATATAAATTAAAATGACTAACATGAACGACTAATTCAGTCTAAGAACAAAAATACAACTACTTAACAAGTACTACAACAATATTAATCAATTTTTTATGTTAGTAATCTTAATTCTGTCAAGCAATCTAAACTTACAAGTGATAGGGGATTGAAAGGTTTTTAAAGATGGGTTGAAAGCTTATCCTTCCATAAAAACTTCTTCATCCTCACATGGTGTATAGGTGAGCCAAATTACAATTATTTATATCTAATAATTTGTAATTTTAAAAATATATTTTTTAATAAAAAATTGTTTTATGTATTTTTTAAAAATCTTTTCATTGAATCTAATTAGATCTAGTTCCAATTTGAAATTAATTTCAAGGACAATTTTATTTTTTAAGACTATAATATGAAATAAAAACTAGTTTAATTTCATTTTAACCAACCAAGTTCCATCTTAATCCAGATCTATCAAGTATCAGTAGGGGTCTAATCTCTTGAGGTGCAAACCTTTTTTTCGAGTTCAAAACTTGAGGAAATGTTCGCACCTCGAGAGATTCTATATCTCTCAGCACTTGATAGTTATAGGATTAATATGGATCTAGGTTAGTTATATCATACGATATAATATCTATATTTGTATTTATGTCTCTTTGTTATTCCCTCTCTCTATCTCACCCCCCAGACATACACACACACTGTCTCCCTCTCTTCCCCTTCTCTATGTAAGTGTCTCTTCCCCTTATCTCCCTCTCTATCTATATCCTTTTCTCTATTCCCTCCTTCTCTCATCTCTCCCTGACTCTCTCTCCTTATGTCTATCTTCCTTCCTCTCTATCCCTTATCTCCCACCTCCCTCTATCTCTCCCCCCAAATCAATCTCCATCTCTCTCTCTCTCTCTCTTCCTTACAACCCTATCACTATTTCCCCCCCTCCTTGTCCTTATCCATCTCTACGTCTCCATCTCTCTCCCTTCCCCTTACTCCCTATCTCTATCCTCTCCTATTCTTTCTCTTCCCTCCTCTCCTCTCTCCCTCATTCTCTCTCCATCTCTCCCTTCTCACTCCTCTCTCTCCACCTCTCTCTCTCTATGTCTTTTTTCTTTCCTTCCTCTCTCCCCCACCTCCAACTCCATTTCTCTCTCTCTCTCCCCTATCTTCCTTCCTCTCACTCTCTCTCCTCCCCATCACTATCTCTTTTTCTCTCTCTCCTCAAACTTTTTCACTATCTCTCTTCCTCTCTCTGCCCCCTCGCCAACTCTCTCTTAAATTTGATCACATTGTATTGTGTTTAAGAAATTACCTAAATTAAAAAAACCTTAATTGGTTGTAAAATATTAAACCTATATTTTGGATCAATCATGTCAAAGAAAATAAAATAATGAAAAACTTTAAAAAGTCATGCACTATATTTAATCTATTATAATTAGTCAATTTTCTTGCTCACATCCCTTGGATCCTTAGCTAAGATGGATACATACATACGTATATATATATATATATATATATATATATATATATATATAAAGAACCGACATAGATCCATCTTAGCTTAATTTTATTAAAACCTTAATTTAATTTCTATGGGAATATTTTTAGTAGTCGTGAGGATAGAGTGTTTAGATATATCTCAAATTGTAACATTTCCCCTTTTAGATTCAATTATAAAAATGTTGTAAAATTAAATTAAAATAAAATATTTTTACTATGAAATAAGTTATGGTTTTTTGGCTTATGGTGTTGGTAAGCCATGGTATTGGCCCATGGTATTGTAACAAAGTCTATTTACAAGTTAATATCCATGGTAAAGTGAGGGTGAATATCCAGGTTAAGAATCTTGTCATATTGTTGTAAAATATTTTGGTAGTGAAATAAGTTATGGATTTTGGACTTGTAGTATTGATAAGTCATGGTATTGGCCCATGGTATTGTAACAAATCCTATTCACAAGTTAATAGCAAGATCAAAATATAACAAATTTAATTTTATTAATTTAACTTTTTATTATTAATTGAGGTCATATTTAAATGTTTACACTCATCCCAATATCATTTTTAACTTATTCTTTTTCTTTTTAACTCAGTGTCTTACACAAAAATAACAAATTATTATTAAAAATAAATCATTTAACCCAATTTCAATTTATATATTTTATTTTATATTATGAATATTTTTTCCATTATAAATATTTCTTTTCTTTTTCATTTCCAATTGAGCATTGGTTTCAAATAAAATATTCACAAATTATAACATCACATTGTAGTCATTCGACATGGAGATTTTGGTAATTTTTACATGGGTTTGAATTTGGATTGGGGAGAGTCCTTACTTTTTACTAAAGATGATTTTTGTTCTTATGGGTAATCAATTTCAAGGGTTTATATGATCAAAGCATAAATTTTATCTAGAGTTGAGGATTTAATGACTATGATAATGCAGATCTTGAAAATTTTGCTAATTTTTACATGGGTATGAATTTGGACTCCTGAGAGTTCTTCCTTTTACTAAAGATGATTTTTGTTCTTATGAGTAAACAATTTCGAGGGTTTATATGATCAAAGCATAAATTTTATCTAGAGTTGAGGATTTAATGATTATGATAATGCAAATCTTGAAAATTTTGGTAATTTTTACATGGGCATGAATTTGGACTCTAGAGAGTTGTTCCTTTTACTAAAGATGAATTTTGTTCTTATGGGTAAACAATTTTGACAGTTTATATGATCAAAGCATAAATTTTATATAGAGTTGAGTGTTTAGTGATTATGATAATGTAGATCTTGAAAATTTTGGTAATTTTTACATGAATATGAATTTGGACTCTGGAGAGTTCTTCCTTTTCACTGAAGACCATTTTTGTTCTTATGGGTAAACAATTTGAGTATCAATTTGGACTCTGGAGAGTTATTCCTTTTTACTAGAGATGATTTTTGTTCTTATGGGTAAACAATTTCGAGGGTTTATATGATTAAAGTGTAAACTTTATCTAGTGTTGAAGGTTTAGTCATTATGATAATGCAGATCTTGATTGCGGCCAACACTCTATGAAAGGACAATGCACAAGTAAGAATTCTACATGTCCTTATTGAGATTTTGGTGATTTTTACATGGGTATGAATTTGGAATATGGAGATTTCTTGCTTCTTACTAAAGATGATTTTTGTTCTTATGGGTAAAAAATTTCGAGGTTTTATATGATCAAAGCATAAATTTTATCTAGAGTTTAAGTGTTAATGATTTTGATAATGTAGATCTTGATTGCTGTCAATAATTCATCCAAAGACAATGCACAAGTAAGCATTTTGCATGTCCTTGGTGTACAAAGGGATTAATGATTATGATAATGCAGATCTTGATTGCAGCCAACAATTCATCAGAGGATAATGGACAAGTAAGAATTTTACATCTCCTTATTTTATAGATCAGTTCACTCCTCCTTAATTTGTTTAATGGAATCTACCATGCATAAATTCAAGCAGATCAAGTGATGTAAGAAAATTTTCTAGTAGGATGCAAATGCTAGACCTTACTCAAACTTTGTTACATGAAATTAAAATTTCTTGTAATAATGAACATAAAATATTTTATGTTTCATCCTTAGATTCTAATATCAATGGCTACAATTTTAAACCATGTTACTATATTCTAAGTAGAATATACTTAGATCCTTAAACCTTACACCTCTCCAAGGCTTAGGTTGTTTTTAGCTAAAAAGAATGAACCTGAATGGCTTTTACAATTTAGATTCAATGCTTACCGATAATGATTAAAAATGGAAGAACCCAAATGGTATGATAAATTTTATCCACCTATCAATTTCGAAGACCTTTCCTATTATTTTGAACCAAAAAAGAAAGAGTAAAAGAAGAAGAGGAGCCTAGATGAGGTAGACCCTGACCTCCTTGATACTTTTCAAAAGTTGGGCATGCCCTTGACTAGAAGAAGAGATTGACAAACGTTGTTGTAGATGTTTCTTTTTATAGTGTTTTTATTGCTAGCATGCATAGGTAGACTCTATAGGAAGTTCATGTTATCTTTTGTTCATTATAAGAAGTAATTCAAGAGTAAATTTACGTAGTTAGGAAGTAGCTTGGAAGGGTTGTTCCTCCTGCTAATAACTACTAAGCTACACTATATTTTTATTGTTTTAGTGATAGTTCCTTCTATTAAATCCCAAAGCGCACACTTTTTCGACCACAGAAATATCCATTTGTTTTAGGATGAATGAGATGGAGACCAGGTAGTTTGAGAGGACTCCTATTGTTGTATATGAGAGGAGTTTTGTGAGGTGAGAATAGTTCTGTGACATATATTTAATGATGAGCTACACCATTTTATGACGCCAATCATCTCCATGCCACAGTAGTGGATCTCTATTGCACCAAGGGAGAAACGCTAAAGTATTACACTGTAAATAATTGGTATGTCAAGGACGAGGAATGCAGACGTGGGATTTATAATTTTATTATGAAAAGACATTTTTGTGATGGAGACAAATCCTATAGGTAAATCAGATCATTATATTTCTATGAAATCTCAGAATGTGTTCAATATGGAAATATATGTGTACTCTTGAATTTATCTATGTTGTAATAAGATCAATAATAAAGTTGTCATTGCAAATAATTGGGATCTACCATGTAAGTTTACTTTGCTACATGGAATTCTTATTTGTTAAATCCCGGCTAGTTAGGGTTGAGTTTATTTTTGTTGTAATCAAATTAAGAATAAAGTTGCCATTTTAATCACTGAAATATACCATGTAAAATTTAATGACTACATGAAATTGTTTGTTAGTTAGAGCCCAACTTATTAGGATTATGAAGAGTTCGTTTTCATGACAATATTTATGAATGCTCTATTATTGTTCAAACAATTACATATTATAGAAAGGTGCAAAATAAATGATATGCAATTGAATGGTTTACATTTTAAAATGTGTGGAGGGAGTATGAAATCATTTTCAGTTGCGTTCAAATATTTTGGAGCACCCACTAAAGTGCTTCAATTTCCTCCTAGTTAATTCCATTTCTACTATCCCAGTGCTTCTAGAAGTCCTTCTACAAAGTGATCCCTTAACTATCTTGCAGAGAAATTGATTACTTGATTGGAACCCACATATAACAATTTGATTAGGAGTAAGGGATGAGAAAGCTTCATATTCTTCAATATATTTCATAGGTTAAAAGCATATCGAACGATTGGATTTTTGTTTAATTGATATGACAATCACTCGACAATTAGTTAGGATTTTGAGACCTTTTTCAATATTTTTTTTTGAAAGTTATGTTCTCGATTAAAGAAACTAAAGAAAATGTGAAAATGATGCAATGGAAGGATTTTCTATTTTAGTGCATAAGAATGCCTTGCTAATGTGAAGGGCTTGGTATTTTCTTGACTCAAGATTAGTCGCATTTCACTTCCTAGCATTTCTTTTAATTTCATTTTGTTGTGTTTATATTGATATCCTTGAAGTTGTTGATATACTGTGTGTGTAATAGGAACTATTAAATACTAAACACTCTCAAAGGTGATATTGATGGATGACTGACTTTAAATGACCCTACTTGACAGTTTAGTATTACATGATTATGCAAAGAATTTATTAATCAATATTAAAGGGAAGATGATTAACATCCAATGTTCCTTGGCTTGTCATAAAATTACTGCATTTCAGCCCCCAATAATATATTTGAGGATATGTTTTGGTTATTACTTATGGATCTTCCCTTTGGCTCAGAAAGCATCGACAATAAATGTCCACTTCATTTACATTGGACATCACCAAAGAGGAATTCACGAAAATCAATAGAGGAAATGGGAGAAATTAGTACAATGAGCGGATAACGCTAGAGAAACACTGAGGCACCATAATTTCTTGTGTATTTAGATTCACTCGAGATTAACTACTCACAAAAAGTACCTTTTTTTTCCGAATATTTTCATGTATACATAAATACTAAAAACATAACTTGAGACTAATTATTATAACTAATAATTATCTAATAGAAATAATTTATAATAAAATAGTATAATATGATTAATATTATTGGATACAACTATAGTGTCCAACTGTGAGGGGAATTGTGACAGAATATGTACACTTCTCATTGTATTATACAATAATCTCTCAGAGTGTGATATCCATCCAATGAAATGTACCCCAGTATGCCATTGTGGGATTGAAATTTTTTCTTTCAGTGGAAAAGTGGTGATATATTTTCTTAGGCCTTAGCATTTTGCTTCCCTAAGGTTTTGACACTACTCACAACTAGCACCTTCATTAAACCAAGTGAGGTACTCATCTTGGAAAGTTGAATCATTTTGTCTCCACAATCCAATATGATGTTGGATGAATTTCATGATCCTAAAAACAGAGGTCATAACATCGATGAACTTTTACTTTGGGCAAAAGAATATCCAAATTTAAGGAACATGAATCTTTTAGAACAAGCAATAAGGATATTTTTTACATTGATCTTTTTTTGTCCATTTGTTTTCACAAGTTATCTATTGCATGATATTTTTAACACGTAACTTAGTTGGTGTGATTGTGCCTAAGCTTTTGTTGATGTTTGATTACTAAGTTCCTAAGGTGTTATTTTCTATGGTGAAGTTTTGTTTGTTTTGCTAATATAGGTCATCTAGCTGCATGGTGGCCACTATCGAATGTTGAGGTATATGTTGTATAAATCTTTTATAGTCTAATTTTATTTATATTCAATTATTCATTGTCTTTCATATCTTATACTTTGCATTGTATATTATTTCATTTTTAGGAGATCAACTCAATACTAATGGTAAGAAGAAGCAATTGAAGAAAGAGGAGAACAATAAAACTGGAGCGACAAATTCAAGATGAGAGAGAGAAGAGAATTTTTCTAGTGATACCCTTAGAGCCAATATCTTGCATAAGACACACTCATAGAGACTGATGGTCACGCCTTCAGAGCTGGTGAATTCACTCGCAATGATTTGGCAATGCAACAATAATGTTTTGAAATGATAAAGCAATATTTCATGTGCAAATTGTAGTCCAACTGATATTAAGTTGGAAACTCGTATTGTAATACTTGATATTCTATATAATAAAATTATTATGGTTGAAATTATTTTTATTTGCACCTGATATTATTTAGTCTTGTAATTAACATATGTAACTTTGCGCTATCATATTAGATAATCATGCACATTGTATGAGATTTTTTTTTTTTGAATTTAGTCGCAAAATCATACTAATTCATTTATGTTGATTAATAATAAACACATAAAATCAATCTGAAACTAGTAAATTAGTAGTTTATATAAATTAATGATGAACATGAATAAAATGAATATATGATTAAATTAGTCGTTTATAATGATTATGAATGAAATTAAATAAAATGAATAGAAACTACTAAATCATTTGTTTATATAATGAATATGAAAATACCAAAAAATTGTAAATGACTACTACAAATGATAAATTTTTTATTAAAATGATGACTAAATTTTGCATATATATGACTAGTAGTAGCTAATTTACAATATCATATAACACGACTAAAATTTAATTATATTTTTTTGGTCATTAATTGGTTTTAAATGATGACTAAAATGTGCATATATATGAATATTAGTAGCTAATTTACAATATCTCATAACATGACCAACATTTTGGTCATATTTATTTGGTCATTAATTGGTTTTCTCAAGGATTATTATAGTAATATATTTTGTTGTATATTTGGTCATTAATTTCGACAATTAACGACTAAACCAATGAAAAATTAATGACCAAATTAATGACTAAATATACTACTAAATGGTAAAATTGAGGAAACCAATTAATGACTAAGCTAAAAATGACTAAAAGTTGGTCGCGTTATAAGATATTGTAAATTAGCTATTGTTGGTCACCTACTGGAAAATGCATATTTATACGCAAATTTTAGTTGTTTTTTAGTAACTAATTGGTCATTTTGTACTACTGTAACTTTTTTGTTTCAAATAAGAATTGAGTAATTCAAACTTAGTTTTAAAGTAGAAACCAATGTCTACTTAGGATAGAAATAGGTTTTAAAATTATTTCCTTTTCATCCCTCAAAACATGACTGACCCGACTGTCTTTTAAGAATTTCATCAAGTCTACAAGCCAAAAAAATATGATATTCAAACAATTTTTCCAAATTGGTGATAAAAATTAATATTACTGTTTGTAGAGCTATTATTTTCAATATAATAGATCGATATACACAAATAAATTAAAATATTTATCACCGATGTTGATTTCCACAGCGTGTTACAACAAAAACAATTATCTTTACATAAAAAATATATTTATTTATGTCCTTATTTATTTTATTTTCTACACTAACCTACTCTGCTTTGAGAAATGGATATTCTTATGTATAAGAGTACTTCTACTGGAGCCATTTCTGAAATAAGGGCTTAAGTATGTACATACCCAAATTTGAAAAATCCATGTTAATAAATAGTAGGGTATGAGAAGACCACTTCCCTTGAAAAGATGGTTCAAAAATTGTTGAAGTATGGAGTGATGTTGCAAAAAAATGATGGAGTAAAACCAATCTTCAATGTATACTTTACCTTCTTGATTTCCCATAGCCGTCATATCATGAAGTTCTTGAGTTTTTAAAATAGCTTGTTGATCCAGACTAGAAGAATCCTCATTTTCTTCCATAGCTTCTGCAATTTTTGGATTTTAAACATTTCCAATCTCAATATAGGTGTTCTGCAATTGTGAATTTGAGATAAAATGGGTGGGAAGGGTAGGTAAATTTTGTAGTTCAACACTGTAAGCATTAGTTTTTTTGGTTTATTATGGTGAGGGTATTGAATGAGTTGAGTAGGAGATTGTGTGGAGCATGGAGCATTTTGATGATGTTATTAATTGAGTTGTGTGGATGGTTTTGATAGATAAGAAAGATTTTGTTGCAAAGATGGAAAAGAATCTGGATGATTTGTTTGTGCTACAATATGTGGGAGAGTATCCATGTAATCATAAGATGAACCATGCCAAGCTTGTAGACAAGATTTTTTGGGGTAATATTGAGATTGACATGGCTGCCCTAACACAGGAGTATTCCATAATGGATTATGCAAGTAAGAAAATGGAGAAGAAGTGTTTTGAATCTCACATGTAGTCCATGGTTTCCATCATTTTGACATTGTGGCATCTTCCCCATCTCTTTGATATGCTACTTCCATCCTATATAAGAAAGAACACCTATCTATGGGATGCTCCTTTTGGCAATGAGGGGAAAACATTTCTTCATTTTATTGATTTTTTTGAACTTGAAAAACATCCAATTGTGAATTTAGAGAGTTAATAAAATCAATTTTAAAATGTTCAAATAAATGATTGATTTCAACTCTTATATCTCTTGTTCTTATAGCAGATTTGGAAAAGAAAGAAGAAACTTCTCTAGAATTCTTACTAGCCTTGGAGATTCGTCTTGAATACCTTATGCATAAATCACATACATAATCATATGATAGATGGAAAACATCACCTTTCTCCATTAGATTTAAGAGTTCTAAAGATTCATCTTTGACTCCTTTGAGAATGAGTGTTTTTAAGATCTCTTTTTTCAAATGCTTATGCTTTGATTTTTAAAGGTTGTATTTAAATAATTCTACATAGTCCTCCAAGATTTCATATTTCCCTTGTATCATACTAAAATATCTTCACCAGCCTTGCAATAATATTGATACTTCTTCAAGAATATATTCTTCATGTCCTCCCATGTTTGGATTCAGTTCCCACCAAGGCTCATGAACCATTAGAAAGCTGCTCCTTTTAGAGTAAGAGGAAACAATTTCAACCTTTGATCATTAGTAAAATAATAATATCCTCTACAAATTAATTTAAACTCAAATAAGAATGTATCTTGGTTTTCGTTCCCAAATCATGAAAATTTGGTAGAAAAGATGGGGGAATTATGTGGATTTGTGTCACTCCTCCTCAATATTTGGTACGAAATTTGAAAGTCACATTGTGAGCCATTTATTACCATAATAGAAGATGTTCTTCATGTGTTTCTTTGAGGCTCCTCCTTCAAATGTTCTAGTGAATTAGTTAGTGGAATGGGTGGTGCTTACATCACCACTTAAGTGAAATGATAAAAAAGCCAAGTTTCTACCTTTAATGTTCCTACTTTTAATCATGCATGCTATATGACCTATGCTTGACTATTGAGGGTAGACCCATCACTGGTTCCCCAGGATGAGTGCATAGGTTCTTACCTTTCATCTTCAATATCCAGCTCTCATGAAGTCAGGTATGCATCTGCAACCATATATTAGTGTGGTAGTGCTATTTGATTGCCTCCCCAGCAACAACACCGAAATGTTGGGGAAACTTAATTTCTTAATAAAAACAACTAATCACTTGAACATTAATTATCAGCCTGAGGAGCGTCTTTTTATTTCAAGGCAATCAAAAAAATATATGCGTAACAAATACTAACATCTAACACTAGTTATATATCTTTGTATTCTATACTATCAAGTTCATTCAGAAAGAAATAAAATGTAAGATTTGCATAGTAAAACTAAAATTAAAAAGAAGAACGTAATGACAAGAAAGAAATTATGCTAATCACACAACTTGAATCATTGCTAAATTAAACCACACATTGCTAAATTGGAAATTTAATCTATTGCACCCAACTTAATTCAAATGCTAATCTAGAGCAGTAATTTAAATGAAATCTAGAAATTGGATGAAATAAAAAATTTCGAAAATTCAACAATCAACAAATTAGT
Organism: Pinus tabuliformis; assembly: GCA_031772625.1. NCBI lineage: Eukaryota > Viridiplantae > Streptophyta > Pinopsida > Pinales > Pinaceae > Pinus > Pinus tabuliformis. The sequence goes on along the minus strand of CM062815.1, from coordinate 542,387,450 downwards.
TAAAAGAAAGGCAATTTACTTTAAGGAATGACAATTGAAATTCAAATAAAAAACACATAACTACATTAATTTACATGTTCATGGTAGCACCTCATCTAAGGTAGTGGGCCCAACTTCCCAAGACTTAGTTCTTCCTTGACAAATAATTCGTATTAGATTACAAGAGATGTAGAACTTAGTGGATAACTTACTTCGCTAAAAGGTATTTGAGAAATAATTACATCAGAATGAAGTTCTTAGATTTTCCTGAAATTCCACAATTGTTCATCGTCTCCCATCTCTTGTCTCTTATCTCTTCTCTTAAATGCTATCTAATAATTGTCCATCTCCTATCTCCTAATTATCCCCCTCACTTTGACCTTTTTTGCATTTGAATACATTGAGAGGAAAGGGAAGTTAAAAAAACGTTAATTACATAATTATTTCCATTACAATTTTGGATTGATTACATAATCTCAATAAACAAGATTAGATATGAAACATCCTCCCATCATCATTCAGGAGGAACAAGTCGAATCTGGTTTTATAGTTAGAAGAATTTGGAAAACCACAACAACAACAAATCTGGGAAAATTGTATTTTAATAACCTTGCGGTTCTCTCAATCCAAGATGAATTTTTGGAAAACTTTTCATCAAAAAACTGATTTGGTCCATTCTACACAAAACCCATGTCTCAGATTTTCACGATTCATCTTCATTTGTCTAGAACGTCCAAAGAAAAATTATCGCTTCTTATCCCAACGAATTTTTGAGTTGGAATATTTGATTATGTATTGGAAATGAAATTTTCAATCAAGGACAGATCTTGGATGCTAAAATTGTGAGCGATGTTATAACAAATTTGTTAATAAACCATCATTGGAAAAATAGTGCATAATAATCTTCAATATATTAAAAATAAAGGAGAAAAAATATTGTTTTCCCACAAGAGCATAAATAATTATAAAATGGAATTATATGATAAATTATGATAAATGACGTGATAAAGAATAGTATAAATGGATGAAATAGACGTTAAAAAGTGATAATAATAATGGCAAATTAGTGGCCCAACATACCCACAAACTGAATATGTTGCATGTCCACATGCAACCCAAAGCCTCTATATTAACCAAGCTATAATACAAAAATGTTCATCCGAGAGTCATGAAATTGATGGAACAAATGTCTTCTTCCTCAAGTAATGAATATTCAATTTTAGCAATGTTGATGAAGGTGTAAAAATTTTCACATTGAATTTAAAGAATATGTATATGAAATTGCAACATAATATTATATAAGTAATGGCAAACTTCACTAACCATTTTCTAAAAAGAAACAAACCAGATTTTGCTAAAATTTTGCAAACATATTTCTACTACACTGATGCTTCTCTAATCTAAAAATCGGGTCATTCTGATGCACAAATCACGAGATATAAGTAATATGGCTGTAGGTGATAGTGCATGATTTCTAAAATTCTACAAACTAATTTAACTTGAAATTTTTAAGGTTTGTGTATTTTAATGATACCTCTTTGCTGTTAAAACATCAAAAGAATTCAATTCATAGTTTTAAAGATATATGAAAATTAGTTTCTGCACTATATAAAAATGAAATTGTATGCCTTAAATGATAAAGAAAGTAAAAAACATCCTTCATGTGTAGCAATTCCTCCCCCAGACTAGAGAAATAGCATGCCCTCATGCAATACTAGAAAACAAATTGAGGTGGTTGCTACAATTGTTGTTGAAAAATATGCTTGCTGTAAAACAACATGGAATAAGGGAGGTTTTGAGAATGAATAAGGAGATCGATGGATGATGGCATGGTCATAATAAATGAATGAAGGAAAGTAACACTCTACCAAACTAAAAACTTCTATGTGTCTAAAAAATGGGAAGTGGTAAAGATGTGGAATGAATGCTGATAAATAATGCTCAATGGGTTTTCATGAAATTCTCCTAAATTTTTAATAAATTAGAAACTTATGTTATTTTACCTCAAGTTTTACCTCCGAAAAAATGTGGAATGGCATGTATAGACTCGCATTTGTTGAAGCCAATGTAGGTTGAGATGATGTTGAAAGTGATGCAAATGGTGGAAGCCATGCAAGCACATCCTGTCTGAACAAGTGTTCGTGTTCGTGAGTTGCTTCAACCTCTTTTGTTAGTTACAATTGTGTGGTATCATTGTGAATGGAGTTCCACCCCATAATTGATGTTCTCCTGTAAACAATTCACTACTCTACATGCAATTTTCTTGAATCCACAATTTTAGTTTTGAATAGAAATAGATAAGTCACATGCAAAGATTTATATGAGAAAAAACTTTTGTATAAATGTAATAATAATATTTTGTCAAATCAGCAAGTTATGGCAGAGTTCGGTAATTATATCTTGTCATATAATCGTAGTGCATGACCTTTCCCCTCCAATATGAAAAGGGCGTCCACAACCATAAAACATAAGAAAAAGGGAAAGGACGTTGGGGATTCATAAATGCAGTAGGACAATAGTGAGAACAGTGTAAATACAACAAAAAATGGTCAAAGTATTACAAAATGAAATGATGGGAAATGACCACAAAAGGAGTAAAACAGAGAATTAATGATTATGAGAAGGCATATTTCCTTAGGTGGAAAAATATGATGGAAACGTGACAGGTGATAGATTGTAACAATTGATGGTATCGATTGGTCGGAGAGTATTGATATAATTCATATAAAAGTATAGTTTATCATGCATATGGGTTAATATAGCTATAAACATTGTTCAAATGGTAAATTCACCTTTCAAAATGAATCATTAGGAAATAATGGGATAAAGAATAATTGGAAATGTAACATAGCACTTCATTACCATAAGCAGAGCCACAGTTGCAAGTAGACATTCATAGCCTCGACATGGTTGCTTTTTAAAGAAAAAATTAACAAGAATCATCTATTTATTATTTAGATGGTTGTTTATTGCTATAAATAGATCACTATGATAACATGGTAACCACATAATCATAGTGCCATTCACTAGGATATAACAAAGTGGTCAGGTCGGCTCGTCATGAGGCCTCCTGTCCTTTTGACAGTGTTGAATTTCTAGAAGGTATTACCATAGTGTGGTGGCCACAATGGAATGTCACTTGCTACATCCTTATGATCATGGTAGGTTGGCACGTAATGAGAACCCCTATCCTCTTTAAGAAGATTTGTATTGTATTTCCATATTTTTTTTGTAAAGGGAGGGAGGTTCATTTACTCCTTAAGAGTTAGGGATGATGTGCGAAGTAAAAAATGCCAATGAAAGTTATGCTTTTATCCCTATATCATCATACGAAATGGGAATTATCAATTGAAAGTGTGAAAGATAAACCAACATGTTATTAAGATAGTGAATCATTTTATGTTATCTCCAAAGAGAAGATATTCAGCTAGTCATTATATAGATAAACCAGGTCAGTTTTGGAATAAAGATAACCATCAAAGGCTTTACAAGTCATAATGGTGTCAATGTTATTGTTTTTGTTTTATATTGGGTACAAATTCCCAATCCAAATGGATGTTTTTATAGGAAAGGATGGGAGAGAAAAATGGTTGTTTGATTAAAATTGAACGACAATTGTGAGGTTATTGGAATAAAAATTATTGATCACAAAAAAAGAAATCATGGTTGCTTGTTCTACCAAACAACAACTGTTCAATTGATTGAAAAATAATTATAAATATGCCAAAAAGAAATTAGAGTTGTTCATTCTACTGAATAGCAGCTGTTCAATTGACTGAAAAACAACTTTTCAATTTATTGAACAACAATTATTGACACACCAAAAAGAAATCGGAGTTGTTAGTTATACCGAATAACAACTGTTTAATTGACTAAACAAAAGATTTTCAATTGATTGAACAACAATGATAAACACACCAAAAAGAAATCAAGTTTGTTCATTCTACCAAATAACAACTATGAAGTTAAGACAAGACAATAGCTATGCAATAAAGAATGGGATGGCAGTTGTGTGGTTTGGAAAATAACAACAGCTACGAAGTAAGACGGGACAACAAATGTGCAGTTGGGAACGGAACAAAAAGCGTTCGTTTGACATAACAACAACCCATTTTTTATTGGAAAAGTAGGTGTTCATTTAACAGAACAACAATCGTTTGTTTAACAGAATAGTATCCATTCTTTGAATGGAACAATGACTGTTCATTTGATAGAACAACAACTACACATTCTCCAACAAAACGACAACTACAACTTTGAAGGAAGAAACACCTAAAACACAAAAACACAAGAGAAATAAAAAAAGAAACAACACTTTATTTAAAAAGAGTCAATAAATAAATAAATTAATTAAGTTACAACAGATATGACGTTGGTTGCTAAGGGAAGATCAATCTGTTTCCAGGAACGATAATCTCTCAATGGAAAAAAAGTGATCTCTTGAATCCATTCTCGATATCTTCTATTATGAATCCATTTGGTAATTAATTGTATGAAATTCCCTTGCTTCATTAACATTCCATTCAAGAATTGCTCGTTCATAAATTGACCTGCTTTATTCTCCTGGAACTTGCAAAAAAAAACAAGTGTCCACCTAGAATAAAACATGAAATCATGGAAGAGGAGAGGTGAATGGGCTCTCATAATATAAGACATATGAAAAAAATAACAGTAGCTAGTCTACAAAACAAATCCACAGAAAGATCAACAAAGAAAAATTTATTTGTCACCCGCAGGAGAGCATTACTCGACTATACTAACCAATAGTGTTTTAATCATAACTCCTTTGTTTCTTGTCTAATTTAAGTGATGCCAAAGCCAAATGAGATCTAATTCAGAGGTATACCACCAATAGAAACATGTTTTAAAAATTCCATGATATGATATTTAAAATTTACTTAAAACAACCTGCATAATAAAATCATTTTCGATTTGCCAACTTAGACCAAGAGTTGATTTTTTAAGCATAATTTTTTTGTTTGATGACAGATTCAAATTTGAAGTAGATTCATTTATTTTTATCCAATAGAAATAGGTTTTGAATACAAGAATAATTGATGGGTCAAATACGAAAATGAACAGTTGGAAAAACAGAGTTTTAAAAATGTTGATTTATGATAGACGGTTAGTATTTTGGTCATAACATTCTCATGCATTAGAGAAATGGATTGATTAAAATTTCCTTGCGAACTATATTGATAGATAAATATACCATAGAAACATATTTTAAAAATATATTCATTTTGGCCTCCAAAAACTGGTTGTCCCAACTCTTTTCCTAAGCCGCCTACTAGACACCCCGTCAATGTTTTGGTTATAACTTTTTCACTTAAAATCCAAATTAAGTAATTCAAATTTTGTTTTAAACTACAGATAAAGATATAATTATGATATAAATATGTTTTAAAAATATTTTCTTTTGGTCCCTCAAAACATGACTGTCTCAATTGTGTTTTTGTAACATTTATCAAGCCTACAAGCCCAAAAATATGATAGTTAAGATTTTTTTGCAAATTGGTGATAAAAATGAGTATGAGTGTTTGTAGAACTGTTATTTTCAATATAATACATTTACATACGCAAATAAATTAAAATATATATCACCGGTGTTGATTACCACATCGTGTTGCAACAAAAAAAACTATCTTTAAATAAAATAAAATGTATTTATTTATGTCCTTATTTATTTTATTTTCTACACTAACCTACTCTACTTTGAAAAATGAATATTCTTACATATAATATTACTTCCAGTCAAACCATTTTCGAAATAAGGCCTTAAGTATGTACATACCCAAATGTAAAAAATGCATGTTAATAAATAGTAGGGTATGAGAAGCCAACTTCCCTTGAAAGGATGGTGTAAAAAATTGTTAAATTATTGAGTGATGCTACAAATGAATGATGGAGTGAAACCAATATTTAATATATTCTTTACGTTCTTGATTTCCCATAGTCATCATATCATGAATTTCTTGAGTTTTTAAAAGAACTTGTTGGTGCAGAGTAGAAGAATCCTCATTTTGTTCAATAACTTCTACAATTTTTGGATTTGAAACATTCCCAATCTCAATATAGGTTTTTTGCAATGATGCATGTGAGATAGAAAGGGTGGGAAGGGTAGGTAAATTTTCTAGTTCAACACTATAAGCATGTCTTATTGTCTTATTATGGTGAGGGTGTGGAATGAGTTGAGAAAGAGATTGTGTAGGCATAAAGCATTTTGATGATGTAGTTGATTGGGTTGTGTGGATGATTTTGATAGATAAGAAAGATGTTGTTGAAAGTATAGAAAAGAATATGGATGATGTATTTGTGCTACAATATGTGGGAGAGTATCTATGTAATCATAAGATGAACCATGCCAAACTTGTGAACAAGATTGATGGGGGTTATGTTGATATTGACATGGCTGCCCTAACACAGGAGTATTCTGTAATAGATTATGCAAGTGGGAAAATGGAGAAGAAGTGTTTTGAACCTTACATGTAGGCCATGGTTTCCATCATTTTGACCTTGTGGTAGCTTCCCTATCTAGTTGATATGCTACTTCCATCCTAGATAAGAAAGAACACCTATCTATGGGATGTTCCTTTTGGCAATGAGGGAAAAACACTTCTTCATTTTCTTGAATTTAGACAACTAATAAAATCAATATTAAAATGTTCAAATAAATCATCAATTTCAACTCGTATATCTCTTGTTCTTGTAGCAGATTTGGAAAAGAAAGAAGAAACTTCTCTAGAATTCTTACCAACCTTGCAGATTTGTCCTGAATACCTTATGCATAAATCACATACATCATCATATGATAGATGGAAAACATCACCTCTCTCCATTAGATTTAAGAGTTCTAAAAATTCATCTTTGATTCCTTTGAGAATGAGTGTTTTTAAGATCTCTTTTTTCAAATTATGCTTTGATTTTTGAAAGTTGTATTTAAATCGCTCTACATAGTCCTCCAAGCTTTCCTATTTCCCTTGTATCATACTAAAATATCTTCACTAGCCTTGCAATAGTCTTGGTACTTCTTCAAGAATATATTCTTCATGTCCTCCCATGTTTGGATTTAGTTCCCACCAAGGCTCATGAACCATCAAGAGTTGCTTCTTTCAGAGTAAGAGGAAACACTTTCAACCTTTGATCATTAGTAAAATAATCATATCCTCTACAAAGTACTTCAAACGCAAATAAGAATGTATCTGGGTCTTCGTTTACCAAACCATGAAAATTTGGTAGAGAAGATGGGGAAATTATGTCCATTTGTGTCACTCCTCCTAGATCTTTGATATGGAATTGAAAAGTAGCAATGTGAGCCATTTCTTATCGTAATAGAAGATGTTTTTCATGTGTTTCTTTGAGGATTCTTCTTAGAATTTTTCAGTCACTTTTTTAGTGGAATGGGTGGTGCTTACATCACCACTTAAGTGAAATGATAAAAAAATCCAAATTCCTACCTCTAATGTTCCTACTTTTAATCATTCATGAGATATGACCTAAGCCTGACTATCAAGGGTAGACCCATCACTAGTTCCCCAGGATGCCTGTGTAGGTTCTAACCTTCCGTATTAAATATCCAACTTTCACGAAGTCAGTTATGCATCTACAACCATATATTAATGTGGTAGTGCTATTTGATTGCCTCCCTGGGAATGACGCCAAAATGTTGGGGAAAATTAATTTCTTAATAAAGACAACTAATCAATTGAACATTAATTATCAACCCAAGGAGCATCTTTTTATTTCAAGGCAATCGACAAAATATATGCATAAAAAATACCAATAGCTAACACTGGTTCTATATGATTATATTCTATACTATCAAACTCATTCAACAAGAAATAAAATGTAAGACTTGAATAATAAAACTAAAATTAAAAAGAAGAAAGTAAATGACAGAAAAGCAAAATTTATGCTAATCACACAACTTGAATCATTTCTAAATTAAGCCACACATTGCTGAATTATAAATTTAATCTATTGCACCCAACTTAATTCAAATGCTAATCTAGAGCAATAAATTAAATGAAATCTAGAAATTGGATGAAATGATAAATCTGGAAGATGCAAAAAACAACGAATTAGTTAAAAGAAAGGAAATTTACTTTAAGGAATGACAATTGAAATTCAAATAAAAAACACATAAATACACTAATTTACATGTTCAAGGCATTGTCGCGTCCAAGGAAGTGGGCCCAACTACCCAAGACTCACTTTTTCCTTGAAAATTAATATAGATCAGATTAGAAGCAACTAATGTAGAACTCAGTGGATAACCTACTTCACTAAAAGATCTCTCAGAAATAATTATAATAGAATGAAGTCCTTAGCTTTCCCTGAAATTCCACAATTTTTCATCCTCTCCCATCTCCCATCTCTTATCTCTTCTCCTACATCCTATCTAATAATTGTCCATCTCTTATCTACTAATTACCCCCTCTTTGATCTTTGTTTTCATTAGAATATAGAGAGAGAAAAGGGAAGTTAAAGCAAAGTTGATTACAAAATGATTTCCATTAAAATTTTGGATTTATTACATAATCTCAATAAACAAGATTAGATCTAAAATATATTCTAATCACCATTCAACAATAACAAGTCAAATCTGGTATTGCAATTGGAAGAATTTGGAAATGGTGACAACAACAAATTTGAGAAAATCACCTTCGAAGAACCTTGCATTTCTCTCAATCCAACCAAATTTTGGAAAACTGCTCGATTCAAAATTGATTTGGTCTGTTCTGCACAAAACCCATGTCTCGTATTTTCAATATTTGCGTTTTATTTTTCTGGATTGTCCAACACAAAACTGTCACCTCTTATCCTAGTGAATTTTTGAGTTGGAATATTTGATAATGAGCTGGAAATCAAATTTGTTGTTTGGAAAAGATCTTGGAGTCTAAAATCATGAGTGTTGTTATAAAAAATTCATTAATAAACTATCTTTGAAAAAATAATGCATAATAATATTGAATATATTAAAAATAAAGGAGAAAAAAAATAATATTTTTCCATAAGAGCATAAATAATTATAAAATGGAATTATATGATAAATGAAGTGATAAAGAATGGTAGAAATGGATGAACTAGACATTAAAAAGTGATAATAATAATCGAAAATTAGTGGCCCAACACCTAGAACCTCTTTGCAATGAAGATAAATGAGGTAAACTTATGGATAGATAGCCAAGAATGTAAGAAAACACAAGTTGTAAAGCAGAAGGTAAAACTCAAATGAAAGCACAAATGCTTGGCAACTGTAAGACAAGTGTTGGGTGCTAATAGATGTCTTTAAAACTCCTAATTGCCTCATATTAATTATCAGCCAGGCCAACTCCTTTTGTTCCAAGAGTGTGCACAATATGTGCAAGCTATGAGTCCAGAGAGTAATGATTTTTAAAATAAAGTACAAAGCTTTGATACAAGAGTAAATGGATACATTTGTAAAAATCAACTTACATCTATTAAAGGAAATACTACATCTAAGCATCAAGACTTAATCCTCAACGAAAATCATAATCAAATCTCAAACAAGCAATTAAATTGACAATAACATCAACCAAGACCATAGTAGCATTAACCAATCTCTTTGAGCTAATTCTATAATAACCACACTCAACAAGATTCAATGCATTAACTAATAATCAATTTAATCTATGGTAAGCATAAATGGAATTAAATAACAAAGCTGTGAATCAGATAAGGAAGGTAAACTAACTTCAATACACGAATTTGGAAAATAACAAATAAGATACACTGATAGAGAATGAAAAACAGCAAACCATTCAAACTTGTCTAAATTAGAAAATATAACACAAAGGGGTAGCAGTTTGATCCACCAAAAGTCGAGCCCTTTGCCACTAGTGAATATTGTTGAGCTACTTCAGAGAATACAAATGAACAGTAACGTAAATTATGTATTAACCATTGAACTCAATCCTCATTACAATACATCTGTGTCCCTCCAAAGAACTAGTCTGTAAATCAAAATTACAATTTGAAGTAAACAGAGATCAATTGATTGCCTCCCTTACCTCCTACAGTTTTCACTTTTATAGTCAAAACGGGTAAAATATAAATGTGATCCCTCATGATCAGGAGATCCTGAGGGATTCACAACTGAATACTATCTTCTAACATTCTTCTTGTTTAGAGTTGATCCTCCTAATTTGTCCTCTGGCTTGACAGCAACTGACATGCCTTATTCCTCCTTTGTTAGTTTATGTTGTTCCATATCTAGGGTACAACAATTGTTCCTTTCGTCATTTTTCTGCATAAAAAGGATTAAGAGTTAGTTATGGTGGCTAAATTTTGAACAATAGTAGTTCATTCATTTCTTATCATAATCCATCAATATCTTAGCGTATCAAGGTATGAAAGAGAAAAGAAAAGAAGAAAAAGGAACTGTAATTGAGAGTAAATACATACCCATTGCATAACCAAACATACCCCCCTGATTACCCTGTTTCATGTCCTCATGAAAAATAGATAGTTCTTATTCAATGCAGTTAAAGAGTACGTTGGATAGAAAGCTTAAAAAATTGGCCTAAAGCCATGATGTTGAGCCAGGAGAGCAAAGGCGGGCCTTTCTTTTCCTTCAGGCAACTCATAGTCAACCTCATACCCTTTAGGTGGATACCAAATAATGGGACACCGAAACTGGAATCCCAACTAATGAGGTCCTTCCCTCAAAAGAAGATTTCTATAGGTGATCATCTAGGCTACAGTAGCTTTAAAATTCCTGTAATTAAATGGTTCCCTTCCTTTCACACTAATAGTGGAGGTCATCCATCTGAGCTTAGATGCAGTTAGGGATCTTTCTTGAATGGAGAGGAAATATGTTATTCCTTTCTGCACAATCTCCTTATGTATGGGCCCTAAAGTTTTAATCATGTCGTCATGTGTCATCAGCTTTTTATGGTTGGAAAAAATTTGTAAAGGGTTTTTAGGTTCACTCCTCACCCAAAGATCCAATCCAAGTTCCTGTCATTGAAATGCATTATAATATTTAAACCATTTTAGTTAGTTAATTGAAAACGAGATAAAATACCGGAATTGAATGTATCCAACAAAAGGATTTTGGTTCTTTTCCACCTCGTTTTCTAATATCAAATTTTGCAGATAGAACTCACAAAGAAGCCTTTGGACCTTTACACCATGTTGCTTGCAACAATTTATAAAATCTTCAATTGTCCCTAATTCAATTGATTTACCAGCTCTTACGGCTTTGATTTTAAATAACATGTATCGTTCTAACAAGAACAAGGCATAATTGGTGGTGGGAGACCTACATGTCAAGACATCAGAATATAGTGAGTAAATGATGTTTGTCTGATTCATGACTCTCTCTAGCTTGAATTTTACATTCTCCAGCTTCTCTTCCACCCTTCTACACCTGTCAAAGGTCTCTTCCTCTATTATAGTTAATTCCCTAAGCTGTTTCTTTAGCACTTGATATCTCTGTAGGGAAACTATCTCCTATTCATATCATTCCAAAGTGAGCCGAGCTTGTGCCAATTCCTCCTGAAGATTTATAAAATAGGGTCATGGTGCGTCAGAATGTCTTTAGCTTGTATATCCATTTGAGTGCTTATGCTATAGGAGGGGATACCCTCTGTCTAAGTGTTTGTGATACAAGAAGGGATATCCTCTATCTACACTTCTTTATTGTGGGACGTCCCAACCTCTGTATGAGCAGCTACATCTACTAAACCTACATGCAATCCTGCTTGAGTGGAAATTTTTTCAATAGGTATGGGCTCAGTTTGAGTCCTTGTAGCCCTACCTTCACATAATTCCATTTGCACGGCCATATTGGCTACCTCAAGGGTATTATTCGGATTTTTTCCCATTGTAATTTCCTTTATTTTTCATCGGAGCCTCTTGACTGCCTTACGAAGCTTTTGGTCTTCTTTTCTTAGCTTCTTCAATTTCATTCTAGCTCCTTGCTTCTTCTGATGATTAATTGGTCTGCTACTAGTCTCGTTAATATCCTTTGGCTCTAAAGAACCTAGTTGTTCACTATGGCTTTGCTCCAACAAGACCGTGTCTCCAGATTGATTATCAGACTCCCAAATAACCTCTGTGTCTGCTTCCTCTTCTTGACCCATGACCTCTGCATCTAGAACTTCTTATTGTTGATCATGGTTATTTTCTACTGGGAGCGTGTCACCGGATTGGTTCTCTAACCCCTGAATAGCCTCCATATCTTCCTCTTCCTGGTTTGCATCTTCTGGGGAAGGAAAAATTCTGGTATAACTACAATTCCTGGAGATTGGGTTTCTCCTAAGTTAGGATTAAGTGGTTCTTTAGGCTACATGTAGACGTTCATATTGGTCAGGACATGGGCCATCCCTACCTCGAAGTCCTACAAAATATTGTCTTGAGAACTCATATTTGGTGTTGGAGGAGACCCCCCTTCATTTTCTCATTCATCATCATAATGCCCTACTCCTTGCACTGCGTCGGGTCTATCTCCTCCCTCAGGTTCTGATTCAGGCTTATTTGGTCTTTCTGACTCTGGTTGCAAGTCTTGAATATTTACCGGGCTAGATGATTTTGTTGATTGACTAACATTTCCTTGAGCATTTTTAGACGTTCCCTCGTCTGGATTCAACCTTGCAGGATGTCTATTCTTGTGAGGTCTGCCTCGTAATGGGGCAATCCTTTTTCCTTTTGGAATAGGGTTAGGTGCTGGTAGGTTTTCTTCTCTTTCAAGGGCTGATATGAGATCTTCCCATGTTGATTTTTATTGGGCAAGGTTGTCACTAACTATTAATTTGATCAGATAATGGTGGCTAACTACTATCTCTAGGCGTTGAGACCATCTCAACCTCTCGACAATGTCATGCAATAATGAATTCAACAATGTAGGCAAATTAACAAAGCATTTTTTTAGGACTGATAAAAGTTTGAGTTATCGCGGCCTTACCATGTCTCGATGCCCATCACAAGTAATATACTTTTGGAAAATTCATGCCAATTCTCCCCATGGAACTCCGAGAGAATATGGACAATTTCCTTTGCTTTTCTTGATTAGCTCTTGTCCTTTGTCCCTAAAAATCTCCATAGCATTGTGCAACTTTAGTCGCTTGTCAACCCATATAGGTCCTTTTGTTGGCAGCCCAGACACTTTTGCTATCACAACATCTGTTACGGTGATTTGTCTACCTCTCACCAAGGATTTTCCATTCTGTAGATGTTGTAGAAATTCAATGGAAATTTCCTTGTTAGAGGGTTGAAATATTGTAAAATATGTTGTCCATCCTACGCGAGCTAGAATTTCCCTAGCTCCATCAGAGATAACTAGTATTAAAGGTTCTCATCGCACTGTTTTTCCTCCCATGGTGCTGGAGTTCTTCCTAGTCCTGCAAACAATTAGTGTAGTGGAGAAAACACAGTAATGACCAGAGCTGAGAGATGGAACAACAAGTAGTTGTAACAACTCTGTCGGGTGATTTTTTATAAAAATAAATACCATTAAATTGAGGAATGTTATATTGCCACAGGCTCTATGATTATGGGATGTCATATTATCCTACAAAATCCAATAAAACAATGACAGTGCATGCATGAGTGTAATGGAGGTCCCTTCCCCCTCTTGAAATTACAGGTCACCTACAACTGAATGGACGAAAAGGTGACATTCTTGCGGTGAAGTATAGGGGTGATGTATTGGGTAGTAAAGGTGGTAGAGAATGTATATTAATGAAAGGATTGCAAAAGCATATTGGAGTAATGAAGACGAGGAATGTAACGAGAATTATTAATGAGTGATAAGATGTCGTGAGGTGTTGCGATAAGTAAAAATGACAACATGTGTAAGAGATGATACCTTACCACTATTATTCCACTTGAAAATTATGTGATTGATTTAGAAAATATTAACTCATGCATCAAGGTTCAAGGTAAGGTAAGTTAGGGAAATAATCTCTCTGTAGAAAAATAGAAAAATAAGAAGAGGGAATTGTAATAATATATGATGTAGGAAATAAAACTTCAATACCATAAGCAGAGTTGTTGCTGCCTGTAGGCATCCATATCCTCGATAGAATTGCTTTCTAACCCTTAGGAACCAGGATTCTCTATGTATATTTGAGGAAGTGTATTATGATGTCCACAGTAGAGATCAATGTGTTGGCATGGTGACTAGATACATACATTGCGATTCATTGGGAAGTAGCGAAAGTGGTCAGGCTAGCTCATGATGAGACCTCTTGTTCCAAGGATTTTGTTTCTTGATGCATCCATTGGATCATATCCCCAGTATGGTGGCGATAGTGAGAGTGCCACTTCGCCTCATCCCTACGAACATGGTAGGCTGGCTCATGATGAGACCCCCTATCCTCCATTTGTAGATCAAAAATCATAAAATTGTTAGTGATTTTTTTTTACACTCCCCATTTTATATATAGAGGGTAGCTCAATACTCCTTAAGAGTAGGGATGGCGGAAGAAGTTTAAACATATCAATAGAAAAAATATACCCATAGTCTTATTGATAACAAACAGAGAGAATTATACTAGAGGAAGTAGAACCAGGATAGTGAAGATAATCAATCAACATCATTTATAGAAGAAATGACAACAATAAAGTGATATAGATAATTGTGTCCTTTCTCTTTCGATCATCACAAAGAAACCTTGTTAAAGATAATAATGTTAAGGATATGCGCCTGCTTCATTAAAATCCATATTTGTTGTCCTCATATATGAATTGTAATTTATGCCATAAAGAGAGAAAGAAAACGAGTTGGGATGGGCTAGGAATGATCATGCAAGGGGAAGAAAGGGTTTTCCTAAAAAATAGTCACAAAGTGTTGTTCCCTTCAGGGAACATCAAACACACTAATAAAAGTGTTGTTCCCTTTAGGGAACAACATTTTTTCCCTGTAGGCAACAGAAACTGTTCCTTATAGGGAAAAACAACAAAAATACTCACAAAAAGTGTTGTTCCTTGTTAGGGAACAACAATTGTTCCCTGTAGGAAACAGAAAAACACACGGAAAAAGTGTTGTTCCATTTAGGGAATAGCAGTTGTTTCGTATAGGGAACGAAAAAAACACACGGAAAAGGTGTTGTTCCCTTTAGGGAAGAACAACTATTCCCTGTAGGGAACAACAAAAGAAAGTAGATGAAAAGTGTTGTTCCTTGTAGGGAACGACAAACGAAAACACACGAAAAAGTGTTGTTCCCTTTAAGGAACAACAAATGAAAACACACGAAAATGTGATCTTCCCTTTATGGAACAACAAATGTTCCTTGTAGGCAACAACAAATGAAAACAAACAAAAAGTGATGTTCCCTTTAGAGACCAATAGTTGTTCCCTGTAGGGAATAGCAAATGAAAACACATGAAAAAGTGTTATTCCCTTTAGGGAAAAAAAATTTCTCCTCGTAGGGAACAACAAATGAAAACACATGAAAAAGTGTTGTTTCCTTTAGGGAACAACATCTATTCCCTGTAGGGAACAAGAAATGAAAACACATGAAAAAGTGGTTTTCCCTGTAGGGAACAGTAAATGAAAATAGGGAGAGAGAAAAAAACAGACAAACAATCATCCCTATTGCTCTAGACGACAGAAGGGCTATGATACAAAAGAAGGAAAATAAAACAGAACAAATAGAAAAAAAACAATTGTATTTACAAGTCTCAATTTTTTTTTTAACAGGACTGGTGCTGCCAAAGAGCTGCCTTCTGTAGCAAGAATTTTTATCGTAGAATCTTCCCGTATCTGTTGGCAAAAGGATTCCCTTGTAAGTGGTTTATGGTAGAGGCATACCCGATGCTCATTTTCTTTAAAGTAGTATCCAAACCCATCAATGGTGGCCAATGTAAGGGTGCCATTATCGTGTACTTCTTTTATCTCGTAGGGACGTAACCACTTCATCTGGAGTTTGCCCGGGATGTCTTGGAACTTCGAATCGTAGAGAAGCGCCTAGTTGCCCTCATGGAATGTCTTTTTCTTGATGCGGGCGTCATTCCATTTTTCTCTTTGTTGTTAAATAATTTCAATATGCTGAGGAGCCAATAGGAAGATTTCATCTGATTCATTTATTTGTTGTAATCTCTTAGTCTGTGCTTCATTCAAATCCAGCCCCACTTCTTGGGCTATCCTTAATGTCTGAATTTCAAATTCTATAGGGAATATAGGTTCGTTACCAAAGATTAGCTGATATGGGGAGTATCTTGTTGTATTCCTCCAGGTCATGCTTCATGCCCATAGGGTTTCTCGCAATTAGGTAGTCTAGTTGTGTCTATGCAAGGTGACTGTCTTTGTTAGAATGGCCTCGATTACCTTGTTGGTACTTTCTACCTGGTCGT